>CM068374.1:56602520-57202520 GCA_034769895.1 Magicicada septendecula
TCTCGTTGTCAAACGTTATGTTCAAACCGTTTCTCCTCTCTGTAGTCATTACCGCACATGTATATGATTTTAGACACATAGTTTTGTTTTGTGGCACGCGTATTATCTTCAGAAGAAGGTCCATTAAATTTATTTTTTAAGACAAACCTTAATCCCACGTCACCGGATTACATATGACCTATGATGTTGGAATCGTTGTTAATTAACACGTAGACCGATTTGTATTGGTTAATTTGTAGACGTGTTGAATTTGTTTAATAAAGGACTTGTTTTCCGACCACAACATTAATCCTTTGCGTCAATTATTTGGCCATTAAGTAGTTTTATCAGTAAGTAAAATTTCGTCATTTCTTGAAGTGTTGTTTATAAAAATTCCATATGCGGCAATTACAGTAATTTACAATGCAAAAGCGATGTTGTAAGTAATCTTACAGTTATAATTTTAAATTCTTTTTTATACAAAATTATTAAGAAATTTTAAATAAAATATTTAGTATCTAAATTTAAACAATACATGTGTATGTATTTAAATAAAATATTTAGTATCTAAATTTAAACAATACATGTGTATCTAGTAACGTAGTAAAGTTATTGAAATAATAATATTGTGGTTTGGAAAATTGTTCACTGCTAGTCGGCAAAAATGAATTATTCAGTCGGTGAAGTAGTAGGCCTATGATTGCAGGGTAGCGCGTGTTTAAAGTATACCATTATTTTAATATTTCTGTATTTTCTTACTTCTGTTTTTCATTTTGACGTTTATTTGTTTTATTTACTTTATGTTATTACAATTTAGTTTATACGAGAATGTAAAAGCAACAAGCAAACCAGCACTCTTTTATGAAGCCATAGTTTAATTTATTTTATCATTTTTATTGATACGTGTATCAAGATTGTACGTGTTTTGTTTTTAATAAATTTATTTTCTGCTTTTCTGCATCCTCCAATTTGCAACACGAGTTTATAGTAAGTGCTGACAGAAATGGAAATCGACAAGAAATATCTCGCAACATAAATTGAGCTCGGCGTTTGAGGCTGACGGTAGTTATCTGATTTATATGCATTTACATCCAGTGGTTGTAGTAACTTGAAAATAAATATGAGATTGTTGTGTAGCGGGCGTAAAGTAGACCTACCACTGGAGACCTGTCATTAAGCGGACCAGTGTGGCACGTGATTCTATCTTTAATCAGATTTGGAAAGAAATATTTTTATTGGCTATGTTGAGAGAATGCACTGTTTTGTTTAGGAAATTCTAATCAGGCAAACCGGAAGATAGTCCGAGGTGGGTGTGACAGCTTCATCAGTGTCTGCTACTAGCGATGCAGTTAACAAAATATAGCAGGTTGTGAAAGCAATAAATAATTCAATAGAACTAACTGCTAACCGAATGAAATATTTACAGACGGACAACAGGAAGGCATAAAATTTACCCACGAGGTTGAAATATAAAATAAACTTAATTTTCTCGATCTAACAAGGTTGGGACAATAGTTTCAATACCACATAAGAAAGATCTTTTATAAAAAGGTGACAGCACGTGCTGAAAACCGTATGCTTTCAGTATTCGCGAAGATGAAGATTGTACAGTAAGCAAACAAATTGTCAATAAAAGATATGGACTTTTTGGTAGGTGACGAAGCAGCACTGATTCGCTATTACCGAACAGTATTCGTTGTATACATTACACACACACACACACACACACATGTTAGGTTAAATGCAACCTCTATACAAAAACAGATATCGGATTTAAATAATAATTTTGTGCTTGCAATATATACTACCTATGTACACAAATTTAAAATATAGTTTACTGACCATTGACACGACTTTACACTGGTTTAGCATAGTTACTCATGTTAGGTTGTTCGCAACACACACACACACACACACACACACACACACATACTATACATCAGACCTGCATGTATCTGTCATTAGCAATCTAACGTTACGACGGCAGCATAACGATAATGAAAGCCATACATTATCGTTTGCTAACGTTTGTATTTTGTCTAAGCTATGTTAACTTCACACACACACACACACACACACACACACACACACACACACACACACACACACACACACACACACACACACACACACATCATTAGCAATCTAACGTTACGACGACGACATGTTAAATATCAAATTCAGTCTACTTACGTTTCACGTTAGGTTAAAAAATGCAAACACTCACACACACACCTGTATGTTATTTAAATTATTATTTAAATAACATACACACGTGTAGTGTTTAGGTCATCAGTACATGACGCAACGGGAGTGATAGGTCCAATTAGGTTTGTTACACGTTGTGTGTTAGGTTAAAATGCAGTCCATTCACGTTCATGTTAGGTTAAATAACATACACACGTGTAGTGTTTAGGACATCAGTACATGACGCAACGGGAGTAATAGGTCCAATTAGGTTTTTTACATGTTGTGTGTTAGGTTAAAATGCAGTCCATTCACGTTCATGTTAGGTTAAAATGAAAACACACACACACACACACACACACACACACACACACACACACACACACACACACACACACACACACACACACACACGTGTTAGGCTGTAGCCTAACACGTGTGTATGTTATTTAAATAATAATTTAATAACATTTAATAACATATGTATGTTATTTAAATAACATACACACGTGTTAGGCTACAGCCTAACACGTGTGTGTGTGTGTGTGTGTGTGTGTTTGTTTTCATTTTAACCTAACATGAACGTGAATGGACTGCATTTTAACCTAACACACAACATGTAACAAACCTAATTGGACCTATCACTCCCGTTGCGTCATGTACTGATGTCCTAAACACTACACGTGTGTATGTTATTTAACCTAACATGAACGTGAATGGACTGCATTTTAACCTAACACACAACGTGTAACAAACCTAATTGGACCTATCACTCCCGTTGCGTCATGTACTGATGACCTAAACACTACACGTGTGTATGTTATTTAAATAATAATTTAAATAACATACAGGTGTGTGTGTGTGTGTTTGCATTTTTTAACCTAACGTGAAACGTAAGTAGACTGAATTTGATATTTAACATGTCGTCGTCGTAACGTTAGATTGCTAATGATGTGTGTGTGTGTGTGTGTGTGTGTGTGTATGAAGTTAACATAGCTTAGACAAAATACAAACGTTAGCAAACGATAATGTATGGCTTTCATTATCGTTATGCTGCCGTCGTAACGTTAGATTGCTAATGACAGATACATGCAGGTCTGATGTATAGTATGTGTGTGTGTGTGTGTGTGTGTGTTGCGAACAACCTAACATGAGTAACTATGCTAAACCAGTGTAAAGTCGTGTCAATGGTCAGTAAACTATATTTTAAATTTGTGTACATAGGTAGTATATATTGCAAGCACAAAATTATTATTTAAATCCGATATCTGTTTTTGTATAGAGGTTGCATTTAACCTAACATGTGTGTGTGTGTGTGTGTGTAATGTATACAACGAATACTGTTCGGTAATAGCGAATCAGTGCTGCTTCGTCACCTACCAAAAAGTCCATATCTTTTATTGACAATTTGTTTGCTTACTGTACAATCTTCATCTTCGCGAATACTGAAAGCATACGGTTTTCAGCACGTGCTGTCACCTTTTTATAAAAGATCTTTCTTATGTGGTATTGAAACTATTGTCCCAACCTTGTTAGATCGAGAAAATTAAGTTTATTTTATATTTCAACCTCGTGGGTAAATTTTATGCCTTCCTGTTGTCCGTCTGTAAATATTTCATTCGGTTAGCAGTTAGTTCTATTGAATTATTTATTGCTTTCACAACCTGCTATATTTTGTTAACTGCATCGCTAGTAGCAGACACTGATGAAGCTGTCACACCCACCTCGGACTATCTTCCGGTTTGCCTGATTAGAATTTCCTAAACAAAACAGTGCATTCTCTCAACATAGCCAATAAAAATATTTCTTTCCAAATCTGATTAAAGATAGAATCACGTGCCACACTGGTCCGCTTAATGACAGGTCTCCAGTGGTAGGTCTACTTTACGCCCGCTACACAACAATCTCATATTTATTTTCAAGTTACTACAACCACTGGATGTAAATGCATATAAATCAGATAACTACCGTCAGCCTCAAACGCCGAGCTCAATTTATGTTGCGAGATATTTCTTGTCGATTTCCATTTCTGTCAGCACTTACTATAAACTCGTGTTGCAAATTGGAGGATGCAGAAAAGCAGAAAATAAATTTATTAAAAACAAAACACGTACAATCTTGATACACGTATCAATAAAAATGATAAAATAAATTAAACTATGGCTTCATAAAAGAGTGCTGGTTTGCTTGTTGCTTTTACATTCTCGTATAAACTAAATTGTAATAACATAAAGTAAATAAAACAAATAAACGTCAAAATGAAAAACAGAAGTAAGAAAATACAGAAATATTAAAATAATGGTATACTTTAAACACGCGCTACCCTGCAATCATAGGCCTACTACTTCACCGACTGAATAATTCATTTTTGCCGACTAGCAGTGAACAATTTTCCAAACCACAATATTATTATTTCAATAACTTTACTACGTTACTAGATACACATGTATTGTTTAAATTTAGATACTAAATATTTTATTTAAATACATACACATGTATTGTTTAAATTTAGATACTAAATATTTTATTTAAAATTTCTTAATAATTTTGTATAAAAAAGAATTTAAAATTATAACTGTAAGATTACTTACAACATCGCTTTTGCATTGTAAATTACTGTAATTGCCGCATATGGAATTTTTATAAACAACACTTCAAGAAATGACGAAATTTTACTTACTGATAAAACTACTTAATGGCCAAATAATTGACGCAAAGGATTAATGTTGTGGTCGGAAAAGAAATTTTCCGACAAGTCCTTTATTAAACAAATTCAACACGTCTACAAATTAACCAATACAAATCGGTCTACGTGTTAATTAACAACGATTCCAACATCATAGGTCATATGTAATCCGGTGACGTGGGATTAAGGTTTGTCTTAAAAAATAAATTTAATGGACCTTCTTCTGAAGATAATACGCGTGCCACAAAACAAAACTATGTGTCTAAAATCATATACATGTGCGGTAATGACTACAGAGAGGAGAAACGGTTTGAACATAACGTTTGACAACGAGAGAGAGAGAGAGAGAGAGAGAGAGAGAGAGAGAGAGAGAGAGAGAGAGAGAGAGAGAGAGAGAGAGAGAGAGAGAGAGAGAGAGAGAGAGAGAGAGAGAGAGAGAGAGAGAGAGAGAGAGAGAGAGAGAGAGAGAGAGAGAGAGAGACAGACAGACAGACAGACAGACAGATATAGACAGTCGGACGGATGGACGGATACCATTATGCTGCCTAATTAACCGTTCCGACCGACGTTTCGTTTTCGTTATCACTTTTACTGTATAAATCACAACGCTGTGGAATACATAGTATTTAAACCGGTAAATAACGGCACGTTGGAACGAATCGAAATTACGTTTAGTGCCGCCTGACCATTCAGATAAATCTTCTGTTATTTAAAGCTGGCATAAATCCTCCGTTATACGCAATAATTGTAGTCATTTTGTGGGATTTCATATCGGTTATAACGAAAAGCGATTAAATATAATATTTATTGTAGGTTACTTGGGCTGATAGTTCATGTTCTCTATTCTGTTTACATAACCGTGTACATCAGAAATATATGTTCGCCTGCAGACAGTTTTCGATGAAACAAACCGTTCAAATCATCCCATGAAACTGCTGTCATAAACATGTTCAACTAGCAGCTTAAGTGACGTTATTGCATGCGCATGTTACATTTTCCGTAAAAGCACGCGGAGTGTTGCTCGGCACAACGTAAAGCCTGCGTTGTCGAAGGACTACATAAAAAAATCAGAATTTCCTTTAGTTGAAGGTAATAATTTATTGCATAGCTAGGCAACAACTACCAAATAACGACAAAACGAACTACGTCGTTTCTTCTTCTGCTTCTTCATTTCATGGTTTAGACATAAATGGTTGTTCCGTCTCGGTAAAGTCACATAAATTTGTTCTCACGTTCCACGACTTCTAATGTCACACTTGTCCGCTGGACTGCTTGCCTGTTTTCGTCCATTCCGTCGACGTGTTCCCACCATTTTAATCTGTAATCGTCTATTCGCTGGTTCGGATTATAGACGTTTAGCTCGTTCCGAATGCAGTCGTTCTGTCCAACTGTGTGGAACCCTTGACTCTTCTCAGAGAAAGCACTTCAGCTGCTTCAAATTGTAGACATGTCTCGCTTACATTCCTCACTGTCGTACATCTGAATCGGGACAGCAGTGGTTTTGTATAATTTTAATGATAGCGTACAGTCAGTCGCCCTCTGGAAGGACCTTCTGGGAGGATTTTTGTACTGCACCTTGTGTGTCCTTCCATCAGGGTGTGAGTTCCTTACGACAATGATGAATATGAAAATATTTTTCTACTCCTGTAGTACTGAACAACTTACCTATTACAGTAATTTCTTATTTTCCTTACAATTACCTATTTAGTGTGCACATGTTCTAACCGAATCTCATATCCACTGTAACCTATAACATATGCGAGAGAACATGTCAAAATATCGATGAAATCTTTCCTTCACTATCGTATGACATACTACGGATACCTTTCCTGATATTTTTTCCTCTACCCACAACTACAAACTTTTCAGTGTAGTGTTAAAAGTAATTAAAATGGAGATACTTAATCGGAAACAAAACTAATTTTTTGTAGAAAATTATAGAACTGGAGAGGCCTAACTTATTACAACCTGACATAACCTGTGTCCGGATCATTTTCATAGCCACGTACTCAAAATGCATCCATTGATGTTGTTAGCAGGGTAGGAAGTAATTTTTGATTACGCTTACTAGTATTTTAGCCGTACCGTTGTAAATAATAGCGAAAATAAGGCGCTATTTACCCTCACGGCAGATGACACCGAACACTCATTCTCATGGATAAACGAGAGGTAGCTTACACCATGTTATTGTTACACCAACAACTTGACGAATAACTCTACAGAGAACATTTTATCATTGGCAGAAGAATGGCAAAAAGATTCGCTACCTCTAAATTACAGACTGACAAGGAGCATGTCAAAGGCGAAATAATAATAATGTTTGAGCACGCGACCTCTTTATATTATTATTGTTATTATTATTATTATCACACGCATCTGTGCAACTCCGTCATCATGGCACAACAGGTTCATTACGTTTTATAGGTCGCTTAACATCACACAAAAATGCTACGCGACGTTACACAATTGTACGGAGAAACCCGCGCTCTATGTCATAGAACTTGGTTACCACGCTAATTTCGTAACACATCAGTCCATAGAATTCTTGTACAGCAATCACCACCGCATATGCTCGCGGTACGCGAACAATACAATGCGGCTTACCTCTTGAAATGATTTTCATGACTGTAAAGACAACCTGCACACAAACGGACGAAAGACATGACAGAAACTAAAATCCGACTACGATTCCCGCACAAACACTAAGGGTTACATGACTTCCAAGGACAGCCATTACACTATGGCTTCACGAATACAACCAAAATGGAATATTATCAAATGTCTATGTACGCTGAAAACAGTAGATCTAACATTTTTTTGCTACTGATTCAACAAATATCTAAGTTCTTGTACTACTGGATTTAGCAGTCAGTAGTCCTAATGTAACGATCCCTTTATCTGTCAATGACCGAAAAATGCTGACCTGTGTTGTCGATATTACTTACAAACCGTACAATTTTGTTTCCAGAAGTTCAATTTTGTCGTTTTTTGCAAACGTATTGTCTCTTATCTTGAGTGCCACGAGATTTTATGACACAAAGTAACACCAGCGTCTGAGGAGGGATACTAGACATATAATGTCCTTGGCCTTGTTCATATTGTTCTTGCTCTTACCGTTCGAATCACACCTGTTGGAGACCAAATCTGTTACAGAGGCCATGTGTACTGGAAGTAGCGAACTTTAAATACGGATGATGCGAGCGACGGCCATATAGGAGAGTTAGTACTGGTTCGTAACAGACAACTATCCTCTTTTGACATTGTATGATTTTAATAAAAACAGATATCGGATTTAAATAATAATTCCGTACTTGCAATATACAATCCATGTACACAAACTTATATATCCTTTGTTGGGGCTGTAATTATTACTAAACAGTAATACATGCTTAGAATGAAAATATTTGCTATGATTTTAGTAACGTACAACACCAGCTTAACCCAGAGAGAGAGAGAGAGCGAGAGAGAGAGAGAGAGAGAGAGTGAGAGACTGCAATGTGTCAGTGTAAAGTCGTGTCAATGACCTCGAATTGCTTCCGACGTCTGCGAGCGAGAGAGAGAGAGAGAGAGAGGGCGTTAATATTTGTCGAATAAATATAAACTTTCTAATTTCATATACATGCGCGCGGTACTGATCACAGAGAGAGAGAGAAACATACACAACAAGTGTGAGAGAGAGAGAGAGAGAGAATTTAAACTGATAATTGTTTTATTAAAATCTTACAATGACGAAATATTATTATTTCATTGTTTACGATATATATATTTAATGCAAAAATGCAAAGTAACACCAGCGTCTGAGGAGGGATACTTGGTAAACCTGATCATATATATTTAAGTTCGTGTACACACATGCAAATCGTTTGAATAAGGGAAATCTTCGAATATGCATCCAATTATTTGTATAGTAATCAGAAATGTGTGAGAGAGACATTTTAATAATTTGCATGTTGTATCTTACAATTACGAAAATTATTATACAATGTGTGTGTACACAAAACTTTTGAAAATACCTTATTTCAAGGAGATTTTTTTATCCGTAACACTTTACCACACACACACACACACACACACACACACACACACACACACACACACACACACACACACACACACACACACACACACACACACACACACACACACACACACACACAGACTTGACAGTATATTAATTTCTAAATCGTAGTCAATGACTGTCATGTGTCAAAAAAGGACGTCACGAGATAGGTGATAAATATATATTTCCTGGTGATTACATTTTAGTATCGCTAATTACAATAATCCATAAGTAGCACGACGCTTATGTAAAACTGATGACAACTGTGTCTAGAGACAAAGAGAGAGGAGGGGAGAGAGAGTTGATATCGAAGTCGTCGTCAACAATTTACTATAATATAGTTTGAATTTCCCACCGAAGAAAAATGTTGACAGATCTGTTCTATACACACACACAATAATGCAGGATTGGTAACCCTGATCATATATTTTAATATACACTATAATACACACACATATCAAGTTGAACCCATACATAGGTTGGCAAACCTGATCATATAGATTTAATATACATTATAACACACAACAAATTTGAACTCATGCAAGGTTGGTAACCCTAATCATATATTTAATATATACACTATAATGCTTCAAGTCGGAACCCCCCACCATAGGTTGGTAAACCTGATCATATAGATTTAATATACATTATAACAAATTTGAACTCATGCAAGGTTGGTACTCCCCGATCATATATTTAATATTGCATCAAGTGATAGAAAGTGAAAGTGATCTAAGCTCGCGAAAGGCGGCATATAAAAAAATAAAAAATTATATTCGCGGATGCTGTGGTCCAGATACGCGAAAAAGTCGCGGATCTTGACACAGATCAGCGAAAAAGTCGCGGATGCTGTGGTCCAGTAGAAAGTGAAAGTGATCTAGGCTCGCGAAAGGCTGCATATAAAAAATTATATTCGCGGAAATTAGAAAGTGAAAGTGATTTAGGCTCGCGAAAGGCGGTATATATTCGCGGATATGCAAATCAATTCAATTAAAAAAATAAAAATATCAAATTAAAAAAAAATAAAAAAATTTATTCGCGGAAATTCGCGGTCCAGTAGGAAGTGAAAGTGATTTAGGCTCGCGAAAGACGGCATATATTTGAATTGACGCGCGAAAGGCGCCATGCAATTTGATTGGTCGATGCTGCTGGTCCAGCGGTGGTGGTGGGGGAATAACGGTACTTGAGTCAGAATCATCATTTTCCCTCTACTTTTTTGGCCGTCTGTGTGTCTGTAACAATGACAATGACAGCGGCAGCGCCCAAACAAATTTACCGATTATGACCAAACTTGGCACACAGGTCCTTGGGCAGTGGGCACAATATCTAGGCGGAGTTCGTTAATGTTTGAGATCGGTCAAGTAGTTTTTAAATGGCAGCCATTTACAACTGTAATACAATGTAAATTAAATGGGAATGGTTTGTTTCAGAAATGGGGCCAAAAAAACCTTCTGGAAGTGAATTTAAAAAAATCAAAAAACGAAAAGAAGACAACGAAAAATTAGCATCGGCGCTTGGAAATTAGCTGCGAAATGAAGAGAAAGAAGTAGGTGAAAGTGATAGTGCCAGTAATAGTAATGCACTTCAAGAAGAAGAAGAAGAAGAAGAAGAAGAAGAAGAAGAAGAAGAAGAAGAAGAAGAAGAAGAAGAAGAAGAAGAAGAAGAAGAAGAAGAAGAAGAAGAAGAAGAAGAGAAAGAAGACGACCAAGAAGAAAAGGAAGGAGAAAATGAAAAAGAAGATAGCAAGACTGAGACTGTTTCAGAAGACAACCACAGCCAGATCACTCCAATGGAGTTCGTCACAAACGTCATTGATTTTGAAGAAGGAAGTGATCCTGAGCTAAGTCATTCCACAATGGCCAGGCAATCTACTGATCTTGAAAAACCCAGCACATCTTGCACATCTAATTATAATGAAAATGATGCATTAAATACTACTGATGTGGGAATAGAAATTATCTACGAGGATCCCAAAAAATGGCCAGCAAATTTTCGATCAGACACAGTTCGTTGTAAACTTGTTGAACGAGGCCCACAAACAATTGACTTAGATAGCTACAAATTCCCCTGTGCAGATGATGGAAGACACTTTTCTCAGAAATGGGTTTATAAAATTCTACCAAACGGGGAGAAAGTAAAAAGGCAATGGTTGTTGTACAGCCAGTCTAAGGACGCACTGTTTTGTTTCCCTTGCCTTCTCTTTTCAAAAGATGACAAAAAGGACAAATCTGCTTTCTCTAATATTGATGAGGGATTCAATGATTGGAGACACTTGAACCCATTTATTGTCAATCACGAAAGGTCGATACCTCACCGACATTCTTATGTCGATTGGAAAGTATTAGAAATTGGACTGAAAACTAGTAGATCTGTTGATGCAGAACATCAAACATTGATACAAGCTGAAGCAGAAAAGTGGTGCAATGTTCTCAAATGTATTGTGGATGTAATTCTCCATTGTGCAAGGAATAACTTACCTTTAAGAGGAGGTTCCGATTCGATCAGTGACAGCAACTGTGGTGTATTTCTGAGTACATTAGAACTTATTAGTCACTACAATCCTCAACTATCTAAGCACATAGAAAATGTTAAAAGTGGAAAACATGTCACAAGCTATTTTTCACCTCTAATTCAAAATGAGGTCATAGACATTTTGGGAAATAAGGTTCGATCTGAAATACTGAAGAATGTAAAAAGTGCTAAGTATTTCTCTATTATGTTTGACTGCACCCCGGACACAGCACATTTAGAACAAATGAGTGAAATAATAAGGTATGTTAACATTAAGGATGGGAAATGCTCAGTTGAAGAAAGTTTGTGGACTTCATCATAAGTCACCAGAAAAAAGGAAGAGGGTTATCACAAGAAATATTGCAAAAGCTAAACAATGACGGCTTGGATATTCAGAACTGTCGTGGTCAAGGCTTTGACAACGGCTCAAACATGGCAGGAAAATATGAAGGCGTTCAAGCGCACATATCCCAACTAAACGACCTTGCTAAATTTGTGCCTTGTGCAGCACACAGTCTTAACCTCGTTGGCGTGCACGCCGCGGAAGTGTCAATTATGATGACAAGTTTTTTTGGAAATGTGTTGGAGTTTTTCAACTTCTTTAGTAGCTCTACCTTAAGGTGGGAGGCTTTGATTGGTTGTCTCAAAACTACCCTTAAGAGACATTGTGATACAAGATGGTCTTCCAGGCGTCAAGCTGTGACAGCTCTTAAGAAGAACTTATCATCTGTACACAAAGTTTTACAAAACATGGCTGATAAAGACAACGACTGGAACACTGACACACTGTCTGGTGCTATGAAACTTCTTAGACAAATTGATTACGAATTTGTGTGCCTTTTAGAGATGTGGTCTGATGTTTTGATAAGTTTGGACTGCACCAACAAGTCACTGCAAGGAAAGGGCACAACTCTTGACGTAGCATCAAGTTTGCTCTCAGGTTTGGCAAAAAAAGTTGAAGACCTACGTAAAGAAGGAATTAAAAAATACACAGAAAAAGCCAAAGCTATTTGTGATTCCATGGCCATCCAAAGCAGTTTTGCTGTTAAGAGGCTGAGGAAAGTCAAGAGGATGGCTGGGGAGACGGCTGAAGATGAAGCACACTTGTTGAGTTCTGATAAATCATTTGAGATAGAATGTTACACTGTATTTGATAGAATTGTAAGTGAAATGGAAAAAAGGGCACACATTTACCACACAGTTTCATCAGACTTCAGTTTTTTGTCAGGAAAGTCCTTAAGTGAATGCTCTGTTTCTTTTCTTGAAAAGTGTGCAGCTGATCTTGGTGCGATATATAGCAGAGACATTGATAGAGTTGAGCTAGTTAACGAAGTAGCTGCTTTCAAGTTTCATGCAAAAGAGCTGGTGAAGAACATTTACAAGGCTTCCCATTTGGATATTCTGAAAGTTATTTCAAACTATGGATTAAGAGATGCTTATCCAAACATCGAAATAGCATTGAGGATATTTTTGACAATGCCCGTCAGTGTGGCGTCTTGCGAGCGTACTTTCAGCAAGCTGAAGATAATCAAAAACTACTTACGGTCAAGTATGTGTGAAAACAGATTGACAAACTTAGCTATCCTGTCCATAGAATAAAAAACAGCTTCGTCTCTTTGCGCAGAATGAAGTATGAACGAAAAAGTGGCTCGTACTATTATACTATAGTTCCTACTCGAAATATGTTTGATACTACCTGTTCCTAAAATACCAGGTGTTCCTAAAATACTAGGTTTTCTTCTGGAACGCGTTGTTCCTTGTGTATCGGTGATACCACTAGTATTTGAAATACCTAGTTTTTTAAATACGCGTTACTGGCTGTTCCTTGCGTTCCAGCGATATTTTTGTACGCCTACTATTTGGCCTTGGCGTATTCGTTTACGTGATACTTGCGTACTTTGTGTGTGTGTGTGTGTGTGTGTGTGTCTGTGTAGGTGCGTAGGGGGTGTGCCTCGACTCGGAACAGCGAGGCGGCGTGT
Source organism: Magicicada septendecula (assembly GCA_034769895.1). Taxonomy (NCBI): domain Eukaryota; kingdom Metazoa; phylum Arthropoda; class Insecta; order Hemiptera; family Cicadidae; genus Magicicada; species Magicicada septendecula. Next base: position 56,615,923 of record CM068374.1, read on the forward strand.
CTCGACTCGGAACAGCGTCGCCGCGAATAACAGGTATTTCAACTTTTCAGTCACTGTTACATCCGTTCCACAAAAATATCGTTCAAAAATACCTGTTACAGGTATATCGGCCCACCTCCGTATCCAGTGCAACGCTCGACTGCTGCTGCTGTTGGTGATATTTTCTTCCGATGTGCGATAAAACAGCTTACAAAGCGCAATCGGATTATAAGCGTTCTAACACCTTTTGCCGCTAAATAACGTCATCATCATCCTCAAGATTTAAACCAAGAATGGTTTGTTCCGGTCTCAAATAGGCAAAGATTAGAGCTGGTCACTCCAGCGCTTCGTCGGACGTCCCACATCTCTCCGTCCCTTCGGCTTATAGTTACGTAGTTGTTTGGGGATGCGGCAGTCTTCCGTTCGGCAAACATGTTCCTACCAATTCAGCCGATACTGGGCGATCCTGTCGAGTATACTCATGACATTCAGTTCCTGCCGTATAACTATGTTTCTTCTATGATCATGGAGAGTATACCCTGCCATGTGCCTGGGAAACTCATTTCACCCGCTTGGATGCGACTGGCCTGGCCTTTCGTAAAGTCCAATTCTCAGACCCATAAAGAAGTGTGGGAAGAGCCATCACCTTGTAGAATTTTAGGCGTGTTCCTTTACTTGCTGACTGGAGGGTTCCCCTAATGATCCCGCACATAAGGTTGAACTTATGCAACTTGTTCACAATGTCGTTGCTTGCATTATAAAACACACTGTAGCCCAGGTATTCAAAACTGCTAACTTGTTCCAGGACAGTACCATCTATAACAATTTTTGCCCGTACGGGATCAGTCACACAAATAGCCATCAGCTTGGTTTTAATTGTAGATATCTGCAATCCAGAGTCTTTGCTAAATAACGTGAAGATTTTATTTCCAGGGATGGCCAGGGCGCCACAATGGGGGGGGGATTGAAATTCACGATTTTACTGAAAATTTTGTTACTTAGGGGGAAGGAGATCAAATTCAGACCCTATCAATTACCACTGTATTACAGGTTGTAAGCGTGCAGACTCTAAACATTTCATTAAGAGTTCTTCCTGCTCACTTGTGTCGAAGATTTCCTTTGGCTGAAATCTTTTTATCCTTCTTGTTTACACCAACTACAGCCCAACGTAGGCCCCGGTTTCTAACATCAGTCTTCTTCAACGTTTGCCATCTCAGCGTAATCTCTCACGTCCGTTCTTCTAAGATCTTCCAGCACATCATCCAACCATGTTATCCTAGGTTGGCCCCTCTTCTGCTTTTATAATCCTGTGGTCCTCAGAACTTTCTTTGGCATACGCTGATCGTCTGTTCGTTCCATATTACCGAACCTTTGTAATCGTTAAGCCTTTACGAATCTTACAATGTCCTCACGCTTCAATAGGTCATCTATCTCCTGGTTATTTCTTTTATTCCGTTCATCATCTTCCTTAACCGGGTCATAAACACGCCGTACAAACTTTCTGTCAAACGTTCTTAGTTGTTTCTTGTCCCGTTTTCGTTAATGTCCACGTCTCACTTCCACAAGCGCCTAATCGGTCTAATAAGCGTCTATAATATTACTTGCATATTCCATAATGAAATGGAAGAATGGTGATGGCGAAAAAATCATGTTCGAGATAAGGGCTGATTCTGAATGTACTACCCTCAAACCATGAAGAAAATTCATTTTTCGAAAAGTGTCTGTGTGTAGAATTTTTTCAATGGCGAACGATAACTGCCGCAAATTCAAACAGAATCAAATATTTTTTTGCATACGTCTCTGAATTGTAGAGCACTCAAGGCCTATTGATTTTGGTGACGATCGGTTAAGGGTAAGGGGTAGTTTACCTGCAACGTTTTATGTTTTAACAAGAGTAATTTTACTTGTATGGTCATGGGAAAAAAAATCGTGTTCGAGATAATTGCAGATTCTGATTGTACTACCTTCAAAACATGAAAAAAAGTCATTTTACTTCCATATTCCTTAAGGAATGGAAGTATGGTGTTTACTTCCATATTCCTTAAGGAATGGAAGTATGGTGTTTACTTCCATATTCCTTAAGGAATGGAAGTATGGTGATGGCAAAAAAAATCGTGTTCGAGATTATTGCAGATTCTGATTCTACTACACTCAAAACATGAAAAAAAGTCGTTTTCCGAAAAGTGTCTGTGTGCGTGTCTGTCTGTCTGTCTGTGTGTCTGTCTGTCTGTCTGTCTGTGTGTCTGTCTGTCTGTAGATTTCTTTTCTATGGCAAACGATAACTGCCGCAAATTCAAACAGAATCAAATAATGTTTTGCATGCAGCCCTGATTTGCAGAGTACTCGCGACCTATTGTTTTTGGTGAAGATCGGTTGAGGGAAAGGGGTAGTTTACCTGCAACGGTTTTTTTTTAGCAAGGGTAATTTTGTTTGTTTGGCAAACGATAACAGCCGCAAATTCAAACAGAATCAAATAATGTTTCGCATACAGCCCTGAATTGTAGAGTTCGCAAGATCTATTGATTTTGGTGAAGATCGGTTAAGGGAAAGGGGTAGTTACCTGTAACGTTTTATGTTTTAACAAGGGTATTTCCTATGGCAAACGATAACAGCCGCAAATTCAAACAGAATCAAAAGATTATTTGCATACAGCCCTAAATTGTAGAGTTCTCAAGACCTGTTGTTTTTGGTGAAGTTCGGTTGAGGGAAAGGGGTAGTTTACCTGCAACGTTTTTTTAACAAGGGTATTTCCTATGGCAAACGATAACAGCCGCAAATTCAAACAGAATCAAATAATGTTTTGCATACAGCCCTGATTTGTAGAGTACTCAAGACCTATTGTTTTTGGTGAAGATCGGTTAATGGAAAGGGGTAGTTTACCTGTAACGTTTTATGTTTTAACAACGGTATTTCCTATGGCAAACGATAACAGCCGCAAATTCAAACAGAATCAAAAGATTATTTGCATACAGCCCTAGATTGTAGACTTCTCGAGACCTATTGTTTTTGGTGAAGATCGGTTGAGGGAAAGGGGTAGTTTACCTGCAACGTTTTTTTAACAAGGGTATTTTCTATGGCAAACGATAACAGCCGCAAATTCAAACAGAATCAAATAATGTTTTGCATACAGCCCTGATTTGTAGAGTACTCAAGATTGTTTTTGGTGAAGATCGGTTAAGGGGAAGGGGTAGTTTACCTGCAACGTTTTTTTATCAAGCGTATTTTCTATGGCAAACGATAACAGCCGCAAATTCAAACAGAATCAAATAATTTTTTGCATACGTCCCTGAATTGCAGAGGTCTCAATGACTTTCGATTTTGGTGAAGATCGGTTAAGGGGAAGGGGTAGTTTACCTGCAACCTTTTACGTTTTAACAAGAGTAAAGTACTTGAAAATTTATTTAAACTTTTTGAAACAATGGTAATTGTTAAAAATAAAATAATTTTGTTGCCAGGCAATAAAATTATAATTTTTTCATTTTAATGTAATATAATATTTTTCATTTAATACAGGAATAAAAAGGCAGGTAAGACACAGCCTGGCTGTTTGGCTGAAAATGATTTTAAATATAAATCTTAGAATATGGAAGTCATGTATGGTTCTCCATACCGATATTTCGAAATGTGTGTGTGTGTGTGTCTATAGATTTTTTTTCTATAGCAAACGAAAAGAGCCGCAAATTCAAACAGAATCAAATAATGTTTTGCATACAGTCCTGAATTGTAGAGCACTCAAGACCTATTGTTTTTGGTGAAGATCGGTTAAGGGAAACGGGTAGTTTACCTGCAACATTTTATGTTTTAACAAGCGTAATTTTTTCTGACGAACGATAACTGCCGTAAATTCAAACAGAATCAAATACTTTTTTGCACACCTTCCTGAATTATAGAGTACTCTAGGTCTGTTGATGTTGGTGAAGATCGGTTAAGGGAAAGGGGTAGTTTACCAGCAACATTTTATGTTTTAACAACGGTACTTTTTTCTATGACGAACGATAACTGCCGCACATTCAAACAGAATCAAATATTTTTTTGCATACTTTCCTGAATTGTAATGGACTGAAGGCCTTTTGATTTTGGTGAAGATCGGTTAAGGGAAAGGGGTAGTTAACCTGCAACATTTTATGTGATAACAAGAGAAATTTTTTCATGACGAACGATAACTGCCGTAAATTCAAACAGAATCAAATAATTTTTTACATATATGTGCCTGAGTTGTAGAGGACGCAAGGCCTGTTGATTTTGGTGAAGATCGGTTACGGGGAAAGGGTAGTTTACCAGAAACATTTTTTGTTGTAACAAGAGTAAAGTAGTTAATTTTGATAAATAAAGTATCCTGATAAGAAGATCTTAATAATCCACTGTAGAAACGTAGATGAAAAATATATAAATGAAGAGGCTACTTGAACGGGGTGGGTGTAATTTGCTATAAATGAAAATTATAGTTGAAGGGGGAGGGGATAATTTTTTTATATAATATGTCCTACGTTATCGGCAACAAGAAGTAGTTTGTTGTTCAAATTCCTTCCCGGCCTGTTTGACCGTAGACCAATGTTTTCTGCAAAACCAGACGTTTCGGCAGTGCCATCGACTTCCATCATCAGTGAAAGTCGAGTGCGATAACGTGAGGTGGTACACGTTAGTGACCACAGTACTGTGGTTAAGGCTGAAGCAGTAAGTAGAAAGAAGTAGTTTCTATGGAAATATTTTATTTAGAAAATGAGTTTAAATATAAATCTTAGAACATGGAAGTCATGTATGGTTCTCCATACCGATTTTTTTGTATGACGAACGATAACTGCCGTAAATTAAAATAGAATCAAATAATTTCTTGTATGTGTGCCTGATTTGTTTTAATCAGGACTCAAGGCCTATTGTTTTTTTTTAAAGATCGGTTAAGGGGAAGAGGTTGTTTACCTGCAACGTATTATGTTTTAACAAGAGTAAAGTACTTAATTTTGATAAAGAAAGTGTCCTGAAAAGAAGGTCATAATAATCCACTGTAAGAAGGTAGATGAAATATCTATAAATGAAAAGGGTAGTTGAAGGGGGAGGGGATATTTTTTATGTTTACTACGTTATCGGCAACAAAGAAGTAGTTTGTTGTTCAAATTCCTTCCCGGCCTGTTTGGCCGTAGACCAATGTTTTCTGCAAAACCAGACGTTTCGGCAGTGCCATCGACTCCACCATCAGTGAAAATCGAGTGCGATAACGTGAGGTGGTATACGTTAGTGACCACAGTACTGTGGTTAAGGCTGAAGCAGTAAGTAGAAAGAAGTAGTTTCTATGGAAATATTTCAATTCGAAAAAATTTTAAATATAAATCTTAGAACATGGAAGTCATGTATGGTTCTCCATACCGATTTTTTTGTATGACGAACGATAACTGCCTAAATTAAAATAGACTCAAATAATTTCTTGCATGTGTGCCTGATTTGTTTTAATCAGGACTCAAGGCCTATTGTTTTTTTTTAAAGATCGGTTAAGGGGAAGAGGTTGTTTACCTGCAACGTATTATGTTTTAACAAGAGTAAAGTACTTAATTTTGATAAAGAAAGTGTCCTGAAAAGAAGGTCATAATAATCCACTGTAAGAAGGTAAGATGAAATATCTATAAATAAAAAGGGTAGTTGAAGGGGGAGGGGATATTTTTTATGTGTACTACGTTATCGGCAACAAAGAAGTAGTTTGTTGTTAAAATTCCTTCCCGGACTGTTTTGCCGTGGTCCAATGTTTTCTGCAAAGCATACTTTTGGGCAGTCCCATCGACTGCCGTCATCAGTGAAAATCGAGTTAGCTAACGTGAGTTTGTTTGTCTATAGTCTAGTGTTGGCATAATAACCTAAAACATTATTACTCAAAAAGCTACCACAGGTAAGTGCAGGGTGGACGTCGTCGGTTCGTTACCCTGTAGCGTAAAAGTCGGTGCGCGCGCGCGCGCACACACACACACACACATACACACATCTGATTTCACCTTGTACTAGTTATGTCCAGTCTGTTCTTTTAATCTTCCAAACCAATGGTCCCTGACTTTACTTTCAATATTTTCCGACTAACATCACTTAGTTTCTCTATCGCTGATGATCAACAGCTTTTCACTCCATACGAGCGTAACGCTCTATTAATCAACTACAAACTGGATAAAGAGACGGCAGACAAAGGAGGCAAATGAATCGAAATCGACTCACGTAACATTTAGCTTTAGACAAGAGAACTGACCTCCGCCGGTAACTTTGAACAATTCTCAATTACCACATGGTAAAAAGATATTAAATGCCACAGCGTTCAGTCTGGACGGACGTATGTAAGTGTAGGTTACACGAGCGTTTATCCGGGCGTGCACGCGCGTAGCGTTTGCAAAAATGCACAGCGGTCACACGTGCGTTTTTTTTCTCGTACGTGCACGGACGGATGTGTAGTCACACAGGCGGTTTATAAGCGAACGGCAGCGTTGGACGTCTCGGACGTGCGCATCCCTACAGCTCTGGCTATAAAGGTTAAATGTGCATATGTAGGTTAAAACGGAACTGCACAGAAACGTCCGTGTTTAGATGAAAGAAAACATTGGTTATCAGTAGTAAATAAATTTGTAGTAACAACATTTTTTTACATTACATATTTTTTTAACATTGAAAATGTTTATAACGACGTGTCGCACATTTGAAAACGACCGCTGGTGCGTGATCGAAAATGGGAACCGGTGAGTTTCCATAGAAACTACTTCTTTGTTGTCAATAACGTAGTCCACATATAAAACTTCGCTTATGAATGCGACTACATTTAACTTATAATCTGTACATTGGTAAATGAAGAATGAATTCATTGATTGGTGAATGAACGTAAATATATATATTAGATTTATTGAAGCATTTTCAATGCCCTTCTCTGTGCATTGCATTTGTGCAATGCCTGTAAATTTTTGTATAAAGATGTCAACGTCACCATGGAGACCAAAATTAATTACCATAGTAACAAGTAAACAAACAAATGCTATTTTAAAGGCACCTTTGAACAGTCCGTGTGACCAACGCTCGTGCGTGTTAAAAACGCACTAAAAACGCAGCAGGTTGGGTTTCAATGCGGGAGACCTTGAGAACGCAGCAGAGATGACGACCCGTGCGTTTTTCCACGTTCGTGTGACCTATTTCATTGCCGCCTGTGTGTTAAATTCAATGGGTTTCCCAACCGCACGCACACGGCCGGGGGAAAAACGCTCATGTAATCCTGTACCCTAAGACGCCAAAAGCACACCTCCCTTATTGGCGCGACACACGCATGTAGTTCTCTTTGGCCCGTTCAACCACTGAGCAAGGCAGATGTTTACCAATCAGCTGCTTGACATCACTCACGACGCCGTCTCCTAGACAGTCGTACCCCACCTGGAGAATTCTGGTACTACTGGCTACCATTTTCAAAACATGACCCACCCATTTCAATCTTTGTATCTTAATAAAAAAATACCTCACACAAGAACAAAAAAAAAAAAAAATTGGGTTTACAAAAGCACAATACATTCAGTAATATCATATGCATCAGAGACCAAGCCAGATACAGCAACAACTCAAAAAAAAGACAAACTATAGAAATGACTATATTACGGAGGGTACTAGGAAAGACAAGGTACGATATTACTTCCCGGGGTGTTTGGTCGTGGTCCAATGTTTTCTACAAGACCACGGCCAAACAGCCTAACAATCCTCGACAGGATCGCCCAGTATCGGCTGAATTGGTGGGAACATCCATGCCGAATGGATGACTGCCGCATCCCCAAACAACTCTGGAACTATAAGCCGAGGGGACGGAGAGGTGTGAGACGTCCGAGGAAGCGCTGGAGTGACCAGCTGTAATCTTTGCCTATTTGAGACCGGAACAAACCGTCCTTGGTTTAATCCTGGAAGATAATGATGATGATGATGGCAGGATAGAATTACGGAATACAAGACCAACTGGTGTAAGCATCTGGGAAGAATGCAGCAAGACCGCCTTCCCAAATTTGCCTTGAATTATAAACCTACAGGGTATCGTAGTGTGAGGCGTCAGTGGACGAGATGATTTCCGGTCCAGGCAGTGCAGTCTAATCCGTGAAGCGGAGATGATGATTCCTTTCCTACATCGCTTACGTCATCTTTCTCTTGTACACTGAACTCGCGGGCCAAGCGGGTTCTAGAAGTCATCTATCAATTCACACACACACACACGCGCGCGATATGTTTACGTAAACAGTCTAGACGCCGACAGCCGGCAGAAGCGTAAAACCCTGTGTCAAGGTTAATACGACGACGCGTCTATTTGTGATCTGAAACACGTGCACGCAACGCACCACAATGGACTAAATGGTACCCCGGACAGCTCATGTTTTGGCACCGAGATTCGCCCTCTGTGATGTTTGTGCATCGTAAACATCAATCAATGTCCAATACGACACGGACTCCGTTACACGCAAAACATCGAAACCGACTGTGACCAACATGTGTTGCTGGAATGTTTTCTGTTTCTACAGATTTTAGAACGAATTGAAAACAAGGAAAGTAGTTAAATTTGAAAGAAACTGTCTAATCAAATGTCAAGGAGAAAAACACTATAAGTCCAGTTTCTTTTTAGCCAGTAAAATCCCGGTTACTCGAATCTGGGTTAACCGAAACTCATATTACCCGAATCGTGAGAAAAAAAATCATCATCAACATCTTCAAGTATTAAACCTACGATGGTTTGTTCCGGTCTCAAATAGGCAAATATTACAGATGGTACCACAGCCCTTCCTCGGACGTCCCACACCTCTCCGTCCCCTCGGCTAATACTTCCATAGTTGTTTGGTGATGCGGCAGTCAACCATTCTGCAAAGATGTTCCCACCAATTCAGCCGATACTGGGCGATCTTGTCCAGTATACTCATAATATTCAGTTCCTGCCGTATATCTGTGTTTCTTCTATGATCATGGAGAGTATACCCTGCCACGTGCCTGAGAAATCTCATTTCAGCCGCTTGGATGCGACTGGCCTGGCCTTTCGTTAAAGTCCAATTCTCAGACCCATAAAGAAATGTGGGTAGAGCCATCGCCTTGAAGAATTTTCGGCGTGTTCTTAAGGGTTCGCCTTACTTGCTGACTTAAGAGTTTGCCTAATGGTCCCGCACATAAGGTTGAACTAATGCAACTTATTCACCACATCGTTACTTGCATTATAAGGCACACTGTAGCCCAGGTATTCAAAACTCCTAACTTGTTCCAGGACAGTACCATAATACCAGAGAAATGTTTTACAATTTTCCCGAGAAAAAATAATAATACATATTTCGCACCAAACCAATCGACTTCAAATAACGTTATTTAAAATAGGCAGAAAGGAAGAGGAATGCTCCACATGACAACAGGGTGACTGCTGAAGTGTCATTCGACGCTTTAGACAGACGAAATTACTACTAATGAAAGTATTTATTTTTGGAATATTGGCTATGATAGGAATTACGATACTGACGTTATTAAGTTATGTAAGTCACATTGAAGACATGTTGAGAGCATGGCACTCCAGAGTAACGTCGGGAATACACGTTAACAAATCAATTTGCATGAGTTCCCTCCTATATACGGATGACATTGTTCTTATTCAAGAAAATGAGGATGATTGACAAAAAGCTATGTTTCAATTACAAGAAGCGGCAAGAGAGTACTCACTGACAATTTTAATAAGAAAGACCAAAACCACGGTCTTTAAAGTCAAATATCCAGTGAGTACTAAGATAGTTATAAAAAACAGTACTTTGGAACAAGTGAGGCGTTTCAAATATCTCAGCTGTGCAGTAAGCTATGAATCTGAATATGATATAAGAGAGAGGATAAATAAATTTAGGAATATTTGTGGTAAGATTCTTGAAATCTTAGAAATAAAACAAGACACAGCACAAGGAATAAATTTTATTGCAATACCCACGTTGATTAATACGAGTGAGACGTGGGTCACGACAAAAAACTATTACGACGGTCTACTTGATCGTCATAGGTACAGTGGAAACAAAATAGACATAAATTAAATCACTAATCACCAGGTTTAATTTTTACAGTTACAGTTCGTAATTAACAACACAGTCTCTTACAACAAATCAAATAAAAATTGTTCACACGCAATAAAATGTCCATTAAAATTAAACACAATTGTATTACAATTATACCGCCCGATTATAAAACGCAACACTTCACTAATAACCACTTGAACGTACACGGTAATATCGCCCGATAATAACTCGATCCGTACTGTAAATATATCGCCACTATACTGAAACCTAAGGCCGCTGCCGCCATGTATTTATACCTCCGCTCACAGACCAGAACGTTCCAAACTACGTCAGCGCCAGTGTGTACTACGTAATTAACTGCGGCCTTGACACAGTCCGCGCGGCTGGCGGCTTCGAGAAAAGTCTCGCGAATGCGTTAAGAGTCACGTGCACCACCGCATTACTATCTGGATCCCTCTGGAACGTTCGATAAACACGTAGATTGTTCTGTGATGTAACAAAAGGAAAGCGGGAAGATTCAGAGTACTGAAATGCAATTTCTTCGAAATAATTTAAATTATACATTGGAAGATAGAATAAGGAATGAAGATATCAGAGCAGAACTGGAAGTAAATGACATAAATGAAATTATTTCAATTTACAGAAGATAACTGCGGGATCATCTGCAAAGGATGACAGAGGATCGATTGCCGAAAGCGGCACTGAACTATAAAGCCATTGGTAGAAGAGACGTGGGTCGTCCGAGGATGAGATAGTTGCCGAAACAGGTTTATACAGCCTAATCCGTGTGGAGGTGAAGAAGGAGAAAAAGAAGAAGTTAGGTAAGTTCCAGACGATCTGTGGGACGATCAACAGTATTTTTAGAAACAAGGTACGTCGAGATACAAAATTAAAGTTCTTCAAAGTTTTGGCAGCGCCTGTACTGTCGTATGGGAGTGAAGTATGGACAGCAACCAAGAAACATGACAGTAAAATACAGACCTCGGAAATGGTGTCCTTAACAGGAGTTAAAAGGTGTTATAAACTTGACCCTGTAAAGAATGAGGCGATAAGAGAAGAGTTACAAGTTTTTAACTTGAATGAAAAATTGAAAGATTACAAACAACGGTGGAAAGAACACTTACAAAGAATGTCAGATGTCTCGCTAACCAAGTCTGGAAATACAAACCTATAGGATACAGATGTACGGTTAGACCCAGGAAGAGGTGGCAGGAGGATGTTTGAAGGCGAAAGAGGCAGCACCTTGCCTACGCCGTGCTGTGAAGAAGATGAAGAAGATTAATGTCTTTATTTCCACAGTACTCGCTTAAATCTCACACTTTCACGCTATATGTTACGCGTTTCCCTTATAGGTTTGGCGACGCAGGGGAAACGTGGATTCAAAGACCGGTAATCTTATCTTACTGACTGTGCAATTTGATCGGCGCACGCAGAAACAGTGTCGGGACAGTGCCACAAATTTTAATATAATCAAGAACACATTATTGCATTAAAGGCTTCCGACTGTCAATCATTTGGCCGACGCAGTGATGCGGGCGGGGGAAAATAAACTAAATAATTTAGTCAGTCAGTCAGTATGTTACGTAAGAAAACTCACAATAAATTACGTTCTCTGTCTTTCTCTCCTTCGCCCCAAGATGTGTACAAACCGCTTAGAGTGCAGAGAACAGCTGTTTGAATGAAACAAACTCAAGTCTTTCATATCATTTTAAGACAACTGCACTGTATTGTGCAACCTACGTATAGTTGCCTGACTATATTCTTACAAGTGTGTGCGTGTGCGTATATATGTTATAACAACACAAACTCAATGTAATTTAATTTGGGTAGCCCCACGCTTTGGAGCGCCAAATTTATATAACACACAAATGCAATGATGTTAGGTGTAATCGTAATAAGGAGAATGCGTAATACGTTTTCTAAATCTTTACATTATTTATTCAGCAACCTCTTTACTTACCTTACTTCGGCAATACAAAAATTCATTATTCATCGCTTGGGCGATCTTATGTATCTGTCTTCTGGTGAATAATTTATATCCAAACACGTTATATAAAAATCTTATTATCTAATCTTACTTATAATTATTTCTGCTCTCGGCTTACTCATTTAGTGTGGCCATCTTTGCAATTGCTTATCGATTTATTTCAACAATGAATTTACTTGCCTTTAATTCTTTTCTACTGCATATGCATTTCTCTTTTATCAATTAAAGACTTACTAATTATTTTAATTTACTTCAATTTAAAAATCAAACATTGCTCTCTCATAGCATTTACGTTATTCCGATATTAATTTCTATAGTCTACACGAGACATTATTCTAAATGAACAATTTAGACTTTACTATATACAAATTAAATTCAGTTAGCAACAGTTTTGAATGTCTTTCATTCGTTTAAATATTGTCTTTCAATTGTCTGTAATATTATTATGGGTTTTTATCACCTCGTTTGATGTGGCAAATTATCAGCGTCTCCTTGGGTCCTCTTCCAGTCCTTCTCGTGTCCTTGGGTCCTCTTCCAGGATTCCACTGCTTGTCTTACTTAGTTGTTGTTGTCTCTGCTCACATCATGGGTTGTAGGTGTGTCCATCGAACCTCTGTTCTGCCTCCCAGTTCGTCAGGTGACGCTTACTGTAGATTTACGATCGCGTAGTTGACTGCCATAGCCTTCTACGGCAACGGTTGAATATAGAAGAAGAAACTTTATTAGCGCGACCTGGTATTTATAGCCACATCGTGCAAAAGCTCTTGTCTGAACAATATATGTCTTGTCAGAGTTTGTCGACGCATCCTTTCTCCCACTCTCGTCCGATTCACTAATTTCGCTTATCTTCGCGAATTGCGAAGTCTGTTTTACACTACACGATACTACACATTAATACCGATTTATAATCGATCGCTAATTTTCATATGTCTATTATATGTAACTTACACTTCTTTAATATAATTATTCAGGGAGTTATTCACTTTTTATTCACTGTAATTTCACTTTACGTCACTTTTAAACGGGTTTTTAACCCTTTGTGCATCTTTATAAAATACACACTTTGGTGTCTTTTGTTTTACATTATCATACATTTTTTATAATTTATAATTTAAAATTTATAATTTTATTTTACATTTCTTATAATTAAAATTATACTTAAAATCTAACATCATTTGAATAGGGGTGGTTACTGTCCAGGAACGGACAGGCTTCACACACACACACACACAAACAAAATACACATGTACACACAGCTAGCGACAGGTGGCCAGATATGCGTGTACATGCCTGAACGGTGCGTTCCCTATATTTTAAACAATCCAGCTTGCAATCTGAATCGTGTCTATTAACCATAGATTTATTTATTTTTATTAATTATTATGATTATTTTTGCAATGCACAGTACTGTATACGGTTGTACTGTCGCAAAAAAAAAAAATATATATATATATATATATATATATATTGCAACAGATCAAACTTTATTATTCTAATAAGGATATTGTGAGTGTGTAAAAATCATATACAAGTCTATTATGGAGGAGATGAAAAATTATTTATTATATACAAATATTGTTTTTAAAGATGTATAATGTATTTTAAATTGTCATGTATTGATAATATATTTAATTGTTTGTATTGTTCAATAATATAAATTGATTTTACTTGTTTGCTGCACGTCCTCCTCTCGTCTCGTCGGTCCCGTCCTGGCGTCCTCTTCTTCAGTGTCACTCCTTCCTGGTGTCCTCTTCGTCCTGGCGTCCTCTTCGTCTCGTCGTCCTCTTCTACAGCAAGCGGCGATATTTCACAGAGTCTCGTTGTTATGTTTGACTGCTAACATTGATTAGTTTCTTGATAAATTGTTCACTCACAATGATTATGAATTTCATTCATTCAGTTTATTATTAATTTATATTTTATACTTTCTTAATCTCAGGATTTATCTGGGTATTTACTAATGCGGTGCGTATAATGTACACCTTCCACGATATCTTGTAGTGTCTTTAAGTTCCCTAAGCGGATATCTTAACTTACATGAGACAGCACTGTATTATATTTTAAATTTTATTTAATTATTTACCCTCTCGGTTCTTATCGCAAAACTTCGTTAAGAATTTCAAGGTTTATAGTTTATTTTATATAAAATATTCCTCTATTCCTTCTTGGTTCTTACCGCAAAACTTCGTTAAGAATTTTAAGGTTTATGGTTTATTTATATAAGATATTAATTCTACTTTTGTAAGAGAACAACTCTCTTACCCGGGCACAACTTCTCCTAGCCACGTCGACAGACAGACTGTGTCCATCCTAGCTCTGCAACGTATGAATCTTACTGAATTTGGTGTATTTTGATAGGCCAAGCCCAAGTCACATGATTGATGGAACGACCAGATACACAAATTTCATGAAAAACTTTGTATAATTTTGCATAGTCCTGCATGGAAATTATCTACAATTTTTATTACCCTATCATTGATAAGAATTACACTTGAGTTTTGCTTTACTTAAAAAACCATATTTCTAAAATAGTTACAAACCTCAGAGTATACACAAATCGAAGCTATTTACTTAAATAATTCCTTGTCAAATTTTCATGTAAATCGGTTAACTACCACTGCCGCTATAGCAATCGCAGATTATCACACCCGCACACGTGCACCAATTCATACAAAAAATACATGACAATATAGTACATCTTTTTATGAAGAGTTTGGTGTAACCTATATGCTTAACAATTTTTAAATACAAAACTTATGACTAAAAGACAAAATATTACACAAAACAAATTTAAACAAGAAATGCTCGTCATTCATGTACTCTGATATAAACAGCATATCTTATCATCCTGTGTTCTGTTGCAATATATATATATATATATATATATATATATATATTTCAATCACTTTCTGCTACAGTCCGTTTCTTGATGTATATAATACTATAATACTTATAATTAATTTACCTCAAGATATATTTTTTCCTTTAGGAACATGTTTCGGGAGATCCTGTTCTCCCATCTTCAGCCTTCGCTAGAGAAGCAAGATGGCGAAGGCTGAAGATGGGAGAACAGGATCTCCCGAAACATGTTCCTAAAGGAAAAAATATATCTTGAGGTAAATTAATTATAAGTATTATAGTAATATATATATATATATATATATATATATAACTGAAAATAATTTACCTGAGATGAACACACACACGCACACGCACGTACACAACGAAAGAAATACGAGAACAAGTTGACATAAAAGTAGATTCATTTCAAAAGTGACAATGTGTCGCACCCAAGCGGCTGAAATGAGATTTCTCAGGCAGGGTATACTCTCCATGATCATAGAAGAAACACAGATATACGGCAGGAACTGAATAGGCCTATTATGAGTATACTCGACAGGTTTGCCCAGTATCGGCTGCATTGGTGGGAACATCTTTGCCTAATGGATAAGTGCCGCATCCCCAAACGACTATGGCACTATAAGCCGAAGGTTGTTAAAATTCCTCCCCGGGCTGATTGGCCGTGGTCCAAAGTGTAAAATCGAGTACGCTAACGTGAGTAAACGTTTGCCATCATCAGTCGATTTTACACTGATGATGGGAGTCGACGGGACTGCCGAAACGTCTGTTTTTGTAGAAAACAATGGACGACGGCCAAACAGCCCGGGAAGGAATTTTAACAACATCGACTCCGGCCGTGCAAGCGTACGAAGTAGCCTACGTTATAAGCCGAAGGGACGGAGAAGTGTGAGACGTCCGAGGAAGCGCTGGAGTGACCAGCTCTGGACTTAGCCTGTTTGAGACCGGAACAAACTATCCTTGGTTTAATCCTTACACACGATGATCATGATGAAGTGGTCTAATGCTCTATATACCGTTCTAAAACACACAAAACAAGAGAGAGAGAGAGAGAGAGAGAGAGAGAGAGAGAGAGAGAGAGAGAGAGAGGGGGGGGACGTACGTTGCAACAGCAGCGTTGCTTACGCGACTTTGTTTACTGTGAATTAAAGTAAGCAATAAGAATATTGTCGCCGAGTAAAATCCTGGCCGTTACGCCGACAACGCTTACGGACTACGAAACGCCTTCACGCGTGTCACTGCTCGGTCCCACCGGCTCACATACCGCATTTTCAACTAATGAAATTTCCGTGACACATATTTAGGTTTGGTCGCGGGAGGGGGCGAGGAGGGAGGCGTCTGACGTGTTGTGAGCCAAGACAAATGACTGCCAATATCCTACTACTCCTCCGGTTCTGAAATTAAACGGTCGTATTTCCTCCCAACACAGCACAGCACATCGTGTTCTTAGAACCCACCATGTTGTTTCGACGAGTAAATATTTCCCAGCAATAAGTCGCGCGCGCGCGTGCTAAGATTATCTGTAGCCTATAAGAAGTTTTCGTTGGAAAAAATGCTGTTGTAACCATTACAAAGATTTTACATACACCCACACAAAACAGAATAGCGTATCTAGAGTCTGGTCGGGGGGGGGGGGGGGTCGTGTCGGCTTCATACAAAAGAAAAAAAGTAAAGACTAATCGATATTACAGCCTTGAAAGTGGCTGAAGAACATGTGATAACATATATAAAGGATGGGGCAATGAGAACACAACAATTTAAAACTATCGCAATAGAAACTCGTTTGATATTTTTGAGTCAAACATATGTTACATTTAACTTTTATAATGAACGAAGACAACCTACTTAGAGACATCAATTTAGAATATCTCAACGAAATAATAACAAAATGTGCAGGCAAACATGGTCAGAGGATTCTGATCCACGATAACCCAATAATGCGACACGTTGTGGATGAAGCTCCACACGTCCTGAGGCGACTCCAAAGACAGAAGCTACTAAGGTATCGCAATATAAAGCAATTAATATGTATAGATCCATAAAACTCTACGTGAGAGAAAGACAGAATAATCTTGGGATTAGCCACTGGGCTTCACCCCATCAGCCGTGAAGGGAACATGAAGGAGAAGCTCCTGGATGAGCTTGCTGAGTTGTAGCATTAACGGAGGTGTTTTTATTGGTTTATAGTCTCACACTACTAGGAACTACGGGGTTCCTAGTGTCTATAGAGATTTTCAGCTACCCTAAAAAAAAATTATGTTACAAATTCAAAGGTAATAAGATGCCATTTTACTCGGTCGTATTTATCGTTTGAAAATGATATCCCTTAAATGACACCCATTGACACGCTTACATTCTTCAAGTCGACTGAAAAAGCTATCCATGATTGTCTGCAGCAAGGCTTGTGGAGTCGCCTTAATTTCCTTAATGATCCGCTGCCTGAGTTTGTTTAATTCACGTGGTCGTGACTGGTAAACTTTATGCTTTAGATAGCCGTACAAAAGGAAATCACACGCAGACAGGTCTGAAGATCGCGCTGACCAGGATATTGCACCGAATCTTGAGATCAACTGCACAACTTCCATAGTGTTCTATGCAGTCTGTGGGGTAGCTCCATCCTGCTGGAACCAGACCGAGTCAGGATCAATCGTTAGACTTGACTGTTATTTCTCAAAAAAATACCTAAGGATAATAGCTACACTGTATTGGACCCAATCTGCAGTGGTTAGAGTAGATAAAGAGAAAACTGAAGAGATACAGATTCTGCGTGGAGTAAGACAAGGATGTATACTATCTCCGCTTTTATTCAAAATCTACTCGGCAGATAATTTTAGAGAAGCTTTAGATGACTGTGATGTAGGAATGTCTCTGAACGGTGAAAGAATAAATAACATAGGATACGTTATGCGGATGATACCGTGATATTCGCAGATAGCTTAGAAGGGGCTGCAAACAACTAATGAATAGAGTGACAGAAAGCAGCCATCGATATGGTCTAGATATCAATGTTAATAAAACAAAGCTAATGATTGTATCTAAGAACAAGTTCACAAACTGCACCCTTAATATAAACCAAAGGCCAATTGAACGTGTAAGCCAATTTACATATCTTGGTACTTTAGTTAATGAACAATGGGACCACTCTCAAGAAATAAAGACCAGAATTGAAAAGGAAAGAGCAGTGTACACTAGAATGAGCAGTTTATTCAAAAGGTAGGATTTAACAATAAACACAAAGATGAGACTTCTACGCTGCTACGTATTCTCGGTCCTCTTCTACGGTGTAGAATCTTGGACTTTGACTGAAGCCACAACTAAGAAATTGGAATCTTTCAAAAAGTGGCTCTACCGTAGAGTACTGAGCATTTCATGGACAACACATATAACTAAAGTTGAAGTTCTTAGAAAGATGAAGAAAGATAGGGAAGTTATTAACACAGTGGAAGATAAGAAAGCTTCAGTATCTGGGACATCTTATGAGAAATAAACAGAGATTTTACTTATGCAGTCCATACTACAGGGAAAAGTACTTGGAAAGAGAGGAGTTGGGCGACCGAGAATATCATGGCAGAGAAATTTAAGGACCTGGTTTGGCATGAATACAACTGACTTATTCCGTACAGCAGTACAGAAAGTTAAAATAGCCTTTATGATATCCAACATCCAAAACGGATAGGAACTATCAGAAGAAGAAGGTTTCACAAAGGAGATAATTTTTGTTCAGCATTATCGGTCAGAGTTCACAATGACTGAACTTTCATTATCGTCGCTATATAAATACGGCCTATAAACACGAACGGAGGAACTCTACAACAAACAGTGACTCGCTGGTATGACGAGGTAGCCTATAGCATGAAGCTCTTGAAGGTTACTGTCACTCTAACACATTTTTTGTTTATTGACATGCCAGAAAAGGTGAATGTGACATAATCAAGTGACATGAAAACGTTGTTCTTGATTTTTGAATTCCTACATTTCATTACAAAAATCAACTCTCTTGGTGTAATCACGTTCAAACAGTTTTTGGGTCACTAGAATTTTGTATGGATGGAAATCCAGATGCTGGTGCAAAATCCTCCGCAGACACCTATTGGAAATCTGCAGTACCATAGCATTCGTCCCAGCAGACCTTTTTGGCGTGACAGCAGCTCTTTCAGGCGTGCGCACTGTTTTCACACTTTCTACAATTGTTTTCTGTGCCGAGGCAGTGGTTATAAATGTAATTACCCAGTTCGAAATTGTTGAGCGATCTGGAACTCTTCCATTTCCCCCAACGTTGAAATGTTTCTGAACATGTGTTGTTATATTGTGTTGTTGAAATTGTGTTGCTATAGGCCTATAGGAATCATTACTTGAAAAAAAAAAACATTTCTACAGGAAACGCACGTTGTTCACCTCGCCATTGTGCCATGTTTTCTGAAATGGCATAGTTTAATTGAGGTTATAAAACCATCTGTTTATTTATTTGTTGCCATAGTAACCGACCACGAGTTAACAAATATTGTTGTGTTCTCATTGCCCCAGCTGTATATAGATCCTGTACAGGGTGGCGCAAAAATTACTTGAACTTGTTTAAAAAAAACTCTACTGAATTTATTTACACCAGCAAAATGGGGTACAATAATGTTTGCTCATAATGTTGGCATTACAAAACCGATAATTTTGTCTTGACAGGTTGGCAGCAAAGTTGCATAGTGAATATTTCTACTGAGTGCGAGATGATTATCTGTGTTACGTAGTTACGATGTTAACGAAAGAAGAAAGGATTTTCGCTCTAAAAACGTTTTATAAAAGTAGTGCTACTGCAGTTATTAAAGAGTGGAATGAAAATTTCAATTAAAATCCACCGTCTAGACAAGCTTTGTACGACTTACGAGATACATTTGAACAACATGGGACTGTTATGGATGCACCAAGATCTGGTCGCCCAAGAACAGCTCATACAGAGGAAAACGAATTGCGCGTGTTTGTTTAGCTGTGACTCAAAGTCCACAAATATCAACAAGAAGATTAGCTTCTGAGCTGCAGGATATTTCACGAAGGCCAGTGCAAAGAATTTTGCACAAGCAAAAATTTAAAGTTTTTCATTCCACGTTTACATCATGGGTTACTCGAAGACGACACAGATCTATGACTTCTGTTTGAGAAGTGATGCTCGACCAACATAAACATGATCGGTATTTATTCAGTAAAATTGTGTGTCTGATGAGGCCAATTTTAAGTTGAATGAGGAAGCTGATAGCAGCGGCGACTCGTCAGGGGAGGCAAGGGAGGCTAAGCCTCCCAAGTGAAATTTAGAAAATTATTAAAAACAAACAAATAATTTAGGCTCTATTTTTTTTTATTGTAACAGAACCCGTAATCAATCTGTAATCACAATTTGGCTTTAAATTATTTGATTAATTACAAGCAACTTTTTAATCGCGCGTTATCAATAGCGCAGAATAGCAGCAGAGGCAGGGATCTGAGTAGCCGCCGTAGCATTCGTATGGCTACGTGCCTGACAGTTGGGGGGGGGGGGGGCTAGGGCATGGCATCTGTAACCGTACTTGCGAGGCAACGAGTGAGTTAGACTCTCGGCATCGGATTAATGTGGTTTGTGTTAGTTTTACGCAGTCTACGTTCTCGTGCTCCTTGTGTGTGTATGTTTATCATTTATCTCTTCTTGCAGTGTGTTTGTAATCTCTACTACGAGGATAAAATGAATTTAGCAGAAGAAAATGAAAGTGATATTGCAGTATCGAACAAATGCATCATTACAACACTACTGAATAAACAGATTTTCCGGTTGAGTGACTTTGAGCGAAATGAAATGAAAACTGGTCGACCTACCCCAAAATTGTTATTTCTTAAAAGGCACAAAAACAAATCTAGAACTTTCCAGTCGTCATTGTACAACCAACATAAATGACTATGCGGTAGTGGAGTAAATTCGAAGTTATTATGCTGCCTCTGCTTTCTGTTAAACACAAACAAGACTATATGGACTGCTGAAGGCTTACAAGTAAATTCATCACAGCTTTCAAACGCTGTTAAAATCAGATAGCTCTACCATACTTAAAGAGTGAAATAAGGTGTGTCCGGGGGGGGGGTGCTATGACTGACTGACTCTCTCGTAGCCTCCCCTTCCTCAGGACACACCGGCCGCCACTGGTTGATAGACATAACTACACTTACTGGTATAATTACTGATAATCAACAGCTTCCGTTAGAGAAACAACTCAATCGGATTGAAAAATCATACAAAATATATCAAATGTTTTGATATGTTATTTACAACTATCAGTTTTGTAAAGCGTTGTTTTGGGAAACATTAATCAATGGATGAAAACAACCCACCGTCTTTTTCCATCAATTGCCTAATGCGTTTATTAACAGGCGGCGTAAAACAGTTTTGGCGCTCTCGCCTTGTGGTGCGGCGGCCTACGCGAAAATATTTCACATTGAGTGAACGCCCTAATTTAGTTGCCAACAAATCTGAAGAAATAAATTTCTGTCAAAACATCGGCTTAATAATTACGCTAGTCTCAGCCGCCTTTTGAATTTGCGACGCGATTATGTTGGTGTAACACGACGAGGGAGAGGGAAAAGAGAGAGAGAGAGAGAGAGAGAGAGAGAGAGAGAGAGAGAGAGAGAGAGAGAGAATTTTATGGTAACAGGTATAGCTAGCGCGCTCAGAAAGTTTACGTTGGAAACGCAATGATGTGATAATATCATTATCGTCATCATCACCATTCCAAGGACTAGGCCTGTTCCGAAACCCATCACCTCCTCGGTCTACCGACACCTCTCTTCCCAGTAGGGTGACAACAGGCGGATATCAGGCATGCGACTTAAGTGTTTACACCACCTGTGGTCTTCAATCTTTTGGTGCAATGATACAATGTTTAAATCGCGTCTAATATCCTCTTTCCTTCTGCGATCCAAGAGAGAACAACCTTGCGTCCCTCTTAGAAATTTAATTTCGGCTACCTGCAGTGGCGGCTGGTGGTTGAAAAATTTGGGGGTTGCAGTTGGGTTGGGCTGTATTAAATTGTGTTATTCTCTGAATAGAAAATGTCCAAGTCTCCTACCCTCCAAACAATTCACAAGGAAGCAAAATAATGCAATTTTTGTATCACGTCCACATAACCACGAATATTTATTCTATAAATCGTTTTAAAAAATACGATTAAATATTCTGTTACCTGATTTTACACTTTGATTAAAATTTTAAAGGTCTGGTGTAGACCACCTACTCTCTTAATTTCAATTTTTTCCTCAATAGGACGTAAACTGGACAGCGTTTTCCTTAAGTTTACGACAGAATTCATTGCGTCCTACCAGCTAAATATAATAAATATCTTACACTACGACACCTTAATCCTTTATATGTACTGTACTATTATTTACATTTAACGATGAATTGGACTGACACTTAACTGACCCTAACAACGAACTTTACAAAAAATTCGACCGACACCAACTAACTCAACTAACATAACAACAGACCCTTACAATTTCCAACCTGGCTCACCACGCGTTATTTACCAACAAACAGACTAGTGGCGCCGTGACGTACAAGCGGGGTTTGCAGTCCCTAATCTCACCAAGCGAACCTATACCGTTGTAATAGGAACAACCGAGTCTAGCCAGCCAGAGCACTTCTTCATTGTATTTCCCCATGTACAAAGCGCGTCACAGTTGGTGCATACACCGCGGCAAGAGCGTGTACGATTTTTAGTATTGCTCTGCGCTTTTTAATCGGCAAGTGATTAATTAAGATGATTTAGCTTAAAAACACTATTATTGTTTTATTCATAATTCTATAATTTAAAATACAATTCGGGATTTAATGGGGTTGTGGAACCGTGCAACCTACGCACGGGCCGCCACTGCCTGCCTGAATCCTCTGCACGTCATTTTTACCAAGAGCCCATGTCTCACTAGCATACAGGAATGTGAGGATAGCCACAGTTTTATAAAATTTCATTCGGGTATCCGAATATGACTCGGGTATCATACGATGTGATGTGTTCTTAAAAATGCAGCACCGTCCCAACACTGTCTCTGCCCACCAATCAGAGTGCGCCGTTTGGAAAATGAAACTACCATTCTGAGTCCACGTTGACGCCGCGTTGCCACAATTAGTATTCACCAACTGCACCTTATCACTGAAAAGCACAGAAAATATCAGCTTCCCCCAAATATAGCATTCATTATGCATTTGGGAATGCATTTGAAACAGAGGCAGGCTGTTGGCAATAATAACAAAGAAATTGAGCCATTCAAAGTCTTTATGTGTAATTTTCTGATAACTGGAAAAATGTCTAATATTGAAGCAAGCGAGCTCTGCAGCTCGGGGAACTTGTACTAGTCCCTGTTAACAGGAACGAACGTAGGATTTCATTTCGTGGGGACGATTGTTTTTCTCATGTTATAATCGAAATCGTATCAAAAATTAAAACTAATAGGCAAATAACAGATGTAATTCACTAATTTCATTAAAATAAATTAAAAACATACATCAGATAGGCTTTCAGTTTGTCTTGCAAGCCTAATAACACCTTTCTGTGGATTAAAAATATTTTAAAGAGAGCGTTAAAAATGAGGAAAGTGAGGGTTACCGGGGTGTACATAATTGCTGTGGATATAAATGTATCCAACAGGGTTGTGGTTATAAATCTTGCAGCATGTAAAATAATGTTAAATAATTTTGTTAAAAAATAAGAACACGCAACCAGTTTAAAATTTTTGCTCCAACATTTTCGGATTTCGGGGGGGGATATATATCAACCATACCACGCCCCTTAGGTTCGCCCCTGCCTGGTAACACAATAAAATTTATCGGGTACGTTTTTCATACCCGATAGACGAACTGTGCAATATGTCATAGTTTAAAATGGCGTTTATATGCATACAATTAATGGCTTTCGTAAAGTGTAACACATTACACAAACGCTAACAATGCACTGCACAAGCAACACCCAATATACAAAATACACCCACCGTTTACTGTTTGTATAATATATACATATTGCAACGATACAAATTAAAACTGCATAGATAGGTAATATTGAAATTATTACAACAGAGTCTATATCTGGAGGTAGGAAAATTTATTAAATTAAAACATTAAAATTTACTATTGTCTTATTAATTTATAATATAAAATTGTTTATTTAAAAATTTGTCTTTCAAAATTGAGTCTATGGGCTTGTTTTACAACTATGTTACTTGTTCTGTTGAATTCCACTGTTTGCGTACCACACGACCCTCCACGCAAGTAGTTCGACTGGACAGCTGGAACTCTGCTCGTCGACCGTTCGAAGATCACTAACGCTGACAATTTGTGTCTTTGCACCCCCACACACTGCGATATGAACTGATACTGTTTACAATCTAAATTTAACTTCGCTTAATCTCAGGGATTTTAACTGGGTAAAATAGATCTGGGTGTATTAATCTTACACAAACTCTGGATTCTTGAAGTGTTCTCGCGTCTATCAAAATATCTCGGCACTTATTTTGCCCCTATTCCGGAAAATCTTCTACTATAAACGGGAAAGCACTAGAATGATCTATTTTTTTATTTGAGTTCTCTAAGTGGTATTGGTTTCGAAGACCTCAAACCGTGAACCAACTTCTAAGTTTAAATGAAAACGACCTGTCTTGTCCCGAAAAACTCGTGGCAGCGAGTACGTCTTTCTATAACGAGTCCTTAGAAGAAACTGAGCCATCCGTACGCTAAAAGCGTCCGTCTCAAATAAATTTTAGATCCTCTGATTGGTTGAAACTTTAGCAACGTCACAGATGAGAACACAGATAGACTGAAATCAGGCTTAATCTCTGTCCGATTCTGCAAAGGCCTGTCTAGATCTAATCTACAAATTTTATTACTTTCTATGAGATAACGAGGAAAAAACCCACTGATTTCATAAAAAAAAAAACAAAAATTATAGGTGTGGAGAATTGAGTATATGGAAAATGCAGCTTATAACCATGAGAATACTCTGTCCAAGTTTAGAACGAAATGTTAATTTTCCTCGATGTTATTAAATAAAATGTAAATCACACGCGCACCCGCGCACTTACACACAAATATTTCACATGACATAAAAGAGAATAAAATTGTGAATATTTTGACATAACATACTTTTTAAAACATAGCTTGGTTCAAAATGTATGACTACTTTACAAAGGAAGAACAAAATCAATTTAAAACATGCCTATGGCAATCAGAAAATGTTATATAGCATTTGTATTCCACTTAAATGAATTTCATATCCTGTGTACTGTTGCAATATATATATTTTTGAGCACACGAGTATAAAACGGCTGGTATCCTATGAAACACTGTCGATTAATATCGCACACGTTTAATGTTTTATTGTTCTAAATGTGTAATATTTCACGGACATTTAATAATACTGAAAGAACGGTCTCCGCAGTAAGTCATGCATGCACTCACGCGCGCGCGCGATCGCCGCCATTAACGTAAATTACATGCTTTCTGTTTTCACAAACGTGACCATTTATAATAAAGAGCCAATAGAACTATCGTTCTTGTTGTTTGTTTGTTCTCAATACGACAAAAATGTTATTTGTTCCATTCGTTAGAATAATAGCCATAATTTCTATCTAGTCTCTCTCTCTCTCTCTCTCTCTCTCCACTCTACCCCTTTCCTTTCTGCCTCTGTCTTAGTAAGTAATTTAGCTTTATCCTTGCAGACGGACTGGAATCTACAAAATTAAGAGAGAGCAGTTTACAAGAACAACGCTGTCTGAGTGGTGTGGGGCACGCGTGCGTGTGTTTGCGCGTCGCGTATTTATCAACTTTCCTCGTGTTCTCGTTCTTTTGTTCTTCTTGTGTAGTCACTCCCTACGCAATTGTCCGTAAACGCGTTTACAAATTGCTGCGCGTAGGACGCGCGCGCACAAAAAACTAACGAATTTGTACAGCGTGCGATTCATCGTGTATTTCCACTTAAATTGTTATTAATAAATTATTCTGAAACGCGTAAGTGAGAAAACACGCCTAAAATTCTACACGGTGATGGCCGCCCTTCCCACACTTCTTTATGGGTCTGAGAATTGGACTTTAACGAAAGGCCAGGCCAGCCGTAGCAAAACGGCTGAAATCAGATTACCCAGGCATGTGGCAGGATATACTCTCCATAATCAAAGAACAAACACATATATATACGTCATGAACTGAGTACTATGAGCATACTCGACAGGATCGCCCAGTATCGGCTGAATTGGAGGGAACATCTTTGCCGTATGGATGACTACCGCATCCCCAAACAACTATGGAACTATAAGCCGAGGGGACGAAGAGGTGTGAGATGTCCGAGGTAGCGCTGCAGTGACCAGCTCTAGACTTTGCCTGTTTGAGACTGGAAAAAACCATCCTTGGTTTAATCCTTGCAGCCGATGATGGTGATGATGATGATTTTGAAACGTACGTTGTCAAAGCGTAGTTTCATTTGTCGCTAAGAAATACGCGTACAGCTAAAATAATTAGACATTGAAGCGGGCGTCTATTTGCGCAGTGTGAAGAGAGCTCACTGTGAATGCGTAGCTTTGACGCTTTGTTTTCGGAGCAACCATTTTGTGTTCAGAACAGTTAAACGGTTGGTGTGTCACATGGTTGTGTGTTACGGTTGGTCACCTCACACCCCACCTCCAGCACTGCCTTACCACAGCTATGGTATGCGCAGACCATTTCATGTCTTACTATTTCATCTGTATGTACCTTACGTTAACATAGCTAATTCAATTTTTTGCGAAACTATGGTTTTATTTACTTATTTTTAATATAACGGATCAACTGTCTGTTAATGAATTTAGAAAGCAACTTTTGTGTTTTAACCCTCCCCCCCCCCAAATGTTTTTCATCATAACTCTACGCTTATGACTGTATTTAATGAATTTTTGAAGAAGACCAGTGAATTATGTGTAAGTTGTTTTTGAAGTAGATCAAATAATAGTTACGGATAAGAATGTAAGGCATGAAACGGTTCGCGCAGATCGTAGTGGTGGCAGGGATGGTACTGCAGGAAGAAGGGTGCGAGGTGACAAACCTCTATACGCAAATATGTGACACACCAACCATGGAGCTGTTCTGAACATAAAATAATTTGTCAGAAAACAACGCGACAACGCTACGCATGCGCAGTGAGATCTTTTGAGACAGCGCGACCAGACACCCGTTTCATGTCTAATTAGCTGTGCGACTTCATTCATGGCTCTGGTTTAGATTTTCCTCTATGTTAAACATGCAGTCGAACGTATAGGAAACAATACAAAGAAATAAAATCCAGAATTAATTTGGGAAAGATGGCTATCTCTAGATTAAATACAATCCTGTGGGACAAGCAGATTACAGCACAAACTACAACAAAAATATTTAAAACCGTTGTTAGAAGTATCATGACTTACGGCTCAGAAGTTTGGACTACCAATAAATACACACGAACAAAGTTAATGACCGCAGAAATGGACTTTTGGAGACGTCTGACAAGAGTATCCAGATGCGAGAAAATTAGAAATGAAGTTAGTAAGAACAGAATGAATGTGAAAAATTGAATTGTTGATTTTATTCAAACAAACAAAAAATACAATGGTATGGGCACACAAAAAGAATGGCACAGGAAAGGTTGCCAAAGAGAGTTATGGAATGGACCCCATCAGGAAGAAGGAAAAGAGGAAGACCACCACTCACCTAGATAGAAGAAATTCAGACTATACTGAGGGAAAGAGAAATTGAACAAGATGCTTGTCATGGACAAGCAGCAGTGGAAGATCATCATCATCATCTTCTTAACGGTTTTAGGCTTTAGCGGCCTGTTCCTATTCGACAGTTCACTTTTCTTAGGCCTACCAACTTTTCTTCTGTCTCTAAGGTTGTAATCTTTCGCCATCTTCGGTATTCTACTTTTTCCATTCTATCTATGTGTTGAATCCCTTTCTTCTGTATTCTGTAATCCTTTCATTAACTGCAAAAATATCTAAATCACTTATTATCTCCTCATTTCTTATATGGTCTCGTCTATTACACCTTTTAACTGATCTCAGAAATTTCATTTCTGCTGTATGTACCTTCTGTTCATCTTTTTTCTTTATGACCCGAGTTTCAGAACCATACAGTAGTGTAGGTAGTGCCATTGTTTTATAAAACTGTATTTGAGTTTCTTTTCTACATTTATTTCCCAACGTACTCCAAATCGTTCCACACATTCTTGTGAAAATCTCACTTTATTTTCTATATCTCCATGTCACATCCAAGGTAGTTGAAATGTCTTACTTGTTCTATGCATGTGAAGCGGAGGATGAGAACTCAATCAATAATGGAATCAATGAGTTTCGGAAAATGTGTAAACAGCGTACAGCCGGAAAAATAATAAACGTTTTAAGCAATATCATCCTTTAACAATGCAAACAGCTAAAGGCAACCGCTTTTACAGCTTGGGGTTGTGGCCAAGCCTTCTGTTAACGAAATAAAAAAATAAAAAAACTGAAAACGTTCATTAAGATTGTAGGTTACGCTATCGTCGACGTCCTCTGGATAAGCGCAGTGAAACTTGAACGTGTTATAAGCACACTAAGTGCCTGTATACACAAGGCTAACTATCCACACATTAACGTTAATCGTCTGTTATACCGGTAACTGCCAATCAACAGTCAACCAACTAATGACTGTGTAATTAACTGCATCACCGATATTCTACGCCTCTCTGTCTACCTGGTCGCGCGCACGCACACATATACCGTCTCTGTATTGTGAGGAACGTCGGTCGCCTTTGGGTCTTACTATGGCAAGTAGTTATTTTAGTTTATGCAGTTTCGTCGCAACGGTGCCTCTTTTGGACACTCTTGCCTTCTTCCACTTCTTCTTCTTCAGCAATACCTCACTGCCCTGGTCTCGAGAAGTTAAGTGCAATACCTCGGGCTCCACCTAGATCGTCGTCTCATCTGGCGGACACACTCCGAGCAAGTAGACCGCAAGACCGCCCATCAACATCATCATCACCACCACTCCAAGCACTAGGCCTTGCACCTGTTCCGGAACACATCTCCTCCTCGGTCTACCGACATCTCTCTTCCCCAGTAGGTGATAACCCAAGGCAACCACAGGTAGACGGACATCAGGCAAGCGATTCAAGCGTTCACACCATCTACATCTGTGGTCTTCAATCTTCTGGTGCAACGATACAGTGTTTAAATCGCGTCTTACATCCTCGTTCCTTCTCCGATCCAAGAGAGAACAACCTTGCGTCGCTCTTAGAAATTTCATTTCGGTTGCCTGAATCCTCCGCACGTCCCTTTTACCAAGTGTCCGTGTCTCACTAGCATATAGGAATGTGGGGACAGCCACAGTTTCGTAAAACGTCATTCCGGTATCCTTCCGTCTTTTATTTGTCAGGGACCTATGAATCGTTCCTCAGGTATAACTAAATTTATTGAACTTTCTCTCGAAATCGTTGTCCTCCCTATATGAGATACCACGTCTCAAATAATTAAAATGTGATACTTGCTCCAAAACATTATTATGAATTACAATTTTTCCTCTTACCTAGGAAGCATTACAATGCTTCTTCCCTAGGAAGGCCATTGTTTTTGTCTTGGTATTTAAGATCTTAAAGTCGTATTTCTGGCAGATTATATGCAAGGTACTCGACTTCAACAGACGAAACAACCGGTTGGAGTATTTCTCTCTGATAACTGGAAAAGTATGTAGGCCTAATACTGACATTTAAGTAATAATAAATGTGTTACGTTAAATAATAGTGAACGAGTTCTGCAGCTTATGTAGTTCACTACAATTTTTTAGGTCAAACTGATAACATAGTGTCAAATCGTAGTGAAAGTCATCTGATGAATGATGAACTACCAATATTTGTAAGGGAGACTGAGAATAACGTGGTTTGAAGGGGTGTGCAATGCAGAGGGTTCCACAGCAGTCGAACCCTAGGGGGGGGGGGACGAATAACTCATACCACTATCATAGTGTTAGAGAGAAATTGATTAGTTGCCGGGCCGGCCAACAGCACGTGCCGGCTTTCGATTCAACGCCCACCGCTCTCCTTCTAAGCCCCGTTACGTAACAAAAACACAAATATCAGATTCTATTTCTGAGTACAACGTTTTATCTTTGGAAACAAAAACGCCCCGGATAACACAAATAACGGGACGGGACACACAGGCTTCACTATAAATATAAAATAAACAAACGCGTACAGTGGATATCTCCCCCCCGCCCCAAACCAAACGACCACGGCTGCCGGCGGACTTCTTGCGGTAATTTTATCCCCAAGGCCGCAAAACTGTTTCCACTTACTTGTACACACACACACACACACACACACACACACGCGCGCGCGCTTTTATTTCAACTCATTGTGTGTGTGAACAATTTCGCTCGTATAAACCTCTCCGCGTGTCCTTCCCCGCCATGAAACATTCCATTACATTCGGCGCTGCGCATATAAGCGCTTACAATAACTGAGGCAATTCTTGCACAAACACACAAATTTTTTTTAATGTCACTCCATATATCAACTGTTTTTTTTTTCCACAATCAATAATCATCTACTTTCAGGTAATATGCACTGATCAATCCCGTCACAGATTTGTGGCGCCCTTCTTGATTTTGGGCACACACAGGATCTTTCTGTGTGCCCAGTTTAAAGTGTGGGGAGCGCATGAAATTTTTGGTATTACTAAGAAGATCAAAGGCCAGGCCAGTCGCATCCAAGCGGCTGTAATGAAATTTCTCAGGCACGTGGCAGGGTGTACTCTCCATCTCTTCATGATCATAGAAGAAACACAGATACACGGCAGGAACTGAATACTATGAGTATACTCGACAGGATCGCCCAGTATCGACTGAATTGACTGCCGCATCCCCAAACAACTATGGAACTATAAGCCGAGGGGACGGAGAGGTGTGGGACGTCCGCGGAAGCGCTGGAGTGACCAGTTCTAATCTTTGCCTATTTGAGACCGGAACAAGCCATCCTTGGTTTAATACGTGAAGATGATGATGACTAAGAAGATCTTCGATCTAATAAAGTCCCCGTATGCAGGGGTGCCCACCTCCCCTAAACTTGATGAATAACACCCCCCTCCAAGGAACGGTATTTAAGTTTTTGAAGTCTTCTTCCGGTATGGACGCGTCAAAAAATGTCTTGTATGACGTTTCGCTCATATTGCAATGAGTATCCTCAGGTCTAAGTTGTGATGTCCTGTATGACAACGTTTCACTCATATTGCAATGAGTATCCTCAGGTCTAAGTTGTGTCACTTGTATGACAACGTTTCACTCATATTGCAGTGAGTATCCTCAGGTCTACGTTGTGTCACTTGTATGACAACGTTTCACTCATATTGCAGTGAGTATCCTCAGGTCTAAGTTGTGTCACTTGTATGACAACGTTTCACTCATATTGCAGTGAGTATCCTCAGGTCTAAGTTGTGTCACTTGTATGACAACGTTTCACTCATATTGCAGTGAGTATCCTCAGGTCTAAGTTGTGTCACTTGTATGACAACGTGTCACTCATATTGCAGTGAGTATCCTCAGGTGTAAGTTGTGTCACTCAGACTTGCCGCCGCAATCGATTTTCACTGGTGATGGCAGTCGATGGCACTGCCGAAACGTCTGGTTTTGCAGAAAACATTGGACCACGGCCAAACAGCCTGGGAAGGAATTTTAACAACAAACTACTTCTTTGTTGCCGATAACGTAGTGCACATATAAAAAATTATTTCTTCCCCCTTCAACTATCATTTTCATTTATAGAAAATTACCCCTTCCCCTTCAACTATCCTTTTCATTTATAGATATTTCATCTTCCTTTCTACACTGGATTATTATGACCTTCTTTAACAGGATACTTTATTTATCAAAATTAAGTACCTACTTTACTCTTGTTAAATCATAAAACGTTGCAGGTAAACTACCCTTTCCCCTTAACCGATCTTCATCAAAATCAATAAGCCTTGTGTCCTCTACTACTCAGGAACATATGTAAAAAATGATTTCATTCAGTTTGAATTTACGGCAGTTATCATTCTCGTCATAAAAAAATACTCTTGTTAAAACATAAAATGTTGCAGGTAAACTACCCCTCCCCCTTAACCGATCTTTACCAAAATCAATAAGCCTTACGTCTTCTACAAATCAGGGACGTACGCAAAAAATTATTTGATTCTGTTTGAATTTGTGGCAGTTATCGTTCGCTATAGAAAACATTCTACACACACACTTTTCAGAAATGACTTTTCTTCATGTTTTGAGGGTAGTACGATCAGAATCAGCCCTTATCTCAAACACGAATTTTTCGCCATCACCATACTTCCATTTCCTTATGAAACATGGAAGTAAAAAAAAACAGTATAGTTACGTCAACGTACGTGAAGGAAAATAAACGTAAAACCTGTGAAGCGTCTAACGTCAAGTATTATCATATTATTATATAAACTTTATATTACTTAAGGTTTTGGCGTGAACAAAGGAAAGCTTCGACGGCTCAAATGTGTCGATGTAGGGGGGGGGGAGGGAACAGGGCTCATAAAATTTTATCGCATCGCATTGTTGACTTTATAGGATGTGCAGTCAGTTTTAGGGTCGTTGTCGTTAAGTATGAGGAGGATCTTCAGCGGCAGTGACACGAGCAGGCAATAAAACCCCGATACCACAGATTTTATTAAGTTTTTGTGACGCTTAATTAACGACGCAATCTCCGACACTCCTCCGCCATAAATTGACGACATTGCGTTTCTTTACTGTAACTTGTGTGTGTGTGCGCGCGCGCGTGTGCGTGTGTAACTGACGCTTAGACCGGCTGCACAATGGACCGACATTTTGTTTCGCGACAGAACCGTTTTGGCGCATTGTGTCGCAGATGTCTCTACTGCCATTAGGATCTATGAAGTGTCATTCTCTAGAGCAGTGGTTCCCAAAGTGGGGTTCGCGAACCCCTGAGGGTCGGCGAGAATGTTTCAGGGGGTCCGCGGACACTTTTAAGAAAAAATAGAATATACCGTAATTTTCTCCGATTTTTTATGCTCTAAAATCTAAATTTTAGAATCTTAAAACAATTACTAAATGATACCAGTATTTTTTTGTTCAGACTAATTATAAAGTAATTTCAAACTAATAATGTCTTTATATCATGTCGCGTAGCAGATCTGTTTGTCAGCCGAACTGACTAGAGCGCCGCATCAACGCAGAACTGATCGCCCTGTTTTAGTCCACGTATAAGCATTGTATCTTGCTTATAAGCACAGTATCTCACGTATAAGCACTGTATCTAAGCATAACGTCTTCCGTGTAGCTGATTTTACGCCGAAGTAGCTGCATTCCGACACGTGTGGCTGGAAAGATGGACTCGATGTTAGCAAAGTTAAGAAATAAACTTGATGTCAAGAGTGACTTAATATTGAAATTATCAGACATTAAACCTAATACGAGCTAATTAGGGAGCAATACCTAATCTCGTATTGCAGAGCTAATTCTTCAAAAGCAGCTTCATTGTTCACATTAAACTAGGTTAAATCATTAATATTATAATTTTGCAAGTTAAGAGAATTTTGATTTTAATACATTTTAATTAAAATATAAGGGTTTGTATCATATCTGTTTGTTTTATTTCATAACTCAGACCGGGTCCGTGAAATTTTTAATTTTTTTGAGGGGGGCCCGCGGACTGAAAAGTTTGGGAACCACTGGTCTAGAGGCGTCGCGAGCCCCGTCGCGACCAAACACGAAGGACGAAACGTTGCCGACGATGTCGACAATTTACAGCAACCCACCACGGCCCAACAGCCCGGTATTTAATAATTTTGAGAATACTGTCACAGGCCGCGTAAGCTTAAGGCAAAACTTACATAATTATTGTTTTTGAATTTGACTCTCCTAAAAATGCGTGAGAGAAATATGCGTGGGAGTAAAAATTGTAAAAATATCGGAAAAGTAAATGTGGTGTATAAAATTAAAGGGATTTTTTAACCACAATCTGAATATAATATTCATTTCTGAAAATTTGAAAATTCTTGGTCGTCACAGCCGAAGAGTGGGTGAAAGTTTTGATGAAATCGCCAAAATTCATGCGAGGTATAACATCAAAGATGATTGCAGCTCACATCCGAGTGCAGTGTTAAGTTTTGGAAATTTTCAAAATTTTGAAACTACAGAGCACAAAAAAAGGATGAAAAGTTTGGAACAAAAAATTTGCGAAAATCCAGCAGCGTGTCAGGCTAAAAACAATAAACTGTAACTCAAAACCGAATGTTTCGAATTTTGTAGTATTTATTGTAGACGCAGAAAAGTCTGTACGGTAAATAGGCTACATGCCACCAAAGTTGGCAACTCGGCTTGTTTCCACTGTTTGGGACGTAACGTGATCCAGACATGCTACCGAAATGCAAGACGTTTCGACAACAACAGAGCCTCATAAATTAATGACGTGTGAACTCTCTTTAGGTGAATAATGCCAACATTTGGTGTAGAGCTAAGTCTCACCGAAGTCCCTGCAGCTCCGGGAGCTTACTAGTAAGTTTATTAGTGGAAGTGCACAGCTTAGTAACCTGTACTGGATAATTAGCTGTGACCTATGCAATAAATACCAGCGTACTGTACACCCAATTCCCGCTCGCTCGTGCTTTTTGTACAAGCGTCAGATAAAGTATAATCGCGCTTGATTAGTTTTTCATTTATAATTGCGATTTTCGACCAACATTTGAAGTAATTTTTCGCATTCTTGTTTCCAGACTTTACGATATTTCCAACCATCATGCTTCAGGTTTCACTGTGCCATTCCATTCCTTATGCCAAAGAAACGTCTGTGAGTACCAACATTAGCGGACCACGGCCCGGAGTTCCCAACACTGTTGACGCCCACCCTGAAAGCCGTAGGTACAGAATAAGAGAGAACTTAGTTTCAGGATTCTGAAAGTAACCAGTTGATGGCATCGTGCGGAGGACGAGGTATGAGAGAGTTTCACAGAAGGTGATGCAGTGGGTTCGCCATATCGTCAGATGCGGGAAAGGACGAGAAAATCCTGGAAAGAAGGCATATTAAGAGCACAAGATCTCCGGGATGGAACGTGGAATGATCGTTTAGAGTGGACGTTAGGCGTCGGACAACGTGGAAGCACGTTTTAAAACAGATTTACACGCAAAAACACACACATCACCGTTTATTCTTTTCAGAAATGAATTATATTTCATCATCATCTTCAAGGATTAAACCAAGAATGGTTTGTTCCGGTCTCAAATAGGCAAAGATTAGAGCTGGTCATTCCAGCGCTTCCTCGGACGTCCCCTAGGCTTATAGTCCCATAGTTGTTGGGGGGGGGGGGTGCGGCAAAGATGTCATCCATTCGACAAAGATGTTCCCACCAATTCAGCCGATACGGGGCGATCCTGTCCATTATACTCATAATATTCAGTTCCTGCCGTATATCTGTGTTTATTCTAGGATCATGGAGAGTATACCCTGCCACGTGCTTGAGTAATCTCCTTTCAGCCGTTTGGATGTAACTGCCCTGGCCTTTCGTTAAAGTCCAATTCTGAGATCCATAAAGAAGTGTGGGAAGAGCCATCACCTAGTAGAATTTTAGGCGTGTTCCTTTACTTGCTGACTTAAGGGTTCGCCTAATGGTCCCGCACATAAGGTTGAACTTATGCAACTTATTCACAACGTCGTTGTTTGCATTATAAGACACGCTGTAGCCCAGGTATTCAACCCAGGACAGTACCACCTATAACAATTTTTGCCCGTACGGGATCAGTTCCACGAAAAGCTATCACTTTGGTTTTAAGTGTGGATATTTGCAGATTCGATTTAACAAGTGTATACCCATCTGCAATCTATCCTCCGAATCCGACAGAATAGCCTGATCGTCCGCAAACAATTAATTAATTATATTTACAACCAAAAATATGTATCACTACTTACGTGCAATGACTAGTTCTATTTGCTAGAGGTCGGGAACAGCATAACATACCTGCAAACAGACAATAAACGATCTATTAGTTCGATGTGACACACAAAGAAATTCGAGCGGTCGAGACGTCTTGGCAGAGGCAGGCTCATTTCAGAACTGTACTGATCTGAGCCAAAGATCTTATGCTTAGCTTATTTCTATCTGGAAATTATGTTTAAGAGAATTTAAAATACCTATGGACAAAATGGACTCAATCAATGGAGTCAATGTTGATAAGATAGAGTATCATCTGGTAGCACGTTCAAATTCGCAGTTCATATTTAGGATAACACAAAGTGAGATGTGTAAGCATAAAGACGAACGGAACAATGGCGTAATTTTACACCAGTCGTTTCCAAATTAAGAGCGCTTTAGACGGCCACAATTAGGAGAGAGAAAGAAAAAAGGAGAAGAAGGAAAAAGAGGTGGAGGAGAATAAGAATAAGACGGAGGTGGAGAAGAAGAAGAAGAAGAAGAAGAAGAAGAAGAAGAAGAAGAAGAAGACCATGTAAACATCGCCCGTAAAATTCCAGGAGAAAGGGAACCAGATTCTTATTTAAAGTAATATATCTTAACTCTGCTGACGCTATACGTATAATTTGGCAACCAAAGCGAGAAAGCGCGCAAATATACAGAACAGTGCACTATACAAGACATAGTTCACTTTACGTTTTTTTTTTACTTTTTAACGAGATATATACTGAACAGAAACATTACACGTTCGTTTATTTTTACGCAAAAATCTGAATCGCTTTTCCCGACAAAAACAAATTAAATAAAAATTAAAAAACAAAAAAGACAACAACCATTTCTCATCTGGAGTAGCAAGAAAAGCAATAGTAAGGAAGTAAGGTAAAATTAATTGGCGTTCTCACCACTGCTAACCCGGTCTTTGTTCACCCATTGCTGCCGGCCGGCGGGGAGAAAGAGGAAGATAAATGTCGCGGCTGGGGCACTGGGCGGAGGGAGTGAGTCGAAACCACGACAACGTACACTACCCAAATAAATAATTCACCACTTAGCGAGAAAAAATACCGTCGTGTTAGCAAAACCGAGTACGCAATTATTAAGGAAGGAATCGCAGATCCGTCTCCCTCCCCATCTCTCACTTCTCTCTCACTTAAATCGTTTCTTCTTTTGCAGCTTAGCGAAGCGAAGAGGTTTTGACGACGACGACGAGAAGAAGAAGGAGGAGGAGGAGGAGCCATCATACAAACGGCAACAATTAAACTTAATATTTTACAATCTACTGTTTCCAACAATAAGCGCGATACGTATAATTAAACGAGGACGTAATTTTCCTGATTTTACGAGGTCTGCGCTGAGCTGTTGTGCTGTTGCTTGGCATTTATAGCTGCCGACGCCGCTGCTCGTGCGTACACACACTCATACACATACACATATGACAGCATTAAAATTTACAATATAATTAATATCGTCTCGCGAACGTTCCGTCTCTCTTTAACAGCTTTTCATTTTCTGCTCGCAGTACCTACCGAGGTTTTTTCGGTATTTATTCTGCACTGTGTCTTTTTGCTCTCTCTCTCTTCTATTTCTTCCTCTATCCTTCTTTATATACACTCTACGCGATGTTCACAGTACGATACCAATTATTCGAAGAGAGATTCAGACGATATCAATGGGTGGTACTACACGGGTTGTTAATACAGCTAACTAACAAGGTAGGCCTATATGCCTACAGCATTCTTCTGGCCAGCTACCATCCCTGCACGGACACAATGTTTGCAGGATGTAATCTCTGTAATAGTTGCAACAGTTCTCTAGGCTTCGCAGTCTTCTGCAAGCCTCTTCTGGCCGTGTAGCTGGGGCATCCTCTTCTTCTCTGGCGTCACAGCTCGGAGTCGAACCTTAGCCTCCATAACCATCCGCCTCCTTTATACCGCCTCATTTTTACCTGTCCTTGGCAATCGATGTCCATCTTTTTATTTTACGCAAAGTATCAGCATCCCTCGCCACTCCATCAATACAGCGATGCTTGGGTCTTCCGACAAGCATTCTACCCTCGATTTGACTAAATAGTACCTTCCTAGGTATTCAGTTGCTTTCCATCCTAATGATGCGTCCTGCCCATTGCAATCTATGCAGTCGGATGGTGGTGGGCAGATCATTGTCTTTATGTAGCTTGTATAGTTTCTAATTGTGACGCATTCTCCATATCCCATTTACTTGGATTGGTCCATATTTATATTCTCCTCAAAATTCTCCTTTCAAAGGTAGCGACTATGTTAGCGGCTTGTTTGTTCAGAGTCCAAGTCTCGCTGCCATATGTTATCACCGGTCTAATCATAACTTCATAATGTGACCTTAAACTGACGGTGGATATTCCTCGTCTTGAATATAGATGTCAACGAAGCATATGCTCTATTTGCGGGCTGTATCCTTTTCCTTAT
The DNA here is from genome assembly GCA_034769895.1 of Magicicada septendecula. Lineage (NCBI taxonomy): Eukaryota > Metazoa > Arthropoda > Insecta > Hemiptera > Cicadidae > Magicicada > Magicicada septendecula. Next base: position 56,654,148 of record CM068374.1, read on the forward strand.
TTCTATTATTTCTTCATTATCTTCTGCCATCAAACAACCCAAATATTTAAACCGATTAAATATTTGGGGCATCGTTGGGGTATCTAGTGTCTTCTGGGGTATCCAGTTTCCTCCACTATCTGGTCGGTTTACTCCAACCTCAGTCTTGGCGTTCTTACCCTCCAATGGTTTTGTCAAACCTCAAGAGTTGATCCATCCACAGAGGCGTAACTGCCGGGCCCGCAATGCGGGTGAGGGGCCTGCAGACTAGGGGGGCCGCACAAAGGTTTAACTTAATTTTCTAATAACAGGTATAAACCACTGAACCTAAGAAAAACAACACTTCTCTGTATGTATTTATCAGTTAAAAAAACAAATACATTTATTTACTGTTACCTTACCAGTACCTAATGATGTACTTGGAGAGTAGCCTACAAATTATTTGGTTAACTGCACAATAGAGCGGAGACTCCAGTTAAGAATGCATCGTGGCCACCGGCCGGGCCTGCGTCGCATCGTTATTCGTTATGAGCTGCGAAAGGAAACTAATAAATGGGCCTAAACACTGGACCGAGTTGTAAATGTTACTCTGACGTTGGCAGCTTCAAATTTAGACTTTTACAGGACGCAAAGATAAGATAGGGCAGCCCAATATCAGCAAATTTTTAGCAACTGTCGATTTTTTAACAAAATACGGTCCATTGGTGCAAGAGATAATCAGTGGCCCGAAGAACAGTGAGAGTTATACGAGTCCCAAAATTGAAAATGAAATCCAAAAAAGTTGAAAATATTATTTGGAAACAGATTGAATCTGCTCAGGAAAGAACGGGTACCGCCATTATTTTATAAAATTTCATTTTTTGTTTTATCTTTCAGTGTTCTCCATATCTTTCGAAAAGCGCGCGCGCGCGCGCACACACACACACACACACAGTCTTATATCTGTTAAATTTATTACTTTTGTGATCATCAAACTTGTAACTCATATCACTACATAAAAAAATTAAACTGTGACGCTTGTGTTAAAGTGGACTGTGTTCTACAATTTTATCGTCTGGGAATATTTTAGATCGCACTGGAAAGTTTCCTCTAAAGGGCATAGTCTTCTTCTTCTCATGAAATATTTTAAAATTACACGTCCTACACAATTGGTTTAAGCGGTGACCAGATCGTCGGAAACAATACTTTCCTAAAGTATTATTTGATCATCAGCGAAGAAGAAATTTCGCAAGCTGAGACAAGTGTTTTTACATATCTACTTATAACTACTTTACTTTTCTTCATGTCCTGACTAAAAAAAAATTATCTGACACTCATACTTGGTCATAAAAGTTTTCGTACAAGAATATATTTTTATTATTTTGTTAATATAACATTGCTCCAATAGTGTTAACTATCATCATAAGGTATACAAATTATTAAACAAAATTTTAATTTATTAATTTGTATATCTGATGATAATACTACTGAAACAATGTTAGATTAAACAAATAATAAAAATATATTCTTGTACGAAAAGTTGAATTATTATTATTATTATTAATAAAATAATTTCGCGCGGGCGCGCGCGCACACACACACGCACGCAACTTAAGTGTATATGTGTGTATATATATATTGCAACGTGACAAGCTGTCTCAGTATAAGTGAATGTGGAGAATAATTATTATCAGCTATTATAAGTGTCCCGAACGATAAAAGAATACGTGGAAATAAATAGTATTAATAAAAAAAAAATTAAAGGATAAATTAGAAAATAAGACAATGTAGAACCATGAAGATATAATTTTATATGTGAGTGAAGTGTTGTGTAATGTGGGTAGCAAATAGAATGTTAGGGAAGTATATTCATGTGTTACAAAGATGTGTTCTAGAAGATTCAAGAAAAAGGAAGTCGGCGTGCACGTGGGCGCTCCTGAATATATTAGAGTAAATTGAAAAGACGCCTACGCGCATATCGGCGGTGACGTCATTCGGTAGTGCGACGGCTTACATTCAGCTGTTATAAAACGAGTAGCCAGTCTTCTCTAAGCTCTCTCCTTGAAAGTTCTCTCTCTGAAAGTACGTCATACTCAGCGAAGGCGGTCACAGTGGGCATCGATTCCAGGCAACGTAAATTCCAGACAGTCCTTGGGCCCGTAGAGTCGTGTTAGCAGCGAGTGTCAGCAGGAAACCATCGGAGTGCGAGATTGTCGGCTACCGTTCCTGAGCATCGTTTGCTGATCGTGCCGCCTGGAGTACGGAGACCTTGACCAAGGCAGTTCCTGGAGGCGGTTGCTGGAACGTGGAACCGAGACGACGGATCGCTGGAGGCCGGATCGAGATCGTCGACCGGGCGGACAGAGAAGTCGACCAAACAGGGAAGCAAAATTTTAAACTGTTACCAAATTGTAAAACTTTAAAGTATCACGTAAAAGGACATTAATATAAAATATAATTTTGTTTAAAAAAAAAGAAAAAAAGAGACTTTGAATAATTAAAAATTTACAGAACTGTTTAAATCAAGAAAACATTTATTTAAAAATATTTCAAAACAGATTTTTTTTTGAACAACAAGAAGTTAATTGTATGTCGAATAACAAAAGAACATTTTAATACAAGAGTGTGTAGCAGAAAGAACAATAAATGTATTAAAATTCACTAATTGTGCATTTTTTCTGCAAGTCTGGTCTGGGCTATAACCTGTTACCTTGCATAAAATGGCGCTCGCAACTTTGGGGCATTAAAATTGCAAGCCAAATAAAATAAAAATAGCCAGAAAATAGTGCTTGCAACTATGAGGCATTGAATTGTTAGCCCAATAAAGTAAAATAAAAGTTTATTGCAGATTAGTGAAAGATACAATTATTGGAAATTATATGTTAGAATAGGAACTGTATATTTTATGTGTAATAATTAAGGACAAGTAAGAACATTTAGTTAATTATTATGTGTGTGTAGTTAAGACGATTATTATCATTTAGTTAATTTTTATGTGTTAGTGTAGGGACTGTAAATATTGTAACGTTACCAAATTTGGTAGTTACATAAAGTAAGCAATTATTACGTCAAGTGACGGGAAAGCATGAAAGTATTTCTAGATAAGTAAAACTATGTGAACAAAAAGTGTGTATCAACAGATATATTAGTGTAAAGTTCCAACTATGAAGAAGAAAGTGTAACATAGCAGCATCGTACTCGAAATGGAGAAAGAAAATGACCATGAGCCAAAATAAAATGTTAGAAACCAGGCCCAATAGATTCCAACAGTGAGGGGAACCAACAAAAATAATAAAAAATAAAAGTGTAAAAGAAGACAACAAGATTCCAACAGTAAGGGGAACCAACAAAATGACTATGCAAAATAAAGGAAGAAACAACTCAGGAGCAACCACAATGATGGCAGACAAACCAATATATTTACAAATATAAATATTATGAAACAACGACTACTACAATGGAAATATTGAAGAAGACGTTCAAACCTAAAGAAGAAAGGAAGAAGAAGGACAAGGAAACATGACATGAAGAGAGAAGAAAATGGATAGACCATACAAGAAATCATCATTCATCAAGTATACTAGAGACAATACTAGTAACCAAAAGAATAGTGATTGTCAACTATGAAGAAACAGTGTTTAACATATTTAAGAAATCACAAACAGTTATAGTGAATACTTAATGTAAGTGTGAGAACCTGTGACCAGTTAACTAATTTTAACCTAATAAACCCCACAAACAATTCCAGTGATAAGGTTTATAGCGGAAGAAAATGTGTTACTTTCATAGTGGAAACATCAAGGATTAAATAGTCAAAAATACACAGACAGTTAGTGTGACTAGTTTAATGAAGATTGTGATCCAAATAGATAATCATAAGACCACCAAGAAATGTAAGATAGAACAGTTATATTATTGTTCATAGAACCTAATAATAAAGACCTTAAATTTCAAAAGAAATGTAACTGAATGCCACGGCAAAACAGAATACAATACAAAGAAAGGCCAGAAAAAATAATAACAAACAAAGTAGTTTGTTAAATATCAAACAAATGTGACAGAAATTAGGTACAAACCATGACAAGAAAGGTATTATCATTAGTTCAAGAATATTTGTATTATTGTTTAAGAAGAAGTAGTGTAAACATGTGTATTAATCAACAATTAAACTATTGTAATAGAATACCATACTGAAGTCATGATAGTAGTAGCAAAATGCTGCATTAGAATATGTTGTACATTGTTACATAACCCCATAGGAAATACACCTACGAAACAAAAAATCATACATGTTAGTTAAACCAAACAACCATCAACAATTGTGTCAATCAAAGATTCGTTATAAGTAATGATACACCCTAATAAACAGTGTATTATATTGAAATACACTGCAAATAAAGCAGAACAAATATAATAGCACAAAGCTAGATGAAAGGGAACCTAATATGCCAAATTAGTTAAACAAAATACATTGTTAAAACTTGTACAGAGATTAATGAAAGTATTACCAGTAGTAAGAAGAACATCTGGTACTACTATGAGAACAGATTATAAGTATAATGATAATAGTTTTATGATCAAAATATTGTAAACTAGCTGACTATGAATGCATAGCCAGAAGTGAGCAGAGGCAATGTAACCAACTAGTTAAGCAAAATACCTTATTAAAACTTAAACAGAGATTAATGAAAGTGTTACCAGTATAAGAAGGACATCCAATACTACTATGAGAACAGACCATAACCATAAGAATAGTAATTTTATAGATAAATTATTAAAAACTAAATGACCATGATGGTGGAATCAGAATGTAAACAAACAATATGTAGCAAGTTATTTATGCAAAATGCAACATACAAACTTGTTCAAAAGTAAATAAAAATGTTATCAATGATCAGAAGGATGTCTGATACTACTTTGAGAATCTATGTCAAATATAATAATAACAATTTAGTTATTGATTTATCAAAAAATAACTGACTACCATGTCATGACCTAATGTAAACAAACCCATTACTAGAAATTGAAGGGTTCTCAGATAGCTAAAAGCTAACAAATATATTAAATGAATTAGGTACTATAGTTGTACACTAGTTGCATTTACAACATAATATACCTTATATAGAAAAACCATAAACAAAGTGACAATTTGAAGAAAAGAGATAGGAAGGTAGTTAAATAATACTACTAGTATATGAAACACAACCTTGTGCATATACTAAAGTATAAACCCATGTAAATAAACATTTATATTATTGCTAGATTACAAAACCAATGTTATTAGATAAGGAAAAATAGTATTAAGGACAATTATGAATAATCGAATATGGACGCTAAAGACGCCATGATCAAACATTGTTTGTGTAACAATTATTACCAAATTTTTGTATTAAACAGTTGAGAAATAGATTCAAATCGTTTAATCAAAAGTGTTTTAGTGTAATTAGTTAAGTTTTGGTGTAATAAACTTATTAATTATAAGATTCACCATAAAAATTTGTGAAATCGATATAGTGATTTAATAATGGACGGATTATAATCTTGTTTGGACTTTATTTAAAGCTCAGGATGTCCGCGATTTATTGACACCAACCATTCAACGATTAGACAAATAATAAGAAAGTTATAACGATTATAAACTTTTTAATTATTTTGTGCACCAGTGCTTACGTCATTGTAATCTCAAACCCAAATGCAAAATTGGTAATAAATTAAAAATTTTACTAAGTCAAGGTACTTTGGGTCGGAGAGTTCAAAGAATTCAACCAATCAAATGAATGAAAACCGGCAGACAAGCCACAGACGCTCCGGAGGAGCGGGACAGTCATCTATCAATCATCAACGAGACAAGACGTATCATTCGACGGACCAAATCTATGAAGAAGTTTATTTTGAATTGTGCGCGACACATAAACAGAAGTCAAACTACATACACCTAACCTACATACCACACAGAATTAACGTGTGTACAGTGCGGAGTGAATAAGAATTAAATACGACCAGTGTATAATATCGGTCGTATTTTCGAGTGTTGTGTTGAAAATAAACCAGGGAGTACAATATTTTTCATTAATTAACAATAAAACAGAAATAATCATTTCTATAAAAACAATTGGTCGGATACTACTCTAATCAGTAGTAGCGAAGTATAATAATGCTGATGAAATTTATCAGAATTGACGAAAGAATTATTTCGCAATTTTTAACTTGATAAATAAATGTTTTTAATATTTTTCATAATTAAAAGAGTCAAGATTATTTTAGTTATTACAAAATACGAGCGCCGCAAATAGTCGCTCAATTGACTCATGCAGTTTTTTGATTTTACTAGTGGAAATAAATATTTTAATTTTTTTTGCGAAAGAATATTCTATTCTACTGATAGTTATGCATCAGAAATATTATAAATGATATATGTATGTTTAGATTAAGAAGAAATCAATGCATAATATAATTAACCCTAATAACTATTCACGTTATTAGATAACCTAAAAATAATAACCACAATTTGTCACAATTTTGTCATAAGTCTGTTCTCAAATAATACAAACCAGATGAAAGCTATAACAAGAGTTTTTTTTTTATTATAACTTTTTCTCTTGTAAATAAATAATTCCTATAGTTAACTATTAAAATATAATAGTACATTTTAGCAGTGCAAATCAACGCACTTGTTTATTGTCAAAGTAACTACTCTATACTGGGTACTAATTCCCGCGTACGATAATACCATAATTATCGATTATATGGTACCAATTTTCAATTTTAATATTTGTTTGTTTGTTTTCTATTAATTGTTTATTAAATATCATTATAAAACACCACATCTTGTATCTGGCATCATGTCACTTAAAAGATCACACGAACTTGGTAATTAACTTATGTAAGAGGACATAACCTCTCTAAATAAAAACTATTGTATAACCTACAGTGTTACCAGCCTTGAGGTTAAGAAGAGTTTCATTTTAAATTTGTTCATAGTAATTATTTTCTGTAAAATTATTAGTGACTGATTGTTAAAATTTTAAAGATTTTCTAGCATTCCAAACTGTTAATAAACCTCAATATTTTGTTACCAGTGGAAAAAGTGTTTAATTTCAAACTTAAAATAGTTCATTTTTTCATAGCCAGTTCTATCAAAAGGTGGCGGAAGAATTTAAATATTCCTGATAATTCAAAACATTATTCAGTTGTTATTTTATTATTATTGTGCATGCTAATCACGTTTGATATTCAAATAGAATATCTCCTTGTATGTGTAGCGTGTATGTTACAGCTGAGCAGTCACCCAACAGAACAGCAATATCCACATATGGTAAGTGGGGAGGTTACCAGCGGAGTGCGAAAAATACTTTTAAATTAAAAGATTTAACCAGCGATACCCACACATTTACTAATTACAATCAGACTGATAATAATAATTATAATTTTGGATATTTTACTGTACAACATTATTGTGGATACCGGAGCGTATCTACAAGCAACACAATCAAAACACACTTAAATACTATCTAATTATCCTTATATCTTGTATTGTTACAAGATTAGTATTAATTAATTATTCGAACTGCTAGTGCTAAATAAAAATAGTTATTTTACATGGACTAAATAAGAACTGTATAACCAATTTTATAAATAAAGAAAAAAACAAAGATGGCGGAACAAGCTGAAATGATGCGTATGTTATAAGAAATCAAAGCCGAAATGCAACAACACGATGCGGAGAGTAACGATGAATTTATAAATGACATACAAAAACAATTTACCAAGATCAATAAATCGTTAACAGAGCATTTAGAGCTATATAAAGAAAAATGGGAGGAGGTAACGCCCGTAGCGAAAGTTCAATACACATACGACACGCATAAGCCATCAGATAAACCGGATACAGCACAACAGAACACCGTTACAAGCTGTCAAGGTCATATACAAACTAATAGAGAATAATTATACGTACTCACCTACAGTATTAGAAGCTCTGGATACTGAACCAAAAGCACTAATCCATAAACACCGCTATAGCACTAGCAGAGATTTGAATAAAGACAGTGAGATCACTATAAGTCATAGCACTAAATGTAGTAATAACGTAGCTGAGTGTGAGGATGCTTGTTACAGAACTAGTGGTATCCATCCATGTGATTTGCGTGAAGCAGTATTAGAAATTGACAAGGATCACTCGGAAAATTTTGAACGTAATACTACATGTTCTACACTCGATGCATATACAAAGAACGTTAAAGCACACAGTTTAATAGACACAGAACCAGAAATATCAGCTGGTAGTGAAAATTGTATTCAAAGAAATAATAATTACTTTAAAAACACTGCAATAGTATCCATTAATAAATTACAGATTCAGACTGTGGATAAAAATAAAACGCTAGCCACTGAACAAGTCGATATTAAATTAAAACACGATGAACTGGAAGTGAATAGTCCGGCAATAATAATAAAGAAACTAATGTGTAATGTTGTACTGGGAATCGATATTCTAACGAAATGTAAGGCTCAGATCGTGTTGGATAACGGTCTCAGGCATGGGGTTATAAGTGGTCGTAAAAATCAGCTGTACTTTAAAGATAACAATGTAAATAACGGCGAACGACCTACATACACTCTGAGTGAGATACGGTGGCTTAGCATATAGATTAAACTTGACCAGACAAAGAATACTGATTATTATTTAAATACACAACAAGCCAAATTATTAGAAAATGTCATAGAGCAGCATGGGGAAAATATTAATATCATGAACTACGGAATCCATAAAAGAAAAACGACCCCGAGTATAATACTGAGTATAAAAATAAGTATGACCCTGAGTGAAGTGAACATGATAATAACATTCTTTTCTGCAAGTCTGGTCTGGGCTATAACCTGTTACCTTGCAATAACCTGTTACAATATATATATAACTTGACTTCAATCGGCTTCGGGGGGGGGAGGGGGGATTAAGTCCATGAGCCCGGCACCGACGGCGATATCGAATACGGACTTCAGACAATTCTTGCTAGCTACTCGCAGAGAAAACTGTTTGTTCTTTAATTGAATTTCTCATTCTAGTGAGACATGCGAGTTGAAATGTTTCTTGCTTCGGGGTTTAAAAAAATATCAACATAATGCGAGAGAGAAACACAGAGACAGACATGCGTTAATAATAACAATAACGGCAGTAGCACACAAAAACCTGTAAATGAATGAAGCCGAAAGTGACAAGCAGAAACAGAGGCTGCGAATGAGCGTACACAGGGATAGACCAGTATGTTTTTATAACGCAACTAAAATACAAAACAAACGACAGTGAGCTGAAATATTAGTGACTGTTGAGCACCTTGTGTTCTGTTAGGTGACACGACACTGGCCCGGTACAACACGTTGCTCTTGTCTCTAATAATAAAGTAAAACTAATTAGCAAAAGTTCTCAACCGCTCCTGTGAAGGGCGAGGAGGCGCCGAAAATAAAAATGCAGTAATGTCAGCTGGTCATACATAACTTGCCAACAGAGGGCTGTCCACGCACATTCACACAACACACATAACATATGTATGTAAATAAGTAAATAAATAAATAAATAAATATATGTCCGTAAATGCTCATATTTTTCTTGTATATACATTTTATATTATTATTAATATTAACAAAACTTTTTACAAGAATATATTTTTATTATTTTGTGAATTACAATATTCCTAGTTGTATCTGATCACGATAGTTGAATACTATCGTATTATAATTCACAAAATAATAGAAATATATTAGAAATATGTGAAAAGTTTTGTTATTATTAATAATATATAATGTAAGCCAACTGTCGGTGAGAGAGAGAGACAGAGAGACAGAGAGAGAGAGAGAGAGAGAGAGAGAGAGAGAGAGAGAGAGAGAGAGAGAGAGAGAGAGAGAGAGAGAGAGAGAGAGAGAGAGAGAGAGGCGGGTGACCTCACACCGTCGCAGTACATCTAAACAACTTCGGTGGCAGAGTGTAAATCTAATATCCCGCATCTACAGAACTAACAAACCGTAAGCAACGATATACGGTACACGTTTTATAGCATTTCGTTCCTCCATTACTGCCACTACAAATACACAGTATCACGTGTATCTACGCAAAATCCTGGCATACTGATCAGCGTCTGAAGCGTTTTAATCGTCTTGTCTATCCTGCATCACCCAGCATCTTTCTTACCAATCTGATGGGATGCGCTGTTAGTCTCTCTTCTTTCTCTTCTTCTTATTCTCCAAGTCAAGGTATAGGCGTAAGCCCGTTCCGCCTTCAATGAAGCCATCTCTTCCTTCTCGTCACATCTCTTCCATCTCACTATGATGCCACCAACACATTCCCGCGACGTCACCAACAGCTGATCGTGACGTCACTACTTCCGGTCAGCTGGCCGTGACGTCACTTCCTGGCACAGGAGCCCCCCTAACATACTTATATTTCTTCTTCCTTGAGATCTGTATCTTATTACTTGTTTAGGTACTCACATATCTTCCATTCTCTCGACATGGTGCCTCCACATTTTATTTCACCATCCCTTATTCTGCTGGCCACAGCATACATTTAATTGTATTAAATTGTAGACTTTTAGGTGTGTTCCTTTACTTGCTGACTTAAGGGTCCCGCACATAAAGTTGAACTTATGCAACTTATTCACAACACCGTTGCTTGCATTATAAGACACACTGTAGCACAGGTATTCAAAATTTGCTAACCTGTTCCAGGACAATACCATCTATAACAATTTTTGCCCGTGCGGGATCAGTTCCACGAAAACCCATCACTTTGGTTTTAAGTGTGTATACTTACAATCCAGAATCTTTGCAGATTCGATTTAACAAATGTATACCCATCTTCAATCTGTCCTCAGAGTCCGATAGAATAGTCTGATCGTCCGCAAACAACAAAGTGTCAATTGTAGAGTGACCAATCATAAAATGTTCTGGAAGACACATCTGCCAGTTTTGTATGACATCGTCAATATATAAATTAAAAAGAGAATGTGATAATGGACACCCTTGTCGTACTTCACAATTGATCAGGCCAACTCTAGGAGCTGTTCTCGGTCTCGCTGCTTCTATTAAGATTTTATTCTGCATATACAGACTCTTTATTGCTCTGATTAGATGTTGTGGGATCCCTTTCCTTGCCATTACTGCCCACAGTTTGCTCCGATTCACTCTGTCTAACTTAATTCTTTAAAACCCGTAAGCCATTGGTGACTTCTTGCGCTTAAATGCCCTACTCGGACTGCTTCCAAGGTTGATTACCCCTGCTGAAAGTTCAACTGCCGCTCACAGCTTCTGAAAACGAACCGGATGATACGGGTCGAAAAGTCAAGCAAGAAAAATATTACGATGGAAGCAGTCCTAGCAAAAAACCTGTACATATAATTGTAAAAACCGTTATTGTTTATATAAGGCAAACCTGGGTAAACTCGTGATAAAGTATATAAAATACCAATTGTGCCGACCAAATATTTTTAATTTTTTTTTTCTGTTTTAATCTTTGTCTTTGTTTAGCCTTTTCTGTTTTACTGGTTTCTATGGACTTTATCGCACTAAAATTTTTTTTGATAAAACAACATATTATATTTATTTTAATTAAATTTCAAAGCAATGTTCTTACTTGTTAATCTCGTGACAACACTCCGCTATACTCGTGATATCACGACTTTACCTGGATTGAGGCAATATCGTGATACGTCAGGCATGCTCGTGACATCTAAGATCATAAATAAAAATCATAAATAAAATGAAAGCTAAGATCATACGGTCAAAAAACATGAAAATTAAAAACGCCATTAATATTAAAATCGTAAGGATAAATCCAATCCAGGAAATAAAAACTATCGAAAATTTTAGTAGAAAACAATTTAGAAGATTTATATTTAATGGAAGTCTTTACATTAATAGGAAGCGTATTTACTTGGAAAATAACAAAAAACATTTAAGAAACTACGATCCGGAGATAAGATCCTACAACGTAGGCTATACGCCGTTCATAACCTATAAAAAAAAGGACCATCGTATTCAGTATGTATTAATGACAGTTTAAGACTAACTTCTAAAACTTCCGGGCTGAAAGGCCGTGGTCGATTGCTTAAAATACTGCTAAACGTTTCGGCCGCACCACCGGTGGCCATCTTCAGTAGCGAAAAAATTGTGTTCGAATAGATGACACGCCGAACACGTCTCCCAATGAACTTACTGGGTTGCTTGTTCCCAGTTCATTGGGAGACGTGTTCGGCGTGTCATCTATTCGAACACAATTTTTTCGCTACTGAAGATGGCCACCGGTGGTGCGGCCGAAACGTTTAGCAGTATTTTAAGCAATCGACCACGGCCTTTCAGCCCGGAAGTTTTAGAAGATAATCGTAATGACACCGGCCGTGAAAGCCTACGTACTAAGTTTAAGACTAAATTTGATAATTAATATAGTGAATTACAATTATGGTAGAATCAAAATGCACGTCCTATTAACAGATACAGACATATAAGAAATATTCCTTACCGTCCACTTCAGAACTTTGCAAAACAATAAACACGTGTCGCACTGGCGAATACAATATCTCAAACTGAACATTAGAATGCGCTGTGCTCAACTGGAGAAACTAGGCATTTGTGGGAGCATTGGTTAACCCGTGACAAGCTTCATAAAAACTATCACGAGATTACCTCTATCACGAGTATACCTGAGTTCACCATATGCATACGCCCGAATAGAATTGTGCACGAGTAAGAAATAGATAGGGTCCGCAAGGTAAAATAATTTTTTGGGGGATCCGCATTATAAAAATGTTTTATAGAAACGCTGGTACTGAGGTTATTAGGGTTCAAAGTTACTAATCCATTAAAATATTAATGAAGTTACTTCACATCACAAATAAGCGCGCGCGCCCACACACTAAAAACTATATAATTAACGGTTCGTTTCAGCTAATTCTGTCAAATTAAACACTAATTTCATTTCCAACCGGCGTGAGTGATACATAAAGTCCACTTAACACTGAACGCTATAAACTGTGATGCAATTTAAATAGCTACCACATACGATTTCAATTCATTGCGATTCGACGGTTCATTTACTGTAGTTTATTACTGTTTATTGTACCAAAGTTTACAGTAAACTAATTACTTCTTGATTCAATGAACAGATTAGTCTACTTATATTGACTGCACGGAAACTCTGAAATTATATCAACTCTGTAGTGTCCTGCGGTTTATCAAATTCTCATGCTTGCTATAAACATCGGTTTATAGCGTCTGTCGTCGCTGTCCGATTTCAAGACTTTCTCTCCAATATTTTTTGTCCTGACAATGTTCTCCTATCAGATTCCTCGCACTTAGAGCTTTCTGGATTTCTCTCTCCCCATGATCGTCCGGGTCTACCCCTCTTCCTCTTCTCCGGGGGTAACCGTTCCTAACCATTCCATTATCCTTTTTGGCAACCTTTCTCCTCCCATCCGTTTAACATGTCCAAACCAAATTAATTGTCTTCTTTCTATTTCGTCTACTACTGCATGTTTCACATTTATCATATCTCTAATCTGTTCATTTCTTATTTTCTCTCGCCTGGATACTCTGCATGATCTCCTTAGTGCATCCATCTCTACAGCTAGTATTTTCCTTTTGTCCGCTTCTGTCATTCTCCAACTCTCAGCACCATACAACAGAATGCTCTTTACGATAGTATTGTATATCTGTACTTTTCTTCCTCTAGTTATCTGGTCATGCCGCCATATACTATTTAGCGTTTTCACCATATTTACCAAATACGAATAAAGATATTTAGTTATCTAAAAACTACAGCACAGAGCTACATCAAAGTACGTAGATGTGGGTTTCTATTTAACAGTGTCACTTTGTCACAGAACCGGAATACAGTAGTCGAGGAAATCTGTTGTGACTTAAATACGTAACGAACTTTTACCGGTCAACCTAGTTTTGGAGATAAGCTCAGCTACCCAAATTGATCATTACCCAGGTGAGAAAAACCCAAAAGCGGCCAAGAACGTTTAGAAATTTTGTTTAATTGTTATTAATGTCGCATGATTGTGCACAGAGGGTAATTCGTTCGATGTGGCTTATAAATTAAAATTCAGATATCTGGGTAACATGATACATAATGAAGGGTGCATAAGAACGACAATACATGACACGATACAAACAGGAATATGGTAGGCCTATATTATGCTAACGTAGACTATTGAGAAGCAAACTCATAAGTCGTAACTAAAAAATAAAAATATATAAGGCATTTATCAGACCGGTTGTTACTTATGGAAACTGATAAAAATGGAACAAGAAACACTGAGAAGGTTTGAAAGAAACATTTTACGACGTGTTTCTGGCTCGGCTAAAGAAGACGATAAATGAAAAATGAGAAATAACCAGGAGATAGATGAGCGACTGAAGCATGAGGACACTGTAAGATTTGTAAAGATTCGACGAACACAATGGCTAGGTCACCTAAGTGAGATGGATGATCAGCGTATGCCAAAGAAAGTCCTGAGGGTGCAAGTGTATAAGAGAAGAAGGAGGGGTCGACTTAGGATAAAGTGGTTACATGATGTGGTGAAACATTTCAGAAGGATGGGCGTGAGGGGAATACACTGAGACGGCAATAAATAGCAAAGTTTGAGAGGATTAGTGTTGGAGGCCAGAGCCCACGGTGGGCTGAAGAAGAAGAACGAAAGAAGAAGAAGAAGAAGAAGAAGAAGAAGAAGAAGAAGAAGAAGAAGAAGAAGAAGAAGAAGAAGAAGAAGAAGAAGAAGAAGAAGAAGAAGAAGATTGCGGCATGATACAACATGATAACCGACAACGAAAAATGTTTTATGACAACCAATGCAATAACCCTGTTACTAACTATCCTGAAGTAACTAGATTTTTGTTTTTAGTTAAGTTTAAAGATATCTATTTGGTAATTCAAAGTGTTTGAAGCTTTTAAGCCACCATCATTTCATCATCTGTATTTAACTATTCACGAAATAACTAAATTCGTTAGGGTGCGGAGTATGTAATGTCAACAAATCAAGCGCAAAACACAACACGGAACGACATCAAATTATGTACACTCATATAAGTTGAAAATATTTATCAGTTAAAAATAAATTTATAAATTAATTATTCCTGAATGTGTACTTCTTCCTGAAGATTATTCAGGAATGTGTATTATTCCTGAACATGTACAAGTATATTTGAATTGAATATTGTGTTTTACATCTGACAATTCCTTGAAAAGGTAACGTTTAACAATATATATATATATATATATATATATATATATATATACATTATCGAGCAGACTTAGCTCACCGTGGGGAGCTCATCACATATTTTCAAGTTGGGTAAGTAGGTCAGTGAATTGGGGAGTTTGGTGGTCAGGGCTTTAGACTTTAGGACAGCAAGATTTTTAGGGCAAATCTTCCGGCATGATTCCCATCTGCACAACTTTCTTTGGAATCAGGAAGTCGCGGGAAAGAGATAGCGAGGGCGGGTTAGTCTATCGTATATAGGCCTGACGACAGATTTCCAACAGTCGCTTAGAGATGCGCAGTGGACAAACTCCTCGTTGCGAGGCTAACGAAATTTCCATTTATCTCGCACACGTGCTCAACAGTCTTGTACAGTGTTGGATAGTGTGAACATCGGCTGCAACAAGGCTGACGATAACATTAGAAGTGTTGTTGTGAAGCGCCAATGTGTGCGACAGAGAGAGAAAGGGGGGGGGAGATAGCGAAACTGTTATCGCGTTGTCTCCTCTCATTCATATCTACACTCCTTATGCTACACTTGTAAGTGGATTTGTAATTCGGTACTTCGGAGGCCGTCAGTTTCTACCTGAGGAGCGTGATCAGTGTGGGCTGGTGCGCTTATGTCAACAAGAAAATGACTGCAGTGGGCCATCTGTAGCGTTATGGCTTTGCTTTCAGGGATAACAGTGTTACACTTCATACTTTTGCAACGACAGCGTTGCTGAGGACGATCCTGTGGCAACAAGTACAGAGATATCTTCTTCTGATAGTTCCTATCCGTTTCGGATGTTGGATATCATACAGGTTATTTTAACTTTCTGCACTGCTGCACGGAATAAGTCAGTTGTATTTATGCCAAACCAGGCACTCAAATTCCTCAGCCATGATATTCTCGGTCGCCCAACTCCTCTCTTTCCAAGTCCTTTCGCCTGTAGTATGGACTTCAATAAGTAGAATCTCTGTTCATTTCTCATGAGATGTCCCAGATACTGAAGCTTTCTTATCTTCAATGTGTTAATAACTTCCCTATCTTTCTTCGTCTTTCTAAGAACTTCAACATTAGTTATATGTGCTGACCATGAAATGCTCAGTATTCTACGGTAGAGCCACATTTTGAAAGATTCAAATTTCTTAGTTGTGGCTTCAGTCAAAGTCCAAGATTCTACACCGTATAAGAGGACTGAGAATACGTAGCAGCGTAAAAGTCTCATGTTTTTGTTTATTGTTAAATCGTGACTTTTGAAAAAACTGCTCATTCTAGCGTGCACTGCTCTTGCCTTTTCAATTCAGCTCTTTATTTCTTGAGAGTGGTCCCATTGTTCATTAACTAAAGTTCCAAGACATGTAAAGTGTCTTACACGTTCAACTGGCCTTTGGTTTATATTAAGGGTGTAGTTTGTGAACTTTTTCTTAGATACAATCATTAGCTTCGTTTTATTAACATTAATGTCTACACCACATCGACGGCTGCTTTCTGTCACTCTATTCATTAGTTGTTGCAGCCCCTCTAAGCTATCTGCGAATATGACGGCATCATCCGCATAACGTATATTATTTATTCTTTCACCGTTCAGAGAGATTCCCACATCACATTCGTCTAAAACTTCTCTAAAAATACCTTCCGAGTAGATGTTGAATAAGATAGTATACATCCTTGTCTTACTCCACGCAGAGTCTGTATCTCTTCAGTTTCTCTTTTATCTACTCTAACCACTGCAGATTGGTTCCAATACAGTGCAGCTATTATCCTTAGGTCTTCACAGATAAACGAAGACCTAAGATGTCCAGAGATATAAACGAATAAAATAACTAGACTTGTTAAAAAAAAAAACTCTTCCATACCCCTCTTCCCACAAAACAAAACCAATCAGATCAAAAAACGTTGTTGCCTCGTCGAAGAAGCAGTAAAACTAATACCAAAAGTTCATAGTAACAACAACGTGTACAAACTATTTTCATTACAGGGGATATTATCGTTTTGGGGTCCGCTGTTGTTGCGTCCAATTACACAACTAGCTGCACTAAAAGGAAATAGTTTAACCAACAACGATTCCAGACTGCTGCTGTGTATAATGCGGTAGTATTATATATGGGGGGGGGGGGAGACTACCGTACTTTGCGGGACAAACTATTTTGATGAAATGCAAATAGAAACATATTAAAATCCTGTCCAGCAACAGCAACAAAACAAAGGGATTTAAACGTGCAATAGTTGCCTTCACCGAACGTGCTGATCGCCCACACGTTGGCCGAGCATCAGTAGTGTTTTAAAATTAAACTAACTAAATTAAATTGGTTTTGTCGTGATTTAATCGAACGCGTGATAACTTTGGTACTGTTCCCGAAGCACGAATAAAATTCTCTGGCAACAGAGATGATGTATTGTAATATCTACCGGGAGGATCTAACGGCAGAAGTAAAGTACACGATGATACAAGGGGATAATCAAGAAATATCCCACTCGTACATAATCGTATTATACATAATCCAATGCATATCGTATTTAGGAAATAGAACAAAGAAATATATACATTGATGACATGTTGAGAGCATGAAAATCCAGAGTGATTTCGAGAATACAACTTAACAAATCAATTTGTACGGGTTCTCAGCTATATGCGGACATAGTTCTTATTCAAGAAAATGACGATGATTTACAAAGAGCTAGGTTTCAATTACAAGAAGTGGCTAGAGAGAGTATACTCACTGAAAATTTCAGTAAGAAAGACCAAAAACATAGTCTTTAAAGGTAAATATCCAGTGAGGACTAAGATAGTTATAAACAACAGCACTTTAAAAAAAGTGAGTTGTTTCAAATATCTCGGCTGTGCAGTAAGCTATGAATCTGAATATGATATAAGAGAGAAGATAAATACATTTAGGAATATTTGTGGTACGATTCATAGAAATCTTAGAAACGAAACAAGACACAGCATAAGGATTAAATTTTATAAGACAATTTCTGCGAGTGAGGCGTGGGTCATGGCAAAAAAGGAAAGCGGCAAGATTCAGAGTGCTGAAGTGCAGTTTCTTCCAAATACTTTAAATTATACATTGCAAGATAGAAAAAGAATGAAGATATCACAGCAGAACTCGAAGTAAAGGACATAAATGAAATTATTTCAATTTACAGAAGACAATGGTGTGATCGTCTGCGAAGGATGACGGAGATCGATTGCCGAAAGCGGGACTGATCTATAAAGGCATTGGTAGAAGAGACGTGGGTAGCCCGAGGATGAGATGGGTACCGGAACACGTTTATATAACCTAATCCTTGAAGAGGAAAAAAAGAAGAAGAAGAAGAAGAAGTAGGAAAGACAAGAGGAATGGAACGGGTAAAGAGGGGTTAATAAAGGCCACTGGTAAAGTAGTCCTTTTTTACTGTGTGTCTTGGACCGGTGGCGTAAACTACAAGCTGGTCCTGGGAGGGGGGGGGGAGACAGGACTGACTGTTGAACTCCCTATTTTCCTAAGAAAGAAGTTATGTCGAAGCCTTATTTAACACACGCAACTGGCTTAGAAATAGGCGTACGTTCAGTGGCGGATTACCCATAACGCTAGGGTATGCTGCAGCACCGGACACCAGGGACTCAGCTATCAGAAGGGGCACCATCCAGATGAATTTACTAAGCGAAGCAAAGATTATGATCACTTTACGCAATTGTCTGGTTTTCTTACGCAGCTATTAACCATGGAGAGTGTTGAGTTAGTAAATTAAGCGAAAGCTCATATTGAAGATTACTCGAACGATTTGAATAACGATCTTCTAACAGGTTGAAACACTTTATACCACGAGTAAAACTGCGAGAAAGAGGTTTTTTTTCCAAATCGTTCGAATGAAGATGGTAAGATTTCATGATACTACAGTTTGTCCGCTCAAAGTATTAAACTGGATTATTGATGTAAAATGATTTATGTATTTCTGAATATATACATTGCTTATCGTATGCTTTTGACGATTCCAAAAGTTAACTGTGAATCTGAAACATCATTAAAACGCATTAATGTATGAGAGATGAGAGATTATCTTCGTTAGCGAGACACTTGAATCGCTCGATTTAGAAGAAATTATACAAGACTTCGTTAAGGGAAAAATCTAGACAAAATGGGTCGATTAGTATTTTCTGAGCTTATGTACTTCTGTGATCATTATAATCATTATTTATCTAAATATTTGTTGTAATTTGAGAGTTTAATACTGTTAACTTTCGAAATTCTGTATGCTATTTATCAGTATAAATAATGGATAAAAGGTTGAATTTTGATTCGTTGGGGGGGGGGCACCAGTCCGATGACAGCACAGGACACCCCACGCTTCTAATCCACCCTAGCTTACGTTAAGTGTTTATGGAATTTCAGTGAAATTTTTAATAGCTCTAAAGGGGATTGCCCCCCCCCTTTTCGCCACTGGACTAGTCTACAGCCTGATCCACCTTCAGTGAGTCTCTGATCATTGCTTCCAGGGTCTCCCACGAACCTTCCTACCAACTGGTCTATAATTCAGCGTTTGTTTAGGAACAGGCGCCGCCACGTGAGACGTCAAATCTTACCAGTATTCCCTTATTTTATCACTAACTGATGATGCCTTGAGGGCTTTACTTATATCCTGGTGGTGAAGATGGCCCGTCACACTACATCCCTTAACAGCTATCAAAAATTTCATTTGTGAGTTCTGTATTTTATGAATCTTTTGCAAAGTAGTCTATAACTTTTGGAGATTAGTGCTCCACGTTTGGATGCGCCAAATATAACTTTTCCTTTTATATGCTCTACGTTTTGTGGCGTTAATTATGATTATTATTTTTAATAACTATTAAGATTTATTGAGAACTGCACCACTCAAATTTATATTATTAATTATTACTTGGGCGCCAGAGCAGGAGATCTCAGGTTTGTTTATGAAATAATAACATACTGTTCAGATACTAATACTTGTATTGTTAGATTCTTGTTACTGAATACATCTTAGACTTAATCATTACTATCATCTTTATAGTTAATAACAACTAAAGAATTTATTAATATTTCTAGTTCACAGCTTCTTCGAAATCAGATTAATCAAGTATATTCAAAGGAGTACTTAGTAGATTCAATTTACTCCATTAACAAACTTAAATCATCGCTATCAATCAAAACAAACATATATGTGTATATAAGTATATCTATCATCAATTCTTAACTGCTACTACTTCTATACTATTCAATCTATATTCAATTATTTAATTCATTTATCGTTTCAATAATTATTAGTATTGGTTTCTTACTTTGCTATATCATAAGTCACCCAAACATGTCGTCTAGCATAAATTGAATGTTTAGTATCTGAACATCGTGGGTCTTTTTAAAATGAGATGAGTTTATTGAGATATGAAATTTATGTTAATCAATTATATTGTAATTTATAAATGATACATTGTTACTTGTTGCAGGATTCCTGATAGGCGAATGACGACTTGTATTCTTGCGTTAACTGTCACACGACACTTTCACTGATCACGCTTTATTAACTTTCTTTAACCACATCACACGCTCGCGTTATTACTATACGTCACGCACAAATAAATAATATACTTCTTGCTGCAATCTACGCGCACAAGTTAAACATCTTCTGGTTCGTACGTACTATCGCGCACATATATAAAATAAACTTCTTGATGGCTGTAATTCTATCTCAACTATTGAACCGGGATCATCTAATGCTTTGAACTTAGAGTAATAGTATTAAAATTGCTCACATCGAGTGACGCAGGTTTCCCGTGTTTTTGCGTGAAAATTCAACTTAGACTCCCCTTTGTGGGCTCCGCGGGTTATTTTTATAGTTTTTTCAATTCTACCCTCACTACATCTTCTGTTGATCGTTCCTTATTGGTCTTACATTCAAAATTTTGCCGGTATTTTTGAATGTATCCAGTCTGGTGTCGTATCTCTTTCGCGCTCACTACTGACGCTATTGGTGATTGGTTCCCAAAGTGCGGGCGATATTTTTACGCGGTTGTTCGTTATACTCCCTAAAAAATGACGCGACTTTCTAAAATCGTCATATTTACTGGCGTGGCCTCTTTTGTCTGTTGAAGGACACCGTACCGTTAACCTAACGGTATATAGGCGTTTTTTGCTAGTTTTACACTACAAAACAATTTATGTGTTTACGACATGTAGGGTGTCTTAGGTCTATTATACATATTTTTGCCGGCGCCGGTCTGTCGCACAGCCGAGCCTCTTTAGATTCACTATTCAATTATAACTTTACTTAAAACTACGTACATTTCAATACTTTAATTTATCATTAAATTTTGCTTACTTATTATAGGTATATACATATTAAATTATGATACCATTATACAGTATCGTTTCAAGTCCATGTTCAACTGCCAATCATTCGCGTCGGCACAGCCATGACCTTATAATACTTCAGCTCTGTCTCCCTCTGTAATAGACGTCTAAGAGTTCCACAGGCACGATTAAGATTACCGTATTTTCGCGCGTTTAAGGTGCATCCGTATTTGTGATGAGAAACAGTCGAACAAATTCATTAGCACGTTGAAAAATACATGAAATTTGAATATTATACTGTGCAGAAAAGTGTTTCATACAAAGTAATAGGCTACAATAATTTCGGTATGGAGAACCATACATGACTTCCATGTTCTAAGATTTAAATTTAAAATCATTTACTTAAATTCGGTTCGATAATTTCTAAAAAAAAAAACATCCCCCACCCTCAAACTTTTCACTATTTATAGATATTTCTGTTATTATGGGGTCATTTAATATAATGTTATTTTCGAGTCACTTTATCTATAAAAAATAGGTATTTTATTTTTATAAAGAAACTGAACTATATTTATATAATTATGTGGCCACAAATCATTTTGTGGCCTGCTGGGCCGTGGTTGCGAATCTTCACGCATAGATGATTTAAATAAAAATAAAAAAATTATAATTTTATTGCCTCCCAACAAAATTATTTTATTTTTACCATTGTTTGAAAAAGTTTAAATGAATATTTATTTAATTTCGACAAACTCATTAAACCAAAAGTGATAAAAATTACCCTCTCCCTTTTCATTTATAGATATTTCATCTACTTTTCTACAGTGGATTATTATGACCTTCTTTTCAGGTTACTTTATTTATCAAAATGAAGTAGGCCCCTACTTTACTCTTGTTAAAACGTAAAACGTTGCCGGTAAACTACCCCTCTCCCTTAACCGATCTTCATCAGATCAATAGGCCTTGATTCCTCTACAACTCGGGCACACATGCAAAAAATGATTTGATTCTGTTTGAATTTGCGGCAGTTATCGTTCGCCGTAGAAAAGATTCTACACACACACACACACACACACACACACACACACACACACACACACACACACACACACACACACACACACACACACACACACACACACACACACAGTTTTCGGAAAATTACTTTTCTTCACGTTTTGAGGATGGTACAATCAGAATCTGCCCTTATCTCGAACACGATTTTTTCGCCATCACAATACTTCCATTTCTTGGATTTCGTTGTCCATGACGTGTCCGTTACTTAACTAAATATAATCATTTCACTACCGACTCGGAAAACAAACTTTTACGTTTTTACCCACAAAAAACTTTGTGTTCCGAGTCGGTAGTGAAATAATTATATTTACTTCCATTTCCTTACGGAATATAGAAGTAAAATGTACGTATCATGCCTATTTGTTTGTAAACACAAAACAGAAATATT
The DNA here is from genome assembly GCA_034769895.1 of Magicicada septendecula. Lineage (NCBI taxonomy): Eukaryota > Metazoa > Arthropoda > Insecta > Hemiptera > Cicadidae > Magicicada > Magicicada septendecula. The sequence continues at coordinate 56,677,098 of CM068374.1, forward strand.
AAAATCATTTAAATCAACTTAAAACGTATACAAGTCATATTTTCAGTTTAGTTTCTTGTTTTTAGTTTTAGTCACTAATAGATAACATTTGCATTTATTAACATTATTCATCTGTTTCTGAAGAAAGTAGTATTGAATTAATCTCGTCTTCTGATTCTTCAGATGCACCTTTGTTTGTCATGTCCTGTTGATCTGACTGGTATAGATTCCGCATCTCTTACAACGATACTCGTTGCCACTGCCATATCGCAAAAGATAAACTGCGTATCGCAAAACACTGGTCTGCATTCCCAATTTAAGACCGGGTTTTAAACGGTTCCTTACTGAACTGTAAAATGCCATGAATGAGTGGAAGACAGTATAATAATTATTCAGAAATGCCATGCTAGGACGCACATACACAGACACACAGTTATAGAACCAATGTTTACATTACGGGGTGTAGAAAGTCAACGTACATTATAAGTACGGCCGGCGAGGAGATGATGATATTATAAAAATATTTGGCAGGCTGTGTACTTTATTTTTGGCAACGGAGTTCACTCTCCGCACGTCGCAGCGGCGATTCCCTACCGACCGACCGACCGGACTTGGCTCGGTCACAGTTTCTTCTTCTGCTTCTTGTTATTATTATTATTGGCCTCTAATTAGCAACACGTGTAGTGAGTGACTGAGTGATGTTACACAGACCAATCGGGAGTAGGTTAGTCTCCTCAACCCAAACTATCAAAAACTTCCTATTTATATTCACGTGAGCAGTCTTGAAGGACACATGGGTACACGACACACGCCCTGCGTTTATCTATTCACAGAGATGAAACGTTTTAAATTGGGGCGTTTGAGGACGTTGAGTTTAGCAATTTAAATTTAACTATTATGACTTAAAATCGGTAATCTGAGATGTGTTTAATGGTTTCCAGTGAGCACAAATTGGCCTAGCGATTGTTTGTCCTCGTAGCGTTCTATTTTCGGCTACAGAAGATGTAAACAAAGTCCTCCATTCCTGACAAGAGTGTTTTCAACACTAACTGCAACAAGTAATTGACAAGCCTGGAAGATTCCTCAATATATTCGTCAGTTTTCCTGTCATAGTTTTAAGGGAGAGTTGGCTTGATGCATAAACGGATAGTTTATTCAACGGAAGCTTTTATATTTTGAATACTTTTCGGATTATTTTCAGTGCCACAGGAAAAACCAGGTACATATTTTATGCACATTGAATATAATATTTAACTTATATAACTTGTTTTATAATATTTAAAACCATTGTTAGAAGTGTCATGACTTACGGCTCACAAGTTTGGATTACCAACAAAGACACTAGAACAAAATTAATGACAGCAGAGATGGACTTTTGGAGACGTTCGGCAAAAGTATCCAGACGTGAGAAAATTAGAAATGAAGTTATTAAGGACAGAATGAATGTCAAAAACGATGGCTGTACCTGTACTTATGTATGGGAGTGAACATTGGATAAATACCAAAAAGGAGACAGCAAAATACAGGCAGCAGAAATGAGATTTTTGAGACAGGTCGAAGGCTGCACAAGAAGAGATTTAGTACGAAATGAAGACGTGCGAAATGAACTAAATGTCTATGTAATAAATGAAAAATTAACTGAATATAAAGAAAAATGGAAACCCACGTAAATAGAATGGGATATGGGAGAATACCCAAAAAAATACTTAACTACAACCCAAAAGGGAAAAGAGATATAGGAAGAGCACGAAAACGGTGGTCATAGGTTTGTGAGGACGGAACAGGCAAAAACCTAATCCTTGTAGTGCTAAAGAAAAAGAAGAAGAATGAATGTCAAAAATTCAATTGTTGATTTTATCGAAACAAAAATTACAAGTTATGGACACACAAAAAGAATAGGACAGGAAAGATTGCAAAGGAGAGTTATGGAATGGACACCACCAGGAAGAAGGAAAAGAGGAAAACCACCTATCACCTGGATACAAGACATTCAGACAATATTGAGGGAAAGAGAAATTGAAGATCTTTGGATGGACAAGCAGCAGTGGAAGATGAGAATTCAATCAATTACAGAATCTTTGGTTCCGGAAAATGTGTAAACATCGTACAGCCTAAATAATGATAATAATAATTTTATTTTCTATTGACTTAAAAGCCCACCTATATATTAAAGTGGGTCCATATTATTCCTTTTGAATAATTTGAATAAATTAAAACTTGAAACACTCAGTATCGACCCTACTCCATGAACTGACTGCCAGCCCACCTCGATCCCGCTAATTGGGATAATCCCCATATTCTGCTGACCGCCGGCGCACCTCGACCCTCCTAACTGGGATAATCCCCATATTCTGCTGACCGCCGTAGCACCTCGACCCTCCTAATTGGAATAATCACCACATTCTGCTGATCGCCGGAGCACCTCCACCCTCCTAACTGGGACAATCCCGACATTTTGCTCACCGCCGGAGCACCTCGACCATCCTACCTCGGATAATCCCTACATTCTGCTGACCATCGGAGCACCTTGACCATCCTAATTGGGATAATCCCCACATTATGCCGACCGCCGTCGCACCTCGACCCTGCTAGTTGGGATAAACCCCACATTCTGCCGACCGCCGGCGCACCTCGACCCTACTACTAGTTGGGGTAATCCCCACATTCTGCCGACCGCCGGCGCACCTCGACCCTACTACTAGTTGGGGTAATCCCCACATTCTGCCGACCGCCGGCGCACCTCGACCCTGCTGATTGGGATAATCCCTACATTCTGCTGACCGCCGGAGCACCTCGACGCTCCTAACTGGGATAATCTCTACATTCTGCTGACCGCCGGCGTACCTTGACACTTCTAATCTGGATAGTCCCTACATTCTGCTGACCGCTGGAGCACCTCGACTCTCCTAACTGGGATAATCCCTACATTCTGCTGACCGCCGGAGCACCTCGACCATCATAATTGGGATAATCCCCACACTCTGGAGACCGCCGGCCCGCCTCGACCCTGCTAGTTGGATACCCACATTCTGCTGACCGCCGGCGTACCTCGACCCTCCTAACTGGGATAATCCCCACATTCTGTTGACTATTAGCGCACCTGACAAGGCCTGAGAAATTTGCGCGGAGGCGAAACGCATCTGCTCACTTGTCGGTGATTGCTGGTTGTTATCTTTCGCGAGAGGAAACGTCGACTGAGAAAATCTAAATTACTGGAATCGGGAGGAAAGTCGGACATAGCGTAATATTGTGCAATGGTGTATTATAACGTGTCGCGAGAGAATAATTCGCATCCAGCAGCAGTTATGTTCAATGTCGTAAAACTAATTTACTTTTAATAACGTTGCTGCTCCGTACTATGCAGTTTGTAAAGCAACCAACGTGTGTACTCTTGCTTTTGGGTGCGTAAGACGTTGTTTTTGCCAGATTAAATTTATTACGATCGATTCATAGGGGACAGACTACTGCGGCTGGCCGCCATCCGAACGTTATTGCATCCACATTTACTACATCAAAAATCGAAGCGAGCTCTCAACTTTAACATAACGTTCTCGACAATTACATCTGTCTGTCTGTCTATTAGAGTATGTAACACGATAACTTTTTAAACATAACCGATCGATTTTCGTAAAATTTGGCCAGTGGGGTCCATACATTTACCCTACATACCCCAATTGTTTATGAGATTTATCGTCATCATGTTCAACAAGGATTAAACCCAAACCGGTTTGTTCCGGTCCCAAACAGATAGACTAGCTGGTCACTCCAACCCTTCTTCAGACGGCCCACATCTCTCCGTAATTTCGGCTTGTCGTCGTCACCATCACCATCATCATCTGCAAGGATTAAACCAAGGATGGTTTGGTCCGGTCTCAAAGAGGCAGAGTCTAGAGGTGGTCATTCCAGCGCTTCCTCGGACGTCCCACCGGCTCCGTCCCTCCGGCTTATACAGCTGTGGTGAGTAACTTTTGATCTGACCAGGCCAGTCCTCACCTGGGAAAATTTAATGAACGTTAAAGGTAAAATATGCCCCCTGGATACTTTACTAGCATTTCTCTTGTATTCCACAGTTGTTTGGGAATGCGGCAGTCATCCGTTCGGTTAAGGTGTTCCAAACATTCTAGCCGATATTGGCTGACCCTATCCCGTATAGAGATTCATAATATTCACTTTCTGCCGTACACCGACATTTAATTTGCTATCGTGAAGAGGATACTCTGCCACGTGCCTGACAAATCTCATTCGGCCTCTTGAATACGTCTGGCCTGGGATTTCGTTAAAGTCCAATTCTCAGGCCCATAGAGAAGTGTAGGGAGTAGAACTTCAGACGTGTTTCTTTATTCGTGGATTTCAGAGTCCTCTTGATGGCGCCACACATATTGTTGCACTTGTGTAGCTTCTTTACCACATCATCGTTTATAATGTAAGATACATTACAGCCCAGATATTCAAAATTGCTGACCTGATCTAGCAATTTTTTAGCCTGTTTGAGATTCATCGCGCCAAAAACGGGAAGTCGGAGGCGAATGTGAGGGCCCAAAATAAAAAAAAATAAAAAATACATCCACGAGTGGTATACAATTAAAAAGACTTAAATTAAACCAAAACCTGAATATAGCGTCAAGTTTTTGAAATTTCAAAACTTTTGGATTTCTAATCCCTAAAATTTGAAATGTCGCATATATCCATGTGGGATACTACGTTAATGAGAATTTTGATCTCAGTTCAAAATTCAGAGTTTAGTCTGAACATTCTGTAATTTTAGGGACGCCAGTTGTCAGCAGTTACAGAATAGTTTCGAGAAAACTGTGAAAGTCTACGTGGGGGCACCAAATCATGAAGAATATTGATCAAAATACAAACTGGGTATCCTTACCGCTGTTTGTATGACTGGAGCTGAACGGTGTACAGAGGACAATTCTACTCTCTTTTCATATCATACTACTGCGTCTCGGATGTAAGTCTGTAACAATATACGAGTAGAACGTGTGTTGAGCCAGCTGACTGCAGCAATCTGGTTTTTCCTGTTGGAGGAAGAAGTATAGGAAGCGTTGGTGAAGTGGATGGATGTATATCCTCTAGTACCTGAACAGGGTCCCTCAAAGTACTGGACAGGATGAGTAATGCCTCGTGGTGTCACGAAGGAAAATATCCAGCCGCACCTCCAAATGGTGGAGGACGGGCTACATCTACAGGTGGCTAACGCAGCTCTGGAGACCGAGTGACAGCCGGTATAAGCTGTCCTTCCTCTACTTGTCATTGCCAAGTAGGGGTTGGGGTACCACCCCCTTGTAGAGGGTGAGAAATTCCCTCTACAGACGGATGACCTTCCATTGGTCAACGACGTAGGATGTGGGAGGCACGGAGAAACCGCAACATTAAAAATTGTCTCAACAGGGAAAACTGGTCTCTTCAGTCTGGTAAGGCGGCCAGTTTATGGGAAAACACCTAGACAGAAAATCGGGCTGGACGTTAAACCTGAAGGGGGCAGCCCCACCATACGTCTTACCCTGCGATATGCTAGTGACATATCCAGGTGACATATTCACTAATAAGTTGTCTCAAATAAGAACTAGCCGGATTGATATTTGCCTGTTTGAGACCGGGACAAACCATCCTTGGTTTAAACCTTGCAGATAATGATGATGACCTGTATAGGCGATTCGCCTACTTCCTGATGCAAGAAGAAGAAATATATTATATTGATAAGCGTAAATAGATGGTGTATTAGTTTGACGTGGCTGGGCGTGGTTAGCGTATTGGTACTGCTTTCGGATCTTCAGTTCTCTTCATTATTGCAACACGACGAAGAAAGATTAAATTCCAACAAAATAGCTAGATTAAACAAAAGACTAAAAAAAAATAATCAAAGCAGGAGTTATTGTTGTTTTAAAACTGTTAATCGTTACGAAGGTCCAGGTATAAGCGTAGATTCAGAAATTAATTACCGTGTTTCCAAACGTTTGAATATTGCACATAGGCTGCGGGGGCCAACGTTCTTAATTAAAAGTTTAGTCACGAACTGAAACTAAGGATACTGCGGGCGTCTGTGCGATATACCGCCCGCCAATTAGCCGCATATATATTTGTTTCTGTTTGTTTAGCCCCGTGCAACAAGTTTTATCCTCTTTTTGCTTTCCGGCAAGTTTTGAAATCCAACAATATTTCGTCCAGTGTGCTTCGTGGTAGCTTCACTTTTTCTTTCCTTATAGATAACTCATTATCGGCTTGAAAAAACTTATAGATGTCTGCGATTTTCTAACAACAGTTTAAAGTCGCTTTTCGCATCCTAGCTTCCAAACTTTTCATTTTGTTTTAATTGTCTCCAAGTCACGTTTATAAACTAATTAGAATTAATATTAGGCATTACCTGTAATAACTTCCGTCTTGTGACTTATCTGTTTTAATTTCTAAAACGACGCGTTTCGAGGATAAATCCTCATCTTCAGGTTTTAATATTATAAAATATCGGTATGGAGAACCATACATGACTTCCATATTCTAAGATTTATATTTAAAATCATTTTCAGCCAAACAGCCAGGCTGTGTCTTACCTGCCTTTTTATTGCTGTATTAAATGAAAAATATTATATTACATTAAAATGAAAAAATTATAATTTTATTGCCTGGCAACAAAATTATTTTATTTTTAACAATTACCATTGTTTCAAAAAGTTTAAATAAATTTTCAAGTACTTTACTCTTGTTAAAACGTAAAAGGTTGCAGGTAAACTACCCCTTCCCCTTAACCGATCTTCACCAAAATCGAAAGTCATTGAGACCTCTACAATTCAGGGACGTATGCAAAACATTATTTGATTCTGTTTGCATTTGCGGCTGTTATCGTTTGCCATAGAAAATACGCTTGATAAAAAAACGTTGCAGGTAAACTACCCCTTCTCCTTAACCGATCTTCACCAAAAACAATAGGTCTTGAGTACTCTACAAACCAGGGCTGTATGCAAAACATTATTTGATTCTGTTTGAATTTGCGGCTGTTATCGTTTGCCATAGAAAATACCCTTGTTAAAAAAACGTTGCAGGTAAACTACCCCTTTCCCTCAACCGATCTTCACCAAAAACAATAGGTCTTGAGAAATCTACAATTCAGGGCTGTATGCGAAACATTATTTGATTCTGTTTGAATTTGCGGCTGTTATCGTTTGCCAAAAAAAAAAAATTTCCCTTGATAAAAAAAACCGTTGCAGGTAAACTACCCCTTCCCCTCAACCGATCTTCACCAAAAACAATAGGTCGCGAGTACTCTACAAATCAGGGCTGTATGCAAAAAATTATTTGATTCTGTTTGAATTTGCGGCAGTTGTCGTTTGCCATAGAAAATACGCATGATAAAAAACGTTGCTGGTAAACTACCCCTTCCCCTCAACCGATCTTCACCAAAAACAATAGGTCTTGAGTACTCTACAAATCAGGGCTGTATGCAGAAAATTATTTGATTCTGTTTGAATTTGCGGCTGTTATCGTTTGCCATAGAAAATACCCTTGTTAAAAAAACGTTGTAGGTAAACTACCCCTTTCCCTTAACCGATCTTCACCAAAAACAAAAGGTCTTGAGAACTCTACAATTTAGGGCTGTATGCAAATAATCTTTTCATTCTGTTTGAATTTGCGGCTGTTATCGTTTGCCATAGGAAATACCCTTGTTAAAACATAAAACGTTACAGGTAAACTACCCCTTTCCCTTAACCGATCTTCACCAAAAACAATAGGTCTTGAGAACTCTACAATTCAGGGCTGTATGCGAAACATTATTTGATTCTGTTTGAATTTGCGGCTGTTATCGTTTGCCAAACAAACAAAATTACCCTTGCTAAAAAAAAAACCGTTGCAGGTAAACTACCCCTTTCCCTCACCCGATCTTCACCAAAAACAATAGGTCGCGAGAACTCTGCAAAACCGGGCTGTATGCAAAAAATTATTTGATTCTGTTTGAATTTGCGGCAGTTATCGTTTGCCATAGAAAAAAAATCTACAGACAGACAGACACACAGACACACAGACAGACAGACACACAGACACTTTTCGGAAAACGACTTTTTTTCATGTTTTGAGTGTAGTAGAATCAGAATCTGCAATAATCTCGAACACGATTTTTTTTGCCATCACCATACTTCCATTCCTTAAGGAATATGGAAGTAAAACATCAAATTCACCCGAACGGGGTCGTCAATTATTTAAAACACATAAAAACACCACACATAATTTTACATTAATGTAGTCTCGGTACAGTCCGATGCGCATCGTCTCGTTGCCAACGATTAACTGTTGTACTTTATCCTGTATGACCGTTATCATTTCCCGTGGACACATCGATATCGATTGCTGTGTTGTACAGTAGATTAGATCGAAACGAAACTTTATCATTAAGTAGTTGCTCCGCTTGTAACTTAGAAGCCTTGTATATCTCATATTCCTCCACAGCGTTCATGTATGCACCTTTTTTGCAATTATGAAGCTGTTTAAAGTTTGTGTGGAAGTCTGAGTACTTATGATTATATAGCATTAAATGTTGAGCGTAACTAGATCTTGTTTCCGAGATATCCCTTTTGGGTAGGTGTTCCTTAAAACGTTCGGCTGATTGTCTGCCCGTTTGTCCTATATAAAATTTGTCGCAGTTATCGCATTCAAGCTTGTATACTCCAGTTTTCTCTTCATCCGGGATGTGAGTTCTTTGTCCCAAACGTTTTTTGATGTTATTTGTGGTTTTGAAAGCCACTGTTATTTTCGTTTCTTTAACTCATTCTTTACAATGACTGGTAGTACATTCGTGTACTCAGTATTATAAACTTAGTATCTTTTTTAGCTGGGCCGGTTAATGATAACGGTCATACAGGATAAAGTACAACAGTTAATCGTTGGCAACGAGACGATGCGCATCGGACTGTGCCGAGACTATATTAATGTAAAATTAGGTGTGGTGTTTTTATGTGTTTTAAATAATTGACGACCCCGTTCGGGTGAATTTGATGTTTTTATAATATTAAAACCTGAAGATGAGGATTTATCCTCGAAACGCGTCGTTTTAGAAATTAAAACAGATAAGTCACAAGACGGAAGTTAATACAGGTAATGCCTAATATTAATTCTAATTAGTTTTTCCAAACTTTACACGATCTTTCTGTGTGCCATTTCATGTCTTACGCCTTCTATCCAAGTGGTTCGCGCGATTTGTGAAAAACGTAGCAAAAGCCCATTCGGGGTATCAAATTAATGGGTCGTTCTTTAAAGGTACAATCTTTAAATATATCTATGTCGTTATTTAAGATCTACATAAATCTTTAAGATCGTTCTTTAAATATATCTAGACACAATCTAAATATATTGGCCGTTCTTTAAAATCTTATAACTTTTGAATGTATGGGCCCAATAAGTGGTTGATAAAATCGCAAAAATTCAAGTTGGATAAGAAATCAAAGAGAATTTCAAGTAACATCTGAATTTAGCGTTAAGTTTTGGAAATTTTAAAATTTTTGGACTCCAGGGCCTAAAACCCCTGATCAGATGTTTTTATTGTAGAAATCCAGTAGGGAGTCAGCAGGGGCGTATTTACGAGGGGGGGCGAACGAGACCGGACCCTCAGAGGGTCCAAAAACTGACAAATTTTGTTAACCTCTTCATTTTTAGGTTGTTTTATTATTTTACCAGTTGTGTACGCTAATATAGTACTGTAGTAACTCTTTTTTAAATATACAAAGAGTAGAGTATTATTACACACCGTTAGCGTATACGTTTGGAATATGAAATATAGGAAAATCAATTCAGCCAATAAGTATCTTGCAAATAATGTTTCGATAACGCGTATTTTTATTGTGTTAATACTGTTTACTTTGATGGGACTGATTTCAGGATGTTATCATAGATTTTTCAGTTACTTTAAAGATAGTAATATTGATTAGTCTTAACAGTTTTTTTTTGTACGAAGCCGACTCGATCCTTGGTTCCCCCTTGGCCAAAGTCTAGAGACGCCTCTGGGTGTCAGACTGAAAGTTATTATAATCCAAGTCCGAATATTTTGGGATTTTAGTTTTTTCTGTGTGATTATGCGCTCTGTAATTGTTATGTTACTAAAGAATTAGTAGAGTAATCGGGATTTTTATAATTTTCCCACATAACTGAAAAATGATAAAATATCAAAATTTATGTAATTATAAATGTACTTCGTTCAACATAGTGAGGAAGTTTTTGAGCTCACAGAGTGTAATAGTACAGTCATTAATCTTCTGATTGTGTCACTTCAATATTATTAAGAAATATATAATGTAAAAATTATAATTATTCGTCGTTTAATGTCGTTAATATTCAACCCGTGTCTCCGCGCAGAGTGAGAAAAAGTCGCAGTCTGACGATGCAAACAGTGTTACTTGCAAACAAGTTCAAACTGCAGATTGCGTTTCAGTTTTAAACTTTCTTGTATTTGTTTTTTAAGTTCTATTTCAAACTTATTTATTTGAAACCTGTGTGTTCGCTTGAATCCACTTAGAGATACAAATTGTTTTCTTTTGAGAACTCAGGAAGAAATATCGGTATGGAGAACCATCCTACATGACTTCCATGTTCTAAGATTTATATTTAAAAAAATCATTTTCGATATGAAATATTTCCATAGAAACTACTTCTTTCTTCAACCTTAACCACAGTACTGTGGTCACTAACGTATACCACCTCACTTTAGCGCACACGATTTTCACTGCCGAAACGTCTGGTTTTGGAGAAAATATTTGACCACGGCCAAACAGCCCGGGAAGAAATTTTAACAACCAACTACTTCTTTGTTGACGATAACGTAGTACACATATAAAAATTATCCCCTCCCCCTTCAACTATCATTCTCATTTATAGAAAATTATCCCCTCTCCCTTCAACTACCCTTTTCATTTATAGATATTTCGTCCAGCTTTCTACAGTGGATTACTATGACCTTTTTTTCAGGATACTTTATTAATCAAAATTAAGTACTTTACTTTTATTAAAACATAAAACGTGGCGTGGCAGGTAAACTACACTTTTCCCTTAACCGATCTTGACCAAAATCAAAAGGCCTCTACAATTCAGGGATGTATGCAAAAAATTATTTGATTCCGTTCGAATGTGCGGCAGTTATCGTTCGTTATAGAAAAAATTACCCTTGTTAAAACAATAAAATGTTGCGGGTAAACTACCCCTTTATCTTAACCGATCTTCACCAAAATCAATAGAACTTGAGTCCTCTGCAATTCAGAGACGTATGCAAAAAATTATTTGATTCTGTTTGAATTTGCGGCTGTTATCGTTTGCCATAGACAAAATTCTACACACAGACACCCAGACAGACACAGACACTTTTCGAAAAATGACTTTTCTTCATGTTTTGAGGGTAGTACAATCAGAATCAGCCCTTATCTAGAACACGATTTTTTTCTCATCACCATTCCTTCATTTCCTTATGGAACATGGATGTATAAACGTTAAGTGTAAAATATTGGGAGTGTAGTGTCGTTAGGCTTGAGCGGGTCGCCAACAAGCGGTGACGCAAGCAAGACAAAAGGAGGACAGACGCTTTTTATTGGGAGTATTGTCTGCTAATGCAACTAATAAACAAAACGCGCTCACTTATCGATTGGTCCAGTCTTCTTCGCAATGGCTACAACTCTGTGTTTCTCACTCGCTTTGTTTCGTCTCAACATTTCTGTACCGCAGTGGCGTGGCGTGGGTACACAACAGCTGTTGCCCGGTTGTGATAGCCCTAAAACTTAGCCTAAAAATTAAGTCGAATTTCTTCTAGTACCAAGTGTTCTTTTTAGAGCCGAAATATTTTTTAAGAGTATTTTCTATCATTCGCTGGCAGAAGAAGAAGGTCCCTGCTCAACGGGATCTGACTCTCATTATGCTTACACAGATAAATCAGGACACAAATAATCGAATTAAAAATAATAAACAGAAACAGAGAAACACATGACAGCCTACTAAACGAACAAAACACTAATTGGTAAGTAGGAACTGCTGCACGTCGGTTCCGAAAACGAACACACCTGCTAACTGAGCGTTTTGCCGGTGTATACAATGGCAACACATTGGGTGGACGACTGTGTCCCCCCACTCCACAGTCAGTACGGTGACAACTACTACGAGGTCAATGACCATACGAAGTAAAGCATTACTGATGTCCAAGCGGCAACATAAGACGGTGCAAGTGTCCAGCAGTTCAAAAGCAATACTACGCTTTTCTTCAAGTTTCGGCTACTAATACTGTTCGGATTTCAAATTATTCAATAACCAAAGTATTCATTCTGTGATATATAATTAATATTATTTTCTCTTATTTCCAGTTACATGGACGCCACGCTACTGACTGTACCGTTTTTATGATAAAGCACAGGTTTTCCGAGAAATAAATTTCATGGTTGTTGAAAAGCTTCACGTTTTCTTTCACAAACATTTACTACATTTTCCGGAACACATAACAACAATGTTCGGACTATTCAAGTTAAAACAGATTTGTGACATACTTACTAATACAGTTAAAAAAAAAGGGTACGTGTCAGACATTATCAATCTCATGCACGAAAATCATATAGTCAGATACGATTACTATTACGTATATAGTAATCACAATTACTATACTATTTCTCCATTAATGTAACAATTGTTGAGTCCACAATCATACAGTAAACACTACAAATTCGAAACATTTGGATTGGGATTACAATTCTTTTTCATTCTGACATTTTGATTTCTTTTTTATGGGCCCTGGGGTTCCAAAATATCCCTTATGAAAGGCAACAAAGCTCTGTAATTGAATAAATAAAAATCATCATTTCTTCACAGCACGATATAGGCAAGGTGCTGCCTGCTCCGCCTTCAAATATCCATCCTCCAGCCATCTCTTCCTGGGTCTACCCACACACCTGTGTGCTATAGTTTGTATTTCCAGGCGCGTTTGGCCAATCTGGAATCTGACATTCTTTCTAAGCTCGTTCTTCCCACCGTTGTTTGTAATCTTTTTAATTTTTCATTCGAATTACAAATTTTAATTAAGAAAGTTGTGTTAGTGGTTATAATCACAAACAGAATTATCACTGTTGCACACCACTACAGAAAAATTATTCCGATTTGCGCTTTAAAGCTTCTCAGCTCATCGTCAGATCGGAAATAACAAGAAGAGAATAAAACCAAACTCTTCACCTCCCCACCCGCCCTCTTTCCACACACACCCCCCCGCAAACAAGCTATAAGTGAAATGTCCCTTCCCAACCTCCGAGCCCTGTCATCCCCGTCTGTACAGTTACATATTTTTCTAGCACATTCCTTATGTTTGTGTGTTGTTGTGTGTGCGTGAGTGTGTGTGTGTGTGTGTGTGTGTGTGTGTACAATCTTTTTGAAACCTAACGTTGTAAAGCCTTTCTCATTCACACTTGTGGGCGCGGTCACTCACCCTTATTTCAAAAACATCCATATATGCAATTTAATTCTTAATGTAATCTATCCGTCCTCTATCTTTTACTTCTTAATTATATTATAAAATATTTCTTCATTATCAAATTTGGTTTTAGTATTCATTAAATTGTCTAACCCTTTTTCTCTTTCTTTCAATATTTCTAACTCCTCTCCTCCCTAACCTTCCTTTCAACTGTGTTATTTACTACTTTTAAAATTTCATAGTCTTCCAAAGGATTAACAAACTTATGTAAGGATGAAAAAATATGTAACTGTACAGACGGGAGTGACAGGGCTCGGAGGTTGGGAAGGGACATTTGACTTATAGCTTCTTTGCGGGTGTGTGTGTGTTGGACAGTTTGGTTTTATTCTCTTCTTGTTATTTCTGACCTGACGATGAGCTGAGAACCTTGAAAGCACTAATCGGAATAATTTTTCTATAGTGGTGTGCAACAGTGATAATTCTGTTTGAAATTAAAAATTGTAACTCTTCTTATAAACAAAAATATAGAGACTCTTATTACTGAAAAGAGTCATCAATGAATAAAAGTTATTACAACTGTTAACTGACTGTCACAATCGTCAATCGTTTTCCTGTGTACACGGAGTTGGTAAATGAAACTGACGGTTCTCGTCTACGAGTCGGCGCGTAACGGAACGCGCCAGACAGAGCGAGCCGGCCGTAACAAATGATACACATTACGCACCTGCAGCCGCGGGGTTCAATTACATTCAATTAGAAACAACTAAAATTCAACGGCCCCGTAAATTATACGTTATTTACTGCAAGTCACTGTAGGAGCAGCATCTCATTACGCCAACCACTTGTACATTCGATAAATAATTACAGCCGCTAACGTTCGGCAAATAATATTGAAAACGCTTCCAAGAATACGATAACTTCACTGTTTGTGTGAGTGTGTAATAAATTACCACAACTATTTTACCACTAATCGAGTTAAACGTACTGCACCGGGGCCAACGCCGTTAAACCTCATAAACTCGATAATTTATAACTTTATTATTGTAAAGTATTAGTTACACACACGTGCTCCAGAGTGCGCTCAAAGTGGGGAAGCAACGGAGATTCTCTCGTCTTCTCATCAACACAGATATTGCAAAGGCTTCTGTAACTGTTTACTAGTTTCAAAACGTGGTTACTCTCTTGCAGATATATAATGTAATTCATAAATAAATAATAAAAGTATATATTGTGAAGACGTGAGAAAATTAGAAATGAACTCATTAAGGAAAGAATGAGTGTGAAAATTTCAAGTGTTGATTTTATCCAAACAAAAAATTACAATGGTATGGACACACGAAAAGAATGGCACAGGAAAGATTGCCAAGGAGAGTTATGGAATGGACCTCACCAGGAAGAAGGAAAAGAGGAAGACCACTGATCACCTGCATAGAAGAAATTCAGACTATATTGAGGGAAACAGAAATTGAAGAATCTCTTTGGATGGACAAGCAGCTGTGGAAGATGAGAATTCAATCACTTATGTATTTTTTGGTTCCGGAAAATGTGTAAACATTGTACAGCCGGAATAATAATCTAGATTATCTCAAAAAATGGAAAGAACAATCCCCTGTTGGTATTAGAGTCCACCGAAATAACAGCTTGAAAACCATTCATTCTCTTCGCGGATGACCAAGCTACATTCGCCACTTCGGACGACCATCTCCAGCGAGCAATATACATCTCACGTAGAATAGGAAAAGAATATAACTGTAACATACCTGAATCAAAGACTAAAGTAATGGGGTTTATAGGAAAAAAACAGGTTCGGACCAAAATATGCACAGACAACACATGCATAGAACAAGTAAGGCATTTCAACTATCTTGGACGTGACACTGCTTATAATCAAGATAGAGATATAGAACGATTTGGAGGACGTTGGGAAATAAATGTAGAAAAGAAAATCACATGAAATTTTATAAAACAATGGCAATACCTACACTACTGTATGGTCCTGAAACTTGGGTCATAAAGAAAAAAGAAGAACACAAGATACAAACAGCAGAAATGAAATTTCTGAGATCAGTTAAAAGGTGTAGCCCTAATAGACGACATCATATAAGAAATGAAGAGATAAGAAGTGATTTAGATACTTTTGCAGTTAATGAAAGGATTACAGAATACAGAAAAAATGGATTCAACACATCAATAGAGCGGAAGAAAGTAGAATACCGAAGATGGCGAAAGATTACAACCCTAGAGATAGAAGAAGAGTTGATAGACGTAAGGAAAGGTGGACTGTGGAATAAGAACAGGCCGCTAAAGCCTAAAACCGTTAAGAAGAAGATGATGATGATGACGTGTGTGATAAGTTATTCTTATTACAATAATTTGAAAATAAATATATTAACTTGTCGTATATTAACCCTGGTATTAAGTTATTACGAGACATATATCTGAATGTGCTGTTGTTTGCTGACGACTGGCTTGTACTTCAGTGGAAGATTAGAATCTAATCACTTCTGCAATCTTTGGTTCCGGAAAATGAGTAAACATTGTACAGCCGGGATAATAATAATAATAATATATGGTGAAGAAAACGGTTAAAATGTTATACAACCCCAAAATTATTTTCTAAATTTCTGCTTACTTATTATTAGCTTTACTAACTAATTGATTCTATTTCTCGATGGAAAAGTAATGTATATTAGTATTCAAACAATTTTAGATCAGTCTGTTAATAAACAACAAAAATATCCTCTCTAATGTCAAGTGAAATTATTCCCCCCCCCCAACACCTGTCTTCGTATATTTCACATGGCCGTACCATGTGATCTTTTTTTCTTCCATTAGCGAGAACAGTCAGAGAAATTCTCACGGGAAAACTATACACCAGCATCTTTAGTTTTGCCCATGTGGAAATCTTGAATCCAAACTACTGTACTTATCTCTTCTAACGTAGTGACCAATTCACAATTAAAAGACAAATGGAAGTAAAAGCAGAAAGGTGAGGGAAAGGAATTAACAAAGAAGAGTTACAGAGTCTTTTATCTTTTGACATCTAATATCTATTTCCATATATATTTCTACGTAATCTGTTTCTGCAGCGTGGAAGAAATACGCGGCCAGTATTAAATATTTATAATAATTTAGAAAGACGGAACGGGACAATTTATGAAGATAAATTTATGAGGATTCGTTTTAAACAAAGTTTGTGTACAAACAAAACAATAACAGTAACAGGAGAATACAATTTTATAATAACAAATTACTGTTCACTCTACATTCCCAAGAAACGGAGAAAGAGTCTGTGTGTGTCTTATTTCGCGTAATTTATCTTAATTTTGAATAATAAAGAATTCTCGCAAAGAAAGTTTGCGTAAAACTTCGTTCGTTTTATTATTTAACAAAAGCGAACGTTATGAATCCATCATCAGTTCGCATTTACATATATTCTTTCATGAATAATAAAACACTTTTTTATTAGAAAGACGATGATAACAGAATGAGGTTTTATCAAGGATGCTTTTTACTAATGCATCGGGACAGGAGGAGCCACTCAACGGCAAAACATATTGTAACGATGGAACCGTGTCGAAAAGGCGAGAGTGGCCTTTTACACGTTGCCCGGCTAGCCGAGCAGGTGCGTGTTTCTGCCAAGGCCGCACTCAAAGTATCCTCTAGAGTTTTCGAGAGCTTGTTGACGCATATTATGGAACACTAGTCTAGAACATCGGCAGGCTATATATATATATATAGCTACAACTGCCGCTTAGGAGTTTAGTTTACGTTGTTGATTTATACTGAATTATACGCCGCAAGGACGGAGAGGTGTGGAGCGTACGTAGAAGCGATGGAGTGATCAGCTCTACTCTTATCTTCTCGGGACCGGAAAAAACATTTTTCTTTTAATTCGTGCAGAAGATTGTGACGATGAAAATTATATACAAAGAAGAATCCTGAATTTATCTTTTTTCAAAAAAAAAAAAAAAAAAAAAAAAAAAAAAAAAAAAAAAAAAAAAAGGTCCAACCTTAAGGGTAGTCTTCTTTCTAGTCTCCTTGAAGCAAAGCAGCTTCTAATTACACCACTTCTTGAGGGTCTCCGAGGCTTTCCCAGAGTCAATACCTTTGCCTTACTTCCAGCCCAGTTCTCCGCTCTCTCGGATTTACAGCCAATACACTTATTACCGATTACAAAAAGCAATAACATACAAGTATTATACTGTGGGTTCTTTGAATGGAATCGGGAACAGCAGCAGGTGAGGCGAGCGTGTCTCGCATTGACACTTTCTCCTCTCGGCCGCAATAATACCCACTCTAAATATATACTTCATTGTACGCTTATACAATAGGGCACCGCTACGTATAATGCAATCCATTCTACGGTGCAACGTGTGTGTGTGTACACAGAAAGAACGTATAAATAATAGCGTTTATTACACGTAGCTCGTTATTATCGCCTTTTCAACGCGCATTTCTTTCTTCTCAAGTGTACGGATTTATTATTGTACAATGCGAAATGTCGTGCTAAACTATTATTACGTAAGAACATTAATACCAATGTAACTAAATCTGCCAGTGTCGAACTAGCAACTATTTAGCCGGGCTGTTAGGCCGTGGTACATTGTTGTTGTTGTTGACAAACGTTTCGGCCGCACCATCGGGGGCCATCATCACTGTCTGAAACAATGGCACAAACAAAATTCATCCCAGAAATGCGATAGAGACTGTATTATATTTTATCTGAGAAGGCCCACTTATATGAACTTTTATACCAGCACGATCTAACCTGGAAAGCAGCTTCAACCGATCAGCATCGAGTGCTATCTTATTGCCTTGGGAGCACAGTGCTATCTGACTGGCTGAAGCTGCTTTCCAGGTTAGATCGTGCTGGTATAAAAGTTTATTCGAGTGGGCCTTCTCAGGCACACAATACAGAGTTTCTACCTCATCACTTGGGGTGAACTGGCTGAGACCGTGCCAATCGTTTCAGACACTGATGATGGGGTTATCATATATACATAGGGTGATACAAAATTGCACAGCAATCTCTCGGGACCTGATTCTATAGCTAAAAATAAGAAAAAAGTTCATATAAACATAGGTGCGAAAACGGTTCTTTAGCGAGTTACAAAAGGTACAAAATTAAGAAGGCTGAAGATGGTT
The DNA here is from genome assembly GCA_034769895.1 of Magicicada septendecula. Classification (NCBI taxonomy): domain Eukaryota; kingdom Metazoa; phylum Arthropoda; class Insecta; order Hemiptera; family Cicadidae; genus Magicicada; species Magicicada septendecula. The sequence continues at coordinate 56,695,642 of CM068374.1, forward strand.
GACGATTCCCGAAACATGTTCCAAATAAGGAAAAAAACGTCTTGAGGTAAACTAATTATAAACATTAAATCACACACACACACACACACACACACACACACACACACACACACACACACACACACACACACACACACACACACACACACACACACACACACACACACACACACACACACACACACACACACACACACACACACACACACACACACACACACACACACACAGAAACTCAAAAACATTTGTTTTACGCGAGAAACGCGTAAGTTATTTCACAACAGCACTAGCGAAGGAAAGGGACACTGGAACGCAAAAATAGGCGGAGCAGCTCAGACGGCGACTGAACAGACAAGATAAAAATTTCAAGAATCATGAAGAATATACCACCGTAATCGGACCGCGTTTATTATTTATTAAAAAAATTAAATATCCCCCTTACTGTCGCAGTTATGTGCTCTAACGTCAGAAACAAATTGAACAGAAAAAAACTTTGTTAAATACAAATAAAGATATTATTAATAAATGACTTTACAATCTTGAAGTAGAATATTTCTTTTTTCAAGCGAACTGCGTCATATGAAGGCTATACGCAAGGACCGTAATGTTTTTAATCGTCGCTCCTCATTAAGTGTAATTACAGATGAAAGGAAAAGAAAAGTATAAAATGACTTTGCGCTCTTTAGTAAATTACTTCAAAACGATCTTCACAGAGCAAAGACAGTTTAATTGCAGTTAGATTCGCATTGTTCGCGCTCAGCACTGTTGCAGGAAATTACGCGCAAGGTCGTGTCGCGTGTAATACTTGACTGGATAAAATACGACTTTACTGGAGTGAATAAAAATTAAGTAATGATTTACCCGTCAGAAAAAGCGACCTGCCGTCCGTACTGGTCACCAACGTACCTGGAACAATAATGCACATTTTGAGAGTCAAATCAAACAAAATTTCTGAACGATACATACAAAATCAACTAATTAAAAATACTTAAGAAATAAAGTAAAGTTTGTTTACTCTTAGAGCGGGTACCGGTTTTAACAACGCGGAGTGATACAACACACAGCCATGTACAGTATAAACGTTCTTAACAGAAAAGGACCTTTCAGATTTGCAGTTAGCTATTGGAATCGTAAAAATCAGACGATAAGCAATGTATATATATTCAGAAATACATTAATAATTTTACACTCAATAATCCAGTTTAATAATATGAGCGGACAAACTGCAGTATCATGGAATCTATCATCTTCATTCGAACGATCTGAAAAAACCTCTTTCTTGCAATTTTACTGGTGGCACAAAGTGTTTCAATTCTTTTAGAAGATCGTTATTCAAATCATTCGAATAAACTTCTACAAGAGCTTTCGCTTGATTTTCCAACTTGACACTCTCCGTGGTTAACGCTCTTGTTACCATGTTTACCATTTTTGGACACACAACAGTTTTACTAGAGCCCGTGTGTATCATATCTGGACATATTAAATTGTCCGTACAGTCCATGTATACCAAAGTTGGACACATTGCATGACTGTGTTTTGAAGGTTCTATAAACATGTGGACACAGATCAGTGCTTTTGGATAGAGTTTTACATTCGTCTGGGCCAGAATGAAAGAAATGTGCCCTTTGGTTGAGTTGGCAATACCGTACTGTCAACAAAATCAGCTGTTATAACATATATAAGAAAACATATCTGGGCCGGGGGGAAGGGGAATTTACTCTTCACAGATCTGGTAGCGAGAGGTTTTCCTATAACCGGTGTCTGGGAGCGAAAGTGTTAATAACTACGTAAGAAAACCAAACAATTGCGTAATGTGATCATAAGCTTTGCTTCGCTTAGTCAAGTCAGCTGAATGGATGGCGCCTCCTCTGACAGCTGAGGCCCTGGTGCCCGGTGCTGCAGCATAGGCCTACCCTAGCGTTATGGATAATCCGCCACTGCAAACTGAGAAGTAAATTGAAAAACCGTTGTTCGCAGCTAACGCTCGGATAGTTCCCGCACGATCGAGCGACTAACCGCAAACGGTAACAACGACAATTGATTAACGTGGTTCTTCGGACGATGCCGCGGGTTCGTTTGTTTACACGTAATCTAGGTAGAGTGAGAGAGAGACGACTTTCACAAAACTTTGAGAGAGTGGAAAAAGTTTTTAATACGTTTTCCACCTTATGGGGAATTCATATTTAAATTATATAGAAGGAGGAGAAGAAGAAGAAGGAGCAAGTGATGCAAACAGAATTCAGTACACGCTATCATTATACACAGTCCGATGGTTTGTTCCCTGCTGCCGCTGTTACTGCTCCCATGAGCGCGCACGTAAACTACTTTTATTACTTAGTACGCTACAACTAAGTAACGAAGTAGCTGGCTAAGTAAGTATACACTTGTGTTTTGTTCTTCTCAACTACTTACTTCGTCCTCCCGAGACCCCACCTCTCTCTACTCCACTTTACAAACTCTTTCCCTTTACCTACCACCGTCTGCTGTTTAGTTATTTTATTTAACAATCGATACAGTCAGACTCGCTGCTACAGATAGTTGCGTCTCCTGCTTCGTGTCGGGTCGCAGTCAACTGTTGTCGATCCCAACGCACTCTGTGTGGGAACCGAGTGATTACGAATTCAGAGTAAGGGCAAAGGACAAGCTCGATCCGCGCCTCATTTATATGGCAGGCGAAAGATTGACAAAGAACCGTTCGAAAGGTTCTGTTAATCCTTACCATGATCTACGCCTCGTACATAGCGGGTAGCTGAAATATTTGTTTCTGACCATCGGGGATAGTTGAACAACCTCCTATGCACCTCTTTGTAATTCGCATTTCAGATGGAGACAGATTCAATAACTTGGCTTGGCTACTACGTACAAGGATGGAAAATGCGAAAAGAGCAAATGGCTCCACTACTGTTTTTGGTTGACGTACCTAAAGCCATCAGATGTGAAAGACGCTTTTTGCGAGATCATCGCAATAAAACCAGCTGATGAGAAACAGACACAGTTCGCGGATTACTAGACAGAGAGTTACGTCGATGAAGAAGAACCTGCGACATTTCTTCCGACCATCTGGGCTGCTGATACCGCGAAAAAACTAAGCAACGACAAGTTTTCATTGAGCAAAAACTGAGTCAATTTCGGAATAAAGAAATCGACATTGTAACTTTTATAAAATCTGTCTCACACAAGGTAAAATGTTGACTGTTTAACTTTCTGTAAATACTGTAGCTATCCATTGATTGAATCAATAAATACAAAAGTTTTTGTAACATCGCCTATATAATTTCATCCTTATGTTTCTTGTAGATATTTTGCAGGAGACTAGAAGACAGATGTTTTCTCCTTTACCAAATTTTCCAGGAACTGGTTGTTTATAAGCGGTAAGCCGCTTGAGGCGCACATCATGCTGTCCCTCGCGGGATTATTTTGGGTTCGAGGCGCACTTCATGCTCAATACCTGGCTCATCGTCTCTGTTGACGCCGCAGATCGAGTGAGCCGGGGGAACAGTTTTACATCCTTTTCTCCTACCTGCCAGTAGGCCTACTGCCTTACACTAATTATTTTGGAATCAGAAGAACTAGTTCCTTATAACTGAGCCGGTAGTCTAAATATAGATCATTGTTCAAATCACGTACACGCGCACACACTTTGCCGTTTACATATCTCTCTCTCTCTCTCTCTCTCTCTCTCTCTCTCTCTCTCTCTCTCTCTCTCTCTCTCTCTCTCTCTCTCTCTCTCTCTCTCTCTCTGTAATGTACCCACATCTTCTCTCACGTCTACCTTAAACTACTCTCTCACCAACAGCCTAATATACTGTACATGTAAAGAAAAATATTTATTTGAAGCACTTACTTCACATTAATTGCATACGACAACAGAACAATATTTGTTCTGCCATTTAGTTTTGATAGGACGCGAATGCATGTGTGTTTGTATGTATGCGCGCGTCCAGTGTGTTTCATGTAGATGGGAGTTTCCCTTCGCCTATACTGTACATTTATATTGTAGCGTGACAGAAAATCCACTACTTATTAATTCATATAAAATAATAAAAATTAATTACACCACATATGTTAATATAAAATCGAATGAAATTGAATGAATTCAAAGGAATAAACAACAATAAAATAAAAATTCTCATTACATTATACAAAAACCACTGTTAAAAAAATCAAAGAAATTATTAAAAACAACTCATATTATAAAATCAGGAATTTACCCAGGAAGTTAGGAGCAGTAAACAAATTAAATAACACAATATCAAGAAAAGAGAATCAGTTTGAGAGTGGTGAAACACCAAAATACCCCAAAGACAAGAAGAAGGAAGAATAAAATTTGTGATCAGGAAGTAAACAATACCCTGAAACCTTTAGCGAAGAGCAAAGTCAGTATCAGTAAATAACTTCGATACTCCAAACTAAACATCAGTCGAGATAACACGAAGTACCTTGGTTTACCCAAGAGTGAAGAATGAAGACAAGAAGAAGGAAGACCAGAAGAAAGACAAGAGTGAAGACAAGAAAGAAGATAAGAAGAAAGACAAGAAAGAAGATAAGAAGAAAGACAAGAAGAGAGGAAGAAATAGTATGAAAGAAACACCGTTATAAAACCTATTATTAAATACCATCAACCCCAAACCCATAGAGACAATTAAAAAGAAAGTATAACATCCCAAGAGCCTATAAAAATGTAATTATTAAGAAATCAAAAGTGTTGTCTAGTATAATAAGAAGTGGACCAACTATAGCTATTGTGTGATAAAGAAAATAAACAAGTCTTAACAGTCCATGATTACTGAAGGTCTGGTCTGAGATAATAAGACTCAAAATATCAGAACCACCAGTGAAAGTGAACTTGTGCAAGTGTTTTTGGAAATACAATAAACTTAAAGTTAGTGATACTATGACTTATCAATATGCTATATAACAACTTTTATATTCAATAATACACATCATCATAAAATAATAAAATGGAAGATTTCCAATATTTTATTATTTTAATGTAACTCTGTTATTACAAGACATTTGTAAAAATGATAATAACTAGAGTATGGGTGGACATGTTTACTGATGAAGGGGATAATAGATAATAATGGTTTAGACCAGAAAGGACTGGCATTAATTTATGTTCATAGGTTTAAATTGTTTAAAATGGCTATTTGTTCACAGCCATGAACTCAATAGGTTTATAAGAATTTTTAGTAAATACGATTTATATGTGTTTAAAATGAATTATGTTTGCCAAATAACAGCATGCATACCATTAATAATGTTTCAGTAGGTATGCTGTATTAATTCAAAAAGAATTAAATGTATGTTTTCAAACCATGTTAGCAATATGTTCAATCTTAGAATGCTGAATGATGTTCATTATTATTTTTTATATAACAGTAGTATTAATCAAATACTACACCTCACAATGGGTTTGTAAAACGTTTTATTTTCATGTAATAATAACTATGTCAAGTCAGAGGAGGAGTAGGATTAAATTTATTTGAGAAAGACAGAAATGTAAAATTCTGAACTCTAGGCCATGTGGTGAATTCACAGAAGCCATATAAACCATTTAATTCACTTATAATTCCTGTAAACTAGCAAGATTTAGGTAAGGTAAATCAGTTAACCACTACTGTGAATGATCCTATGAGTTAAAGTGATAATAAGGAAATATACCTTAAAATATTGTAAATTTTCAAAATATATAAATTAATTAATTTTAAAGAGCAATGTCAAATTCAGAGATTAACATGAAAAACCAGTTCGAAGGTTCAATTTATATGTATTTAAGGAAAGGAAGAGAAATATGACTAATTAAAATTTATTATAATAGTATTAATAACAATTAAAATGGCAGAAAAATTATATGAAGGCGGAAACCAATTTTTGAGCCTAGATTTCCAAAAAGAGAGAAATTTGGTAATTTCCACAAAATGTCAACAGATATGGATTATAATGGATCAATTTAAAAGGAATGAGATGATTAAACCAATGATAAGGTTCATAATTCATGCAAGTGATGAATAAAATAAATAAATTCCATATATAATGTAATTTTGTATCATGTGTATGGGAAATCGAAATATTTTAACAATACTTTTTCAAAGATTAACTGGGCCAGATTTTGACTAACATGAAGGAAGTTAGTTTAGTCTTTAGTTGAATATCAAGCTGAATAGTTGTGTAATATAACGTTCCTTAAAACCGTGTAGAAAATGGTACTACGGTTACCCACTAATATCAGTGAAGCGAGAGTTAAATGAATTAAACACTTTTCTAACTAAACCTACAGAAACTTTAGCGACAATAGTGAAAACTAACACCGAACTTCATTATACTAGTGATTTAAAACAGTAAAACAATATATTTGTGATAATTCACGCTACAACTCATAACCACCTTTTGAATAGTTAACCCACAGAAGTGAACACAAATCAAATAACATAATTAACACAAGTATACACGGAACACTTCTTCAGAACACACCAAACAACCTATTAGACAGATTACACCAGTGCGGGGACATTTCAAACATTTATGAAGGTAATTTTGCTGTGAGATTTTAACACGACGACATTTCCAATAACCTCGTCATACCTAGGAGCGGCCATCTTTGAAAAATACGATTCTGTGCTTTCCTCATCGAGTGACTTGGTTTGACGATTCAACTTTTTTAAACATTATATCAGAATTATTTAAATATTGTTAGATGATAATTATGGAAACTACTTTAATTGTTAATGTTATACTTTCTCGTTACCCTTCTCTGACTTTTAATATAATCGCTCCAAGAACCTTTTTTATATAATACTTGTAATAATTTTTTCCACTGTATGAACGAATCGATTATTCCCTGAGACGGAGTCGATAATTGCTCCCAATCGATTAAAAATAGATTATTTATTAAATTTGTTAATAAATCCATTTATTTCAATTGTTTGTATCTATTATTATTTCACATGCTAATTTAAGGTTTATTTATTAATGCAACGAGACTTCAAGAAGAAGAAAATATTAATTAACAGTGAGATATTGGACCAGCACTGAACATCATAAATCGATTGCTGACCGGAGTTAATCTGATTAACTCCAGACTTGGTTCAGATCTTCCAGAAGTGCTCAATAATTAATAAATACCTTCTTAATTACTAAAATTTTTAACAGAACATTAAAACAGGATTATTTCACAATTACAGACATTAAATAAAACATAAACAAATTTTTTTTATTGAAAATTTTTTTTTAAATAACATTTTTTCTCTATTATCTTTTTTTGTAAAGACCGCATACAGGGTTTAGTTACAATATATAAAATGAAACGCGCGCGTGTGTATACTGTTCATGTGTACGTATACTGTGTAAGGCAATTGAACAATATTCGTCCTGCTATTGTTTATTCTTTTTTTAGACGTGTGTTTGTGCGGGTGTGAATCCCGCACGTGTTATTGACCGTGAATTGTGAACTGTTAGTTTGCAACGGCTCAGTACTAGAACTGTTTCTTACAACAATGACTGTGCATAGATGTGTCAGGTATACAAGAGGTTGTAAAATACCCTTCTTGGGTTTAACTTTGTTGCACCTAATTCCTCACTCTAGATATTCTTTCTGGCCCCACACGTGTGACTTTTACCCCACACTAAAGCTTAGTTTTGCTCGGAGCGGCTGTTGCGATCATCGCTACCCTGGGCTGTTTTCCTCGAAGTGACTGAACGCTAGCGTCTTTTTGTCAGCTGGGCGAGTTCTGGGGTTTTGTCAGTTGGGTGAGGTTGGTTGGTGTCAAGTGTTGCGATGAGTTGTAGAAAAATAAAATGCATACTGAAGTGGCTAATAGTGGAAGAAATGGAAGACGACGGTATTATTGAAACTTTAATAAAACCAAGACAAGTGATACATCCCGTATTTAGTAACAGAACTGTTGAAGGATACTTTAAAAACTTGATCATGAACCATTTACGCAAGGACGAAAATAAGTTCTTAGAGTTTTTTAGACTGTCTATGGCCCAATTTGATTTCTTATTAAGTTTGATAGCAGAGGACATTAAAAAGGTGTCTTACAATAGAAATCTTTATCCCGTATCATCAGAAGAGAAACTAGCACTAACCTTGAGGTAAGTACTTTTAAATAACACTATCATCTACCTGTAGTGTGATCTGTATGTGTAGGTAATCATACGTGTTTCCCAATGATATCAAGGGATGTGTTTGCATAACCTGGAATGTGGAATTACAACAATCACAGTGATGAAATTATTTTCGAACTTATGTTTTATTACACACAAACAAAATAAAGATAGTAAGAAACTACAAACAGGGACATTCTAACAAAAGTATTAATTCTAAAAAAAGTAAATAATTCTAATAAAAGTAGTAATTCTAATAAAAGTAAATAATTCTAATAAAAGTAGTAATTCTAATAAAAGTAAATAATTCTAATAAATGTAGTAATTCTAATAAAAGTAAATAATTCTAATAAAAGTAGTAATTCTAATAAAAGTAGTAATTCTAATAAAAGTAAATAATTCTAATAAAAGTAGTAATTCTAATAAAAGTAAATAATTCTAATAAATACAGCACGGCACGTACAGCTACACAACACAATAATCGCTCGCGACTGCGTCTCCAACTGGTCCTGGAGCGGTCAGGTCTGCGTCTGACGCTGGAGACGCTAGCGCCTCTAGCGACAGACGCTTGGAGGAAAACGGAACTATGAGAACCTGGTTAGAGCAGTAGATGGCGATGATCGCTCAGCGATGATCGCAACAGCCGCTCCGAGCAAAACTAGCCTTAAGATAACTTACTAGACAAGATAAAGGCGTAAGACAAGGTTGCTGTCTGTCACCATTACTTTTTAACCTTTATCTAGATGCTCTCCTTAAAAAGTGAAAAGAACAATCTCCTGACGGTATTAAAATCCACCGAAATAAAAGCTTGAAAACCATTCATTCTCTTCGCGGATGACCAAACTATATTCGCCACTTCAGAAGACGATCTCCAGCGAGCAACATCTTACATAAAATAGGAAAAGAAAATAACTGTAACATATCTGAATTAAAGACAAAAGTAATTGCCTTTATAGTAGATGAACCGGTTCGGACCAAAACATGCATAGTAAGCACATGCATAGAACAAGAAACATTTCAACTAACTTGGACGTGACATTACTTATGATCAAGATAGAGATATACGTAGAAAATAAAGTGATGAATTTCACAAGAATGTGTGGAACGATTTGGAGGATGTTGGGAAATAAATGTAGAAAAGAAACCCAAATAAAATTTTATAAAACAACGGCAATACCTACGCTAATGTATGATTCTGAAACTTGGGCCATAAAGAAAAAAGATGAACAGAAAATACAAACAGCAGAAATGAAATTTCTGAGATCAGTTAAAAGGTGTAATAGACGAGATCACATAAGAAATGAGGAGATGAGAAGTGATTTAGATATTTTTTGCAATTATGAAAGGCTTAAAGAATGTAGAAGAAAATAGATTCAACACATCAATAGAATGGAAGACAGTAGAATACCGAAGATGGCGAAAGTTTACAACCCTAGAGGCAGAAGAAATTTTGCTAAACCAACGAAAAAGAGGTGGACTGTGGAATACGAACAGGCCGCTAAAGCCTAAAACCGTTAAGAAGAAGAAGAAGAAGAAGATGATGATGATGATGATGATGACTAAGATAAACGAAACGTTCCCGAGCGAGTAATTTCGTGTGTGATATGTTATTCTTATTACAATAATTGGAAAAAAAATATATTAACTTGTCGTATATTAACCCTGGTATTAACTTATTACGAGACATATATTTGAATGTGCTGTTGTTTGCTGACGACTTGCTTGTACTTCAAAATACAGAATCTGATTTGGCAAAAATCTGCTTCGTCAGATTTGCAAATAAAGCAATATGAAAATCTCTACTATACTACAAAACAAAGGTAATTGAATTTCGAGGCAAGGAACCTATAAGAACAAAAATAACGATTACTGATCAAAGTGTAGAACAGGTGAGACAATTTAAGTATTTGGGAAATGATATTGGTTGTGATAAGAATTATGATATTGGCGTTAAGTTAGGTAAGTTCCAGACGATTTGTGGGAGAACCTCAACCGTATTTTTAGAAACAAGGTACGTCGAGATAGAAAATTAAAATTTGACAAAATTATGGCAGTCCCTGTACTGTCCTATGGGTGTGAATTATGGACAACAAGCAAGGAACAAGACAGTAAAATGGCGTTTTTAAGGCGAATTGGAAGGTGTTGTATTTGACTGTACAAAGAATGAGGCCATCAGAGAAGAGTTACAAGTTTTTAACTTGAATGAAAAATTAATAGATTACAAACAACGGCGGAAAGGACATTAGAAGAATGTCAGATTCCAGACTCGTCAAACATGTCTGGAAACAGAAACCTATAGGACACAGGTGTGTGGGTAGACCCAGGAAGAGATGGTTGCAGGATACCTTGCCTACGCCGTGTTGTGAAGACAATGATGATGAACAAAAACACATTACAAAGCTCTTGTAAAAGTGTTTTCGACTGACGTAAAAAAAAAAATTATTTCGGAAAAATGTACTTCATAAATTATTTTTATTAAGCACAACAGAAAATTACTTTTTCAAACCAGTGAACGTAAATAATAGAACCAGGTCCTTCTTGTTCTAGACAATAATACAGTAAAGTATGAACTCTTCATTTTAACTTTTGATTGTGTAATGATCAAAAATGGTCAAAGTACAGTCAATGACATTTGTATAGAGTCCAGTGTTACAGTAATTTTTAATTTACAAGCTTTCTTTTGTATTCTGGCCATGTAAATGTAAAATAAAGGTAACCACGTTTTATACTTATCTCCTCAGTTTCTTTGATGTACTGTATTACAGTACGTAGACCTACAACCTTACAAAACTTATCTATATATATAAAACTCAAAGTCTGAGGATTTATGTGTACTGAATACAAATCCACACAGTTACACCGTTTGGCACCAAATTTTGACACACGGGGAAAAACACTGTCTAACTTGGAATTTGACATTTTGCCCCGTTCAAATGATTTAGGTGCTTTTAATTATGCCTTTTCGTTGACGCGTATAAAGATGTCAACAACACCATGGAGACCAGAATTAATTACCATAGTAACAAGTAAATAAACAAATGATATTTAGCGGCATCGGAACTGAACCTTTATCCGTTCCTGCAGTTTTTAATGTTTTTAATATGCAATTGTATCGATGTATTTTGTAATTTTGTTTACACATAGGGCTACGTCTATGTACTTTGTAATTGTCTTAAACGATTATAAAATTTATGTTTATACGTATTTCTGATGATGCAATGAAATAAGCAATTAAATATATTAAATACTACTACTAAAGATGTCAACAACACCATGGAGACCAGAATTAAAAACCATAGTAACAAGTAAATAAACAAAAGCTATTTAGCGGCATTGGAACTGCATATTTATCCATTCCTGCAGTACATTTTCGATGTTTTATATAATATGCGATTTATCGATATATTACGATGTGGAAAAGAAGAAGTGTACTAATTGTAAATTGCCCTATTACTCAATGCAAAGCGAAAATACGTGTTGTTTTCATTTGTGAGGTTAGGTGACAACGGTTTTTGGATTTTAGTTTACTGCTGGAATAAATAAAAGCCATGGTTGAGGAAAACATAACGTTTAATGGGTCATACAATGCTTATAACACAGTAACACTTAAAATAAAGAATTTAGCGTTTTTGATTTAACAGGAAGTTCATAAATATCTTCAAAGGCTTTATAAACGGGCACTTTTAAATCTCCAAAGGCTGCTGCACCAACATAATAATTCAGTACAAGTTAAAATAGTAGGCTACAAGTGTTGAAAACAGCTTTGGAGAGAATTTGATTAATGAGTAGACTACAAACTTGTTATACGAGCTGACAGAACGCGCTATAGACACAGACAACAAAAAATTATATTAAATACTTATTAAAAGTCAAATATTCGCGTGCGAAGCCGGGGATAATAGCTAGTTTGTTACAAAACCGGAGTTTTATTAAAACGGAAACCTTCAGCCCCAATTAGTCCGTTACAATGTATATCAGCTTCTCCTAAAACCCCGCTAATTTTACGTCACATACGGTAATTTGTGCAGACACAGCAGTACCCACCCAATGGCTACGTTTTGTGATTGTACTGTACAATAAATATTAAAAAATTTTAAAAGTTTTTCTATTATTCTAACAGAACCCAACATTTATACTGTATATAAACTTAACAGATACAATTGAGAAACTGGCTGAAGTAACTGTTCACTACCATAGGCGTTTTGGTTTGTTTGCCAAGTAAAACTACTTAAAACAAATAAAAATACAAGTAAACGCGATTATCCAAACATCAGGGAATTGCAGCATGTGTTGAGTAGAACGGAACTGAGATAACTACATAAGGAGATGTAGTCGAAAAGAGAGCGCGCGAGAGAGAATAGTAGAATCTACAATTGGAAAAGCGAAATAGTAGGGTCTATTAGATAACGCATGCGTACGCGAGCACAGAATCTCTCTAGCTCTCTCATAGGCATATATATATATATATATATATATACATATATATATATATATATATATATATATAGAGAGAGAGAGAGAGAGAGAGAGAGAGAGATTTAGTAGACTAGAAACGAGAAAGAAAGAGGGGACAGTAGCTGAAGAATACAACGGAAGCAAAGGAAAAGAAATAAGCGTGCAACTTATTCCATATACCCTTACAATCTGGGGGGGGGGGGGGAGGTGGCGGGAGATATAGAATAAGAGTAGTTTACTGGCTGCAATTTCTACAGAAATGGGTGTTGCAAATAGAAATAAAGTTGAACAGAGAAAGAGACAGACAGATAGATAGATCGGACGGATGCCTCGAGCTATTGGGCGCAATATATCATGAATACTGATGGAGTGGAGTCGAGACTCTCTGAGAAAAATTCCGAAAAAGCTCTCTGTACTGTTGGAATGGCAGTGCTTTGTCATTTGTACACTGTTCAGTGTTGACGACGACGCCACTGGAGAGAGAGAGAGAGAGAGAGAGAGAGAGAGAGAGAGAGAGAGAGAGAGAGAGAGAGAGAGAGAGAGAGAGAGAGAGAGAGAGAGAGCGTTTCACCGGAAACAGCAACAGATTTTATTGGTCGTTGCAAATAATCTGTGGTTATTTTAAGTACAAACTAACAAAGAATAAACTAGTAGACTTCCGGAGCTGCAGAACTCGCTCACTATTTTGAACGAAGCGGTTAAAATTATATTATTAGAATATAACTATTAGTATACTATTTATTCAGAGTGGGGAAATGAGAACACACCAATTTAAAACAATCACAACAGGAACTCGCTGAATATTTTTAAAGTCAAATATAGTCATCATCATCATCATCATCATCTTCACGGATTAAACCAAGGATGGTTTGTTCCGGTCTCAAAAAGGCAAAGATTAGAGCTGGTCACTCCAGTACTTCCTCGGACGTCCCACACCTCTCCGTCTCCTCGGCTTATATTTCCAGAGTTGTTTGGGGAAGCGGCAGTCATCCATTGGTAAAGATGTTCCCACTAATTCAGCCGATACTGTCGAGTATACTCATAATATTCAGTTCCTGCCATATGTCTGTGTTCCTTCTATGATCATGGACAGTATACCCTGCCACGTGCCTGAGAAATCTCATTTCAGCTGCTTGGATGCGACTGGCCTGGCCTTTCGTTAAAGTCCAATTCTGACACCTATAAAGAAGTGTGGGAATAGCCATCACCTTGTAAAATTTTAGACGTGTTCCTTTACTTGCTGACTTAAAGGTTCGCCTGGTGGTCCCGCACAAATGTTGAACTTTCACCACGTCGTCGTTGCTTGCATTATAAGACACACTGTAGCCCAGGTATTCAAAATTGCTAACTTGTTCCAGGACAGTACCATCTATAACAATTTTTGCCCGTACGGAATTAATTCCACGAAAGCCATCACCTTGGTCTTACGTGTGGATATCTGCAATCCAGACTCTTTGCAGATTCGATTTAACACATATATCCCCATCTGCAACCTGTTTTCAGAGTCCGACAGAATAGCCTGATCATCTGCAAACAACAAAGTGTCAATTGTAGAATGACAATTTATCCCCCAAAAGTACTGGAGAGGATGAGTGGGGAGACCGGGGATGGTTGGCGCATTTTTTACATTTGAATTTTTTATGAAGAAAGTAAAATGAGATACGGACAACAAAAATAGTAATAACATCTACTGATATCTTATGTACATCTGTATATTTTTATTTTACGTTATATTTTTATAGTTTTCTTGATAAAAAATAAATTAACTTCCCCTGCAATTGCGCCAACCTGCCCCAATATCGGGGGCAGGTTGGCGCACTACATGGGGTAGGTTGGCGCACACTATTACTTCCATGTTCCATAAGGAAATGGAAGTATGGTGACGGAAAAAAAATCGTGTTCGAGATTATTGCAGATTCTGATTGTACTACCCTCAAAACATGAAAAAAGTCATTTTTCGAAAAGTGTGTGTGTGTGTGTGTGTGTGTGTGTGTGTCTGTAATTTTTTTCTATGGCAAACGATAACAGCCGCAAGTTCAAACAGAATCAAATAATTTTTTGCATACAGCTCTGATTTGTAGAGTGCTCAAGACCTATTGTTTTTGGTGAAGATCGGTTAAGGGAAAGGGGTAGTTTACCTGCAACGTTTTATGTTTTAACAAGGGTATTTTTTATGGCAAACGATAATAGCCGTAAATTCAAACAGAATCAAATAATTTTTTGCATACAGCCCTGAATTGTAGAGTTCTCAAGACCTATTGTTTTTGGTGAAGATCGGTTAAGGGAAAGGAGTAGTTTACCTGCAACGTTTTTTGTTTTAACAAGGGTATTTTCTATGGCAAATGATAACAGCCGCAGATTCAAACAAAATCAAATACTGTTCTGCATACAGCCCTGAATTGTAGAGTTCTCAAGACCTATTGTTTTTGTTGAAGTTCGGTTTAGGGAAAGGGGTAGTTTACCTGCAACGTTTTATGTTTTAACATGGGTAATTTTTTCTATGACGAATGATAACTGCCGTAAATTCAACCAGAATCAAATAATGTTTTGCATATCTTATTGAGCTATATCGATCTCAACGTCTGTTGAATTTGGTGTAGATCGGTTAAGGGAAAGGGGTAGTTTACCTGCAACATTTTATGTTTTAACAACGGTAATTGTTTCTATGACGAACGATAACTGCCGCACATTCAAACAGAATCAAATATTTTTTTGCATACCTTCATCAATTGTAAAAGACTGAAGGCCTGTTGATTTTGGTGAAGATCGGTTAAGGGAAATGGGTAGTTTACCTGCCACATTTTATGTTTTAACAAGAGTAATTGTTTCTATGACGAACGATAACTGCCGCACATTTAAACAGATCAAAGAATTTTGGGCATACCTTCCTCAATTGTAGATAACTCAAGGTCTGTTGATTTTGTTGAATATGGGTTAAGGGAAAGGGGTAGTTTACCTGCAACATTTTATGTTGTAACAAGAGAACGTTTTTCATGAAGAACGATAACTGCCGTAAATTCAAACAGAATCAAATAATTTTTTACATGTTTGCCTGAGTTGTAGAGGACTCATGGCCTATTGATTTTGGTGAAGATCGGTTAAGGGAAAGGGGTAGTTTACCTGGCACTTTTAATGTTTTAACAAGAGTAATTGTTTCTATGACGAACGATAACTGCCGCACATTCAAACAGAATCAAATAATGTTTTGCATGCATCCCTGAATTGTAGAGGTCTCAAGACCTATTGATTTTGGTGAAGATTAGTTAGGAGAAAGGTGTAGTTTACCTGCAACGTTTTATGTGATAACAAGGGTAATTTTTTCTATGACAAACGATAACTGCCGTAAATTCAAACAGAATCAAATAATGTTTTGCATGCATCCCTGAATTGTAGAGGTCTCAAGACCTATTGATTTTGGTGAAGATTAGTTAGGAGAAAGGTGTAGTTTACCTGCAACGTTTTATGTGATAACAAGGGTAATTTTTTCTATGACAAACGATAACGGCCGTAAATTCAAACATATAATCAAATAATTTTTTACATATGTGCCTGAGTTGTAGAATACTCAAGGCCTATTGATTCTGGTGAAGATCGGTTACGGGGAAAGGGCAGTTTACCAGAAACATTTTTTGTTGTAACAAGAGTAAAGTACTTAATTTTGATAAATAAAGTTCCTGATAAGAAGCTCTTAATAATCCACTGTAGAAACGTAGATGAAATATCTATAAATGAAGAGGCTAGTTGAACGGGGTGGGGGTAATTTTCTATAAATGAAAATTATAGATGAAGGGGGAGGGGATAATTTTTATATGTGTACTACGTTATCGGCAACAAAGTAGTAGTTTGTTGTTAAAATTCCTTCCCGGGCTGTTTGGCCGTAGTCCAATGTTTTCTGCAAAACCATACGTTTCGGCAGTGCCGTCGACTACCATCATCAGTGAAAGTCGAGTGCGATAACGGTATACGTTAGTGATTAGTGACCACAGTACTGTGGTTAAGGCTGAAGCACTAAGTGGAAAGAAGTAGTTTCTATGGAAACATTTCATTTCGTAAATGATTTTAAATATACATCTTAGAACATGGAAGTCATGTATGGTTCTCCATACTGCTTTTTTAAATTTATTGTATGAGTTTGACATCATTCTATACGTTTTTCAGTCTGTAAATTCGGGTTCTTAGGAACCTACGACAGTATCTTAAAGTCTAGATTAAGTTTATTACTAAAATTAATGAACTAAAAATCTTTGAAATAGATTAAGAAACTAAAATAGCCTACAACAAAATAAAATGAGAAAAATATTAGGCATAAATAACATGTAGGTAACTTATTATTTTCAGAACCTGTAATTCTAATTTTTATTGATAGATCTAAGGTAACCACATTGTAGTTGAAGTAAAGTAGTAGATAAACTAAACAATCACGATATGACGCTTAATATTAGATAGTGTAACATAAACAATTTGAAATGATTCTGTGTAAGTTTGAATCTAGAACAAAGAACTCAAAAGTCTAACTTTATGAACTCAGAAAAAGTTAACCATGTCTGTAACTTAACATTCTTGTAAAACTTAGAAAGACCTACAATGTTGTAATGGGAAAAAGTTAATCAATTTTTTATTTTATGTCATCTATTGGATCACAATTTGCACACTTTAAAAAATATATTTATCCCTCCAGCACATTCTTCATGAGCCCACATGACATTCAGTGCACTGTATCCACGGCTCACGGGTTTGCTGCTCTTATACGAAGGTATGCAATAAAGAGAAAATACTTCCTCATCATCACTTTCCGTTTCCTCTGTTTTCTTCGTGTTCTGAGTTACGGGTTTTTGACGTTTAGTCGATGGAGTCTTCTTAGTCTTTTTTGTTTTCGATGGATTTTGCTCTGCTTCAAGAGAATGTTTTACTGGCGTATCAGTCAATATAGCTATTACTCTTTTTCTTTTACCTTTGTTGCTTTGTTTTCTTTCTCCTGCTTTTGGATGATGCCGCACATGTTCAAGTGTGATGTTTTCTGAAAGTCTCTTAAGCGTAGTTGAAGGACCTGGAGTCGCAGGGTCAAACGTTGGGGCATCAGGTGCTGCTGAAGGTCTTGGATTTGCAGGATTCGAAGTCTTGTGAGTTTTTATTGGCGTTGAAAATATTCGATCTTTACAGACTAATGAATCAGGATCATCCGGACCCTCTACAATTCTTTTTCTACAGTAGAATTGTCCGTGACAGCGTTTTCAGGATTTGGGCGATGAGTTACATAGGAGGATAAAAAAAATCACTCTCTTGAAAAACCCGGGGTTACATAGGTAAACACCAGTTCCCTTAAAACCATTGATGATGTTGTTCGGAATAGTAGCAAGTGGCAGAGAGTCCAACAGAATGGACTCATAATTCAAAGCTTGTGTATATCAAAAAAACACTTTATTCTGTACAATAAAGTTAAAACAATAATTGCCTGTGTTAATATGGAAACCATAGATTAGCCTACCTTTCGGTTAGGAATGTAGCCGAGATTTGTTGTTAGTAGTGGGTAATTTCCCTCTATTTCTCTCTGTGAAAAAACTTTAGCACAAAATCTCGTAAGCGTTCTATCTGGTATATTGTACTCTCTTGGTACACTTCTTATGCTTTTATTTGTTAATTTGACTTCCCTTGCCGCTCGCAACACTACATCTGGAGGTGTTAAACCCCTCTCTGTCTTTCTTTTGTAATTACGCATTGCCTAGAGCAATAATAATTCTATTAACATTTAGGCCTATATACTGGTAAACTAAAAAAAATTGCATTCAAAAGCTTTTGATGAGGTAGGTTGGCGCACGAAGCATGCGCCAACCTGCCCCGCGTGGGATTCGCCAACCTGCCCGATCACGCCATTTTGTTGGTTAAGCCGTCCTGTAACGGACAACGGTGGCCAAATTAACTCGAACAACATGTCATTTTATAGCTTAAAACAAGAGGAATCAGAATATTTATATGATTCTGTTGTTCAGTTGCCATTGAACTCCAGGAAAAATATTTAGTGAGAAAACAAAAATTTACTTTCGTTGGTAAAAATCAAATAATGTTGCACAGCACGGGTATAAACGCTGCCGAACTCAATCAAAACACACTCACTATCCCTGGATGGCAAGACGATGAGGTCTATGACCGGCAGTGCTATCAACCTCGTAGAACAAAAATTACCGCTATTGCGCCAAGCATCCCCGGTCTCCCCTAATGCGTTTTCGTATGAGGAAGAAGAAGACGAAGTTTAGAATATTTGCACTAAAACAAAAATTGCGTTAAGTAAGTGGTATATGGTAATACACATAACACAATTAAGTTGGTTACATTATGCGAAGTGAAGTGTGTACCAGAGACTGACACAGTGGCTACTACGGTAGACACAGTGGTAAGCAAAAGTCATGAAGAGAAAGTATAACGTTGTCACGCTTTAAACTAAAGCCGAGACTAACGTGAAAACGTTGAGACCGGACCGTACGAGAGGTCTGGGAAGGAGGAGTTAAGTGGAACAGCCGTGCAAGATTTATGAGCACAAAGTTATGAGGAAACACAGAGCAAAGTACCAGTACATGTGAGTGAACTTGTTACTGAACAAACTCGTGTGGGAACGAAACTGGATCCCCCAGACCCGCCCTACATACTGACTAACTCATCACACATAATTGAGGTACTCACCTTGTTGCTCGCTACGAGGACTACGTTTCACGAGGTTTGATCAAAAAGTTCTTGTTTACGAGGTCTGTAAATTAAATAATGAGACTGATTCAGTAAAACCTTTTATTTACAATCAAACTATATCTAGAGTCTATCGCCTTCAAAGTAGTTTACTTGGGAAGCCATACAGCCCTTTAGATGGGGTTTCCACTCTTCATAGCAGTGCTGGAACTCAGAAACTGGAATCTCTTCAGTCGATCGGTTACTTTTTTTTTTTAATGTTGTGTATCGTCCCAAAATGGTGTCCTTTGAGATGTTTTTTTTCAATCTCGAGGAAAGAAAGTAGTGACAGGGACTCAAGTCAGCTGAACGACGAGGCTGAGGAACAACAGGAATATTTTTATTTGCCAAAACCTCATTAACCGAGAGTACTGTGTGACTAGATGCAATGTCACGATCCAGCGTCCAATTGTTCACGATGGTTGGTTTCATGTGGCCATGTCTTTTGGGCAGCCTTTCAAGAATTTCTCGGTAAACATGTTGACAAAAATTCCTTATGGATAATGCCATCACTATCAAAGAATTAATTGAACATGGTTTTGATTTTGGATTTACTCATTTTTGCTTTTTTGGGACGTGGTGTGTTCTGTGTGTGCTACTCCTCGCTCTGGCGTTTTGTTTCTGAATCGTACTCAATGATCCATAATTCATTATCACTAATAAGATTTTTTAGAAAATCAGGATCATTCTGAATTCGTCCTAGAAGATCACGGCACACTTCCATCCTGCTGTCTTTCTGTTCAAGAGTGAGGTTTTTTAGGATCAATTTCGCACAAACTTTTCTCATTCCCAATTCGTTTGTAAAAATTTGATAAACTGTAGTGTGGTTTAAATTTAATTGTTCTGCGATGATTCTGACGGTTAATCGACGGTCAGACCGCACCAGGTCCCTGATTCGATCAACATTGTCGTCAGTTCTTAACGTTGACAGTTTTCCAGAGCGTGGACCATCCTCAATTGATTCCCGGCCATCTGAAAATGCTTTAAATGCTTCATCTCCATACGCCTTTGTCAATTTTGTAAAAGTCTCAACAGCATTGTGCCCGAGCTTAACACAAAACTGGATCGCGCAACGTTGCTCGTAATTGACGTCACTCATTTTTATAACGCACAACAAAAACTCAAAACAGCTTGTAAGACAGAGCACTTTATCTCACACTTAATCCATGTTCTTCAATCTTCCATTGCAGAATGACAAAAATTCGCCTAATACAGCTAAGGACGACTTAATCAATTAGCTTTGTAATCTAAACTGTGCATCGAATAGGGCTAAAAAGGAGGAGGACCGAATTTTCAAGTAATAAATCTACACGAAGGACTCAGAAGAAAACAATAAATAAATTTTAAAACACGAAAATTTTGGTGCGCGCTACCCTAAATAAATATTGTCATTAATTACAATTTAATGCAGTATAATTACGTATTATATACGTTGCATAATTATTTGTAATTTCCGTGCTTATTTATATAAATTCTTTATTTTATTATATAACTGTAATTCTTATGTCAGAATTTCTTTCTTTCTTTCTTTCTTTACTGATCCACATTACGTTGGACACCTTTACTGATAATCATGAGACTGATTCAATAGTCTGTACAACCAATAAATCAGTAATTAAATTATTAAATATTGTGCTGTCGCAATACCTGTTCCCCGCACTCACTTTCGATATTTCGATTATGCGATTATTGGCATCAATATGTAGTGAGTATAGGATATAATTTTAGTCAGATACAAGAAAACCTGAAAACGTATTTCTGTATGTTATAAAATAGTTTCTTGACGAGTGCAATCGCGTTTCATTGTCATGTTTTTCCGAAAATGTTTCTACCAGTAACATAACTCAGATGTGTGCCTGTGACGCCAAAAGTTGTCGTTGTAAGGTTAACGTGCAACCTAAAATTACACAACGAGACCAATACGCCTTTAAAATAATATTCATTTGTGAAATCCACTTAAAAAATCAACTAGAAGTAAGGCGGGGTGGCCTTTGGGCCTTGCCTATTACTATATTTCTATTGTATTCCCTACTATATTGCCTATTTGTGTCTCCCCTTTTTGTGCAGACCTCGTTTTCCACTAATATTCGTTTTTTCACTAATAGTCGGTTTTTGGGCAGATCACTGGAAAAGTAACTACCTCGAAGTAAGGCGGGATGATACACATGTCTCCAAAATTTGCTTCCAGTGAAGTTGTCGAGATTCTACAGAATTGCATAAAAGAATATTGACCACCTAACGAATAACAAATCTTGTTTTCATCTGTTAATACTTTTTTTTTAATTTTGTCTTAAGTTACTATTGAGAAATAACTGTATTTTACACTTTACATTTTCTGTTGTTTTTGTTAGAAATACGTTACGATCTTTTTTTCTTTCTTTTTTTAATGTTTCTCTCTTTCAGGCACTGTGTAGACACATTAAATGTCGCACTTTTCCTAACCATGGCTTTTATTTATTTAGACAGTAAACTAAAAATCAAAACCTATTATTACCCAACCTCACAAATGAAATATCTGTGATGGCACGTATTTTCGCTTTACATTAAGAAATAGAATAATTTACAATTAGTACAGTTCTTCTTCTTCACATCGTAGTGTATCGATACAATCGCATATTCAAAACATCGAAAACGTAGTGCGGGTACGGATATTGGGACAGAACCTTAAATATTAATAATTCAATTAATCAATCAATAATTAATTAGTTATTTCATGTGTATCCAACACGATAACAAAGCGTGTTTAGTACGAAATACAATCTCACCAGCTGTTGCAAACACGACTACTATACCGTCGCGACGCACAAACCGACAATAGATATTTCTGGAATTTCTGATAAGTATCGCGTTGACTGTATATCTACGTGTGTATTTTACAATTCCAATTATCATTTTGTTTACACGTGGTCGCATATATATATATATATATATATATATATATATATACATATATATATTCTAGATGTTTCGGTGGACGCAACGGAAACGATTTCAGAACAAGCCTAACGATTTCAATTGTAAATATCCATCCATTTATTTAACTTGGTTAGATTTAAATTTCTATTGACCTCAAAACCTGGTTACATTTTTTTCTTTATACATTTCGAAATTGTCTAAACGCAGTTACGATATCGAAGTGGTCGAACGTATTTTGGGACAAATAAATTTCGTTACCACCTGATTGAATCTAAATAATGTATTTACATTATTGGCGTACGCATAACGTAGACCTAAGGTAGCATACGCTTGTCGATTTATAAACGCACAAACACCAGTTACACAAGCGCGCGCACGCACACACACACACACAAATTTTACAATTGCAAACACAACACCACAACATATTCTTCTTCTTCATCTTCTTCTTTTTCTTATTCTTCAGCACTACAGGCCAACGTGAGCCCTGGCCTCGAACACCAATCTTCTCAAATTCTCCTGTCCATTGCCATCTCGGTGTAACGGCTCACGTACATTCTTCTGACGTCTTCTAGCACCACATCATCCAACCATCTTATCGTAGGTCGGCCCCTCTTTCTGCTTTTATAGGTCTGCGCCCTCAAAACTTTCTTTGGCATACGCTGATAATCCATCCGCTCTAGGTAACCTATTGTTGAGCCTTTTTGAAACTTACAATGTCTTCGTGTTTCAACAGCTCATCTATCTCCTGGTTATTATTGATTCTCCGTTCGTCACCTTCTTTAACCGGGCCATAAACACGTCTTAAGATCTTTCTTTCAAACCTTCTCAGTGTTTCTTGTTCCTTTTTTATCAGCGTCCATGAATCGCCTCCGTACGTAACAACTGGTCTGATTAAGTGTCATAGATAATGTTATTTTTGTGTTATGACTAATGAGTTTGCTTCTCAATAATCTGCTGTTCGCATAACATGCCCTACTTGCTATTTGTATCCTGCCATGTATTTTTGTGTTTATGCACCCTTCATTATCTATCCATGTTACCCAGGTAACTATCTCCAAGGGGGGGGGAGGTCCGGTCCCGTTCTCCCTCCCGTAAAAATACGCTCCTGCCTTCATTCATTTTCGTAGTTCTATCCTGAGCAAGGCGTTCGAACTCTAACGGACCCTTCCCACTACTAAAGTAAAGAACTGAACGCAATAATCGCAATATAAAAAACCCTTGTCATCTGACTATATGCACCTAATGTCGAGGGTAGCTAAAATGTTTGCTGAAATCAGGGTTACCAACCTTTTTTCTTTTTTTTTTTTGACTGATGAAACCCTGATCCTCCCGGGGATAGAAGTAAACGGGGCACGTGTCCGGGCGGATGGCAACACATTAAGGGTGGTGGCCGGTTATACTTTTAGGTGAGTGCGCAATTCGCTTCAAATGTATTCATTGCTGTATGTTTTTCGCATACAGACGAAGGACAAATATCTGTCAATCAAGGTGTAAGACAAGGATGCAGTATATCACCTACTCTTTTTAACATTTACGTTGACGATCTGGTAAGGAAATGGAGACATCTAACGACCCCTGGTATTACGTTATCAAGAGGCAGATATTGAATGTGCTGATGTTTACTGCCGACTTGCTTGTACTTCAAAATACAGAATCTGATTTGTAAAAATCTGTTTTTAATCTTCATCAGATTTAAAAACAAACCAGTATGAAAATCTCCACTATGAGAACAAAGGTAATTGCATTTCCAGGAAAGGAATAGATGAGAACAGAAATTATGATTAATTATCGAATTCTAGAACAGGCGAGCCACTTTAATTATTTGGGAAATGTTATTGGCTATGCTAAGAATTATGACATTGATGTTAAGTTAGGTAAGTTCCAGAGGACCTGTGAGACAATCAACCGTATTTTTAGAAACAAGGTACATCGAGATTAAAGTTTTACGAAATTGTGGCAGTCCCTGTACTGTTATATGGGTGTCAATTATGGACCACAATCAAGAAACAAGACAGTAAAATACAGGCCTCGGAAATGGAGTTCTTAAGAGGAGTTAAAAAGAGTTCTAAACTTGACCGTATAAAGAATGAGGCTATAAGAGAAGAGTTAAAAATTTTTAACTTGAATGAAAAATTAAATGATTACAAACAAGGGTGGAAAGAACATTCAGGAAGAACGTCAGATTGAAGACTGGACAAACAAATCTGGAAATTCAAACCTATAGGACACTGGGTGTGTGGGTAGACTGAGGAAGAAGTGGCTGGCGGATCGTTGAAGGCGGAACAGGCAGCACCTTGCCTGTGCCTTGTTGTGAAGATGATGATAAGAAGAAGGACACAGATGTAGGATAAAAAAGGCTTAGGATTAAAAAAAAGTTGAAACAATGAAAACATGTCTGTGTCAGGTCAATGCGAACCACTGCCTAAGGGCAGGATGTGTGGTTACGGAAACGACCACATTACAATAATAATTGAATTTGTGCACTATGTGTGTGTGTGTGTGACCCACTTAGCCAACGGAGCACAACAGCCATGACACATGTGTTGTTTACATACGAACACTTGTACACACGTACACACACACACACCTGCAAGCCCGGGCGCCTTGCCTACGCCTGAGTCACATCATATTGTGTGAGCAGCGACAAAACATTAGCATAACACTGCACTGTTCTGCGCGGAGCCGGTGTATTCCCAAAGGCGTTATGTCGCCTTCGTACTGAGCAGAACCTGTTTCAGTCAGAATCATCATCACCAACGGCGTGGCGTGGGTGCGTAATACCTGTTGCCGGTTGTGACAGGCCTAAAACGTAACCTAAAAACCAATTCGAATTTTTTCTTGTACCAAGTGTTCTTTTTACAGCACTTTCTATCATCCGCTGGGAGAAGAAAAGAGGGTTCCGGTTCAACGGGATCTGACTCTCATTATACTTAAACAGAATACACCTCATTCAGAACACAAATAGGTCGTAGTATCTGCTGCACGTCAGTTCCGCAAACGAACGTAGCTGCTAACCGAGCGTTTTGCCGGTTTATACAGCGGCAACACATTGGGTGGACGAATGTGTCTCCCTCTCCACAGTTTGTACAGTGACAACTACTAGGTGGTCAATGTCCGTACACAGGAAAACACTACCGATATCTGAGCCGGCAACACAAGACGGTGCAAGTGCCCAGCAGTTCGAAAGCAATGCTACGCTTTTCTTCAAGTTTCCCTATTAATATTGTTCGGATTTCATTATTATTCAATAACTAAAGTATTTGTTCTGTGATATAATTAATATTATTTCTGTTATTTCCAGTAACGTTGCCGCCGGCAACAGCGTTACATGGACGCCACGCTACTGAACATCACCATCTTCTACAAGTACTAAACCAAAATTGATTTATTCCCACCCCAAGCGGACATACTACAGCTGGTCACCTATTTCTAAACCTTTCACGGCCGGTGTCATAATTATTGGAATTAAGATCCGGGCTTCTGGGCCGTGTGGTCTACTATAGTTATTATTCTGACAGACGCTGTTATCAGACGTTTCGGACTCACTTCTGGAGGCCGTATTCAGTGATCAACGGTTTATAATACAACCGGACACGGAATACGTCAGTAAACACAGTAGTTTGGGGGCAAAGGATGTGGCTGTCACAGTAAGGATGTGGCAATCCTTTGCCACAGTACTGTGGTTAATAACGTACACCGTGTCCGGTTGTATTATAAACAGTTGATCCCTGAATATCAAATACTGAAAGTGCGTTGCTGGAAGAGGATGGCTATCGACAGAATAGAATGGGGGAGAAAAACTGAAGGAGGCCAAGGCCCAACAAGCGCTGTAGTGCCATATGAGAGAGAGAGAGCTCACTGAAGATCGGTCTCGGTCAGTTGCGACGTAACAACGTTTTTACCTGTTATTACGCGGTCAATTGTCTCCCAAACTTTCACTTACTGACCGAAACTGTCATTTAGAAACGTTGCTATTCTGAACTCCGATGAGATTTCATTTCATGTGTGCGAGTAACCTCTTTCTTCCAATACTCTCGTCACGTTTGTTTGGTTAGGTTAGGTTAGGTTAGGTCAGGTTAGATAAGGTTCGGATAGGCTACGAATGGATAGAATTATAATGGTAATTCCTGTATTATTATAATAACATGAAAATTCAATTGGTCGCAACTGATCGGGTCCAAATTTCCACCTCGGTCGCAACTAACCGGGCTTTATACGAATGTGTCGCAACTGACCACGGTAACTGAAAGTGAGGCCGAAACGTCTGATGTGTAGACCACGACCAAATAGCCCGGATCTTAAATTCAGTAAACAGGCTACAGCTGATCACTCCACCGCTCCTTCGGACGTCTCTGTCCTTTCGGCTTATAATTCCAGAGTTGTTTGGGGATGCGGCAGTCGTTTACGATGTTCCAACCATTTTAGACGACATCGGGCGATCCTGCTTTGTTGGTCTACTACGGCGTAGGATGTGAGAGGCAAGGAGAAACCATTACAATAAAGATCCTTATGGATATCCCTTGGGGGGGGGGGGCGAAAGGGACCAGACTCCCTCCAGAGGGTCGAGAAAAGTTGACGTATTTTGTTAATCTCTTAATTTTTAGACCATTTTATTAATTTTTTTAGCTGCGTATAGCTAAAGAGTAGTAACTCTTTCTTAAATATACAAACAGGTTTATTGCACAGCGTATACTTATGCGTTTGAAATATGAAATGTACGCAGTCAATAAGTATCTTGTAAACAATGTTTCAATAAGGCGAATTTTTATTGCGTTGGCACCGTTTATTTTAATGGAACTGATTTCAGGATGCTGTCACACGTTTTTCGATCATTTTAAAGACAGTAATGTTGATTAGTCTTAACTCGTTATTTCTTTTGTATGAAGCCGACTCGACCGGACCCTCCCCCAAGGTCAAATTCTAGATACGCAACTGACATCTCTAACAGGGAAAACTGGTCTATTTCGTCCGGTAAGACGGTTAGTTTATGGGAGGATGGTACAAGTGATGAAGATACAAACGTCAAATTCAAAGAAGGGAAAGTGGCTACAGGGCAGCTGAATTCTGTGCTTTGCAGTGGGAAAAATAACCTTCAATACTCAGAACACGATTTACACTGTTAGTTAGACAGTATGGTCTCCTATGGATCTGAAAGTTGGGAAATCAAAGATCAAAGAAACTGCTGAAGACTCCAAGCTGTGGAAACGGACTTCTGGAGAAGGTCTTGTGGATTAGAAGGCTGTAGCGAATTAGAAATGAAGTCATCATGAGGCAAATTCGTATTGAATAGGCAACCGTAGACACCTTAAACACTAACTGCCTCGTAGGTACGACAACGTGTAACGGATGACTGATGATCGGTGGTCCAAAAAGCTGTTCAACTCAACGACGGGAACGGGGATTGTGCAAGGAGGACGGACAGAAGAGGATTACAACATAATGTTAACAACATGTTAAAAAAACTGAAGAGTAAAGAATGCAATTCTACGTAAGGTACTTCCAAAGATTTTGTCCATCGTAAGCAACACGTCGCACCCAGCAAGAGAACTTCAACAATTCTGTAAATTAGAGACGCGGGGTGTAAATATATGCATCCAGTCGCGACAGCGGGGCCACCGAATGAACGAGCTAAATGGGACCCATTTCTCTGTTCTCCCCTGAACTGTACAATATTTTATCCGGTGCGCAAGACGCACGCTAGCTGGGTGGCAGGCGAACTATTTATATTTTACAGCCCGTCCGTATATTTGAGAATGCAAAATGCATACGACAAATGAAGAAGAAGAAAAGAAGAAGGACACACAGAGTAAAGGATTCGTAACGCCGCCGCCAATCAGCAGCGGTGGCGGACACAATGGGGGGACACACATCCGCGGAACACAAAAAACTCACCGCGAACGGGCGCGCGCGTACGATTGTGTCTGTTGTTATCCGACACAAAATAAGAAGCAAAGATTTATAGCGTTATTACTTGGGCTGGCTGGCTTACCCCTCCCCCGTGTTCTCTCATTGTACATTACCGTACGGCGATTTGATAAACTATCTTTATATTGTCTGTTGTAACCCGCTGCCGTCGGCCAGTGCTTCCTACAATTTGCTCTATCTCACACACACACTCTCTCTCTCTCTCTCTCTTTATTTTGCCTTATCCGGTGAATAATGACGTTTATTTGTAACAACGTTTATTATATCACTTGCGACGAATCACATGGGAACAGTACAAACTCATATGTGTACATATATCTTGTGCACATGTACGTCGGGTTGGCAATTTGTTCGATGCACTTCCTTGACCTTTGTGAAATACGGGTACTCTATCCCGAGATCCAGATGCGACATAATTATAACGGCGAATACATCACTGTAATAATACGTTAAATATGATATAATTTCAAAGTCTCTTGTTTTGGTAAAGAACATAATAAAAGCAACAATAACGCTTTACGAAGTATAAGAGTTACCAAAGATGGAAGAAACTAGAGAGAAATAAAAAATGCAGGATCGCTGTAGGGACAACTGCGCCAACGTTTGTTTACTTGTAATAACATCAGCTGGGTAACAAAGAATATGCGACTTAAGGGTTTCGTGAGGAACGGGTTACCTTGTACGGATGTGAAGTGTGGACGATGGGAAGAGATGAGAGAATGAGGTTAATGTCATCTAAACAAGGGGTGCTGTAGAAAAATTATGAAGATTTGTTGGAGAGAGAGAGAGAGAGAGTGACACACGATATAGCTTCTCGAAGAGCAGGATAAGCTTGGAATGCCGTGGGGGGGGGGGGATAAAGTCTAGAGAGACGGACAAATAGGGATATATTCTAAGACCCGAGTGCTTACGACTGGAGGGAACGCTAGGAGGAAGGCACTGCAGGGGCATATCATGGAAGACGTTGATATGAGGAGGAGGACATAAAATCGAGCCGATTGGACGACTGATGCATACTAATCTACGAACTGATTGTAGAAGAAGAAGAAGAAGGAGAAAAATAAGAAGGAGAAGAAGAAGAAAAGGGGAGGAGGGGGAGGAGGAGGAGGATAACGTAAGACCTGGTAACCACACCAAAAATGGACAGCCGAGGAAACAATTGTGTATGCAGCAAGTAATTGTGAGAGTGCGGAGTAACACGATGTTGCAGCGAAATGAACGCGATGGCACTGGAGAGAAAGTTGTGACGGGGCCAGTATCTGGTCTCTGAGGATCGAAGAAGGCAACACTCGTAAACTGAGATCCCTCTTCAACGTTAATCGTCAACGTTGGTCGAGTTAGGACGGATCGGGTTATCGTGTCCGTTAATGGAGTGTAGGCTCCATTGTATGGAGCATATAATCCATTATCATACTCTTACATGACAGTGGCGACAGCTTTAAGTACATTCAATTTAATAGACGCCAAGGTTTTTTTGTTTACTTTAGATCTTTACAGAACACAAACTAACTTAAAATAATTTTAATTTAAACTACAAAAGTGAGGACTTAAAAAAAATATTTTTGTTGTCTACTCTTAGTTTTTCTGATATAGTCTATCTCAAAATACTTCCAAACTGTGCTCAAATGATCTCTCTTGGATGTTATCAATCAGTGTTGGCGAATGTAAACGAAGACAAAAGTACTCAGTAAACAAAAATACTCAGTAATTTGTAGATAGCAAAAATGTTCGAGGATAGTTCAATAGAAACACGTTTGATGTGCGCAGCCGTGACGTCGTCGCCATGGCAACGGAATTCATTTGTTTATATTGTCTGTTTAAGTACTAGTGACGCGTCTGTCAAAAATATTTGCAGTTTGGTCTTTTCTAAGCGTTGCGACTGGGTTGGAAAATGGCATCTAATATAGAAAATCCGTCCAAAGATAATCTTCGTGCCGTTATTCAGTTTTTGGCGGCTGAGGGGCTTCAGCCAATGGAAATTTATACAAGAATGAAAGCTGTATATAGTGACTAAAGTTATTCTCATACGGCAGTGGATGAATAGTGCAAAAAATTTCGACAAGGAAAAGAATCCACTAAAGATTTGGCCCGTCCCGGACCTGCACGTGTTTCAGCATCAGATGGAAGAAAACTGCTTTACGCGCAAATAGGCACATCAAAGTTAGAGAACTTTCTCAAACACCAACTTTGTCACTACTTATTGTTGCTAAATACTTCTAGCATACATTTGCCATACTGCTAGTAGTGACAAAGTTGGTGTTAAGATGGCTACTAATAAAACTAACGAAACTGAAGACTTTCTCAAATGCTGAGCATCAGCGTGGGAACTGTTCATGCCATCATTCATAGTCTTGGCTATCACAAAGTTGCTGCTCTGTAGATTCCACGACTGCTTACTAATGAGCAGAAAAATTTGGGTTCTTCCATATCATTACAGAATTTGATGCGCTATCAACAACAAGGTAATGAATTTCTACACCAAATTGTTGCCGATGATGAGTCTTGGTGTTATCACTACGAACCAGAATCCAAACGTCAGAATATGCAGTGGAAGCATGCACAATCTCCGAAGGCGAAAAAATGTCGGTCCCAAACTTCGGCAGGAAAAGTAATGGTGACCGTATTTTTTATTATCAGGGTGCGCTGCTCTTAGATTTTAAAGAACCTGGTGTCAACATCAACGCTGGGCGATATGCAGACAGCTTAAAATGCTTACGGGTCAACATAAAGAATAAACGTCCCGGGAAGCTCACAAATGGTGTCATTCTTCTGCATGATAATGCTCGACCCCATGTAGCCCAGACGATTCAATATCTGCTTGGTCGTATGAAGTGGGAAGTCTTACAACATTCACCTTACAGTCCCGACTTGTCCCTGTACGATTATCATGTTTTTGGCTTATTAAAGAAATCACTAAAAGAACGGCGGTTCAAATCGGACGCTGAGGTAGAGTTTGCAAACAGCCGGAAGAATTTTACCAGCAGGGAATCTACAGATTAGTGCAACAGTGGGAGTCATCCCTTAATGTTAATGGAGACTACGTTTAAACACGTTGAATAAAAAATGCTTTACAGCCTCTAAACGTGTTTCTATTGAACAATCCTCGTAGTTAAAATTATCTGTATTGCCGAGGGCAAGTGTTCTAACGTGTTCAGAGTTGGTGTGTTGTGAACTGTATCCTGTGTTTGACGTTTGAACAGACGATCAATATTTATGACGTATAGGCAATATGACAGGAAAAACGCAGGACGCTACAAGTAGAAAATTACGTAGTTGTGTTATTATGTAAAATTTTAGCACACATTAAGCCAATAAATACACAGATCCCTGTGCCTTATAATGCATGCAACGGCGTTGGGCATAAGTTCAACCTTATATGTGGGACCATTAGGCGAGCCCTTATGTCAGCAGATAAAGGAACGCGCCTAAAATTCTATAAGGTGATGGCTCTTCCCACACTTCTTTATGGGCCTTAGAATAGGTCTTTAACGAAAGGCCAGGCCAGTCGCATCCAAGCGGCTGAAATGAGATTTCTCAGACGCGTCGGAGGGTATACTCTCCATGATCATAGCAGAAACACAGATATATTAAATATATTGCCATATATTCCATGGCAGGAACTGAATATTATGAGTACACTCGACAGGATTGCCCAGTATCGGCTGAATCGGTGGGAACATCTTTGGCGAATGGATAAGTGCCGCATCCCCAAACAACTCTGGAACTATAAGCCGAGGGGACGGAGAGGTGTGGGACGTCCGTGGAAGGGCTGGAGTGACCAGCTCGAATCTTTGCCTATTTGAGACCGGAACAAACCATCCTCGGTTTAATCCGAGAAGATGATGAAATACACAGATCTGACCAGAATGTATCCAACCGCATGTGTTAATTAATACGAATGTATCCATCCAGTTGTAATTATTACCGTTTCGGCGAAATGGACGACAGTCGGAAGCCTGTGTTATTAACTCCAGGGCACTTCCAGACACTGTGTCTGTGCACCAATCAGATTACACAGTTAGTATGATGACACATCAGTTTTGAAGCCACTCTGCCGCTGTGTTGCCACAATCAGTAGTCATCAACCCTTCGTGTCGTCGTAATTTTGCTGTCGCTATAACCGCTGTTTAATGATAGGCAGAAACGCGTCAACAACGTGACTGCACTGATTCCAAATAGACATCAATCGTTTGTTTTGATGCCGACTATATTATCGTGAGGCACTTTTGGCCGAGGCAGTATTATCACACGTCGATCGCTGGGACCAAAATACGTTTTAAATTGTTTTACTCTAACAAAAATAAAAAATAGTTTATTACTTGATCAACGTAACTTAAGTTACGTTACTGCTAAAACATAGCCCTGTACGTACGTCAATAAAGAGGAAGAATTAGGCTACTGATAAATAATTTATATCCGGGGTGTTTGGCCGTGGTCGATTACTTTGTCAGTCATTGTCCAAATGTTTCGGGCAACCTTCGGACGTCTTCTTCAGTAGGAAAAACTTTATAAAATGTTCGACAAAAGGGCGGAGACCCGAACGTACCTCTAACCGAGGTAAAAGCAAACCCTTTTGTCGAAAACACTTTAAACTTTTTTCTACTGATGAAGGCCTCCGGTAGGCGACCGAAACGTTTAGACAATGATAGAACAAAGTAATCGACCACGGCCAAACAGCCCGGATGTAAATTCTTTTATCGATGACTCCGGCCGTGATTGCGTAAGGAAGATAAGCTTCATTAAATTTCCCATTTTCTACTACTAAAAGAACAATAAAAATAAAATAGGCAGTCATTGAGGACTGCCGACAGAAGTGAAAACTTAAAACTATGAAATAACAGTGGGTTTTCTGGATATTCAAATTAATTGTAGTATCAAAAATTAAAATTTTTTGTAAATTAAAATCTTTAACATCAGTCTGGTTTTCACATCTATCGGCACTCCGAGCAACAATTATATACATTTTACGCTAGTAAGATAACTCCTAAGCCACTATGAAATACTCATTGCATGACATATGGCAGAGGTCAAATATCAAAAATAAAAAATAAATAATATCAAATTTTTAAACGGAAATATTGATACGAATATTGGAAATATTTGAAAATACATGCTTTGTTCATTTATTCATTTTTCTATATAAAAATATTAACATATTTAGTACTCACTTTTGTACTGCACAGTGATCCTACATTTGAACATTTAAAATAATGATCAAACTAAAACACACACAATTTAAATAATGCACAGTATACACACATTAAACTTTCCACGTAGTCAATTTAACTTTACTTATATACATATACACAACACTAATGTTACAACAGATCATAAGTATTGCGTTAATTGTTAATACGGAAAGCCAAAATCGCGCTAGGGATCGAACACGCGATAGCAAATTCGGCAGTGTAAGAAACTCCAAAATAAAGTACGTAAACGATAAAGTGTGTTAAATAGTATAAATAATAGTATTACACACAAGTATTATCTATACTTTCACTGCTGGCCACGCGCAACACGTCATACTTATAGCTACAGAGTCATACTGTTAACATTAGCATGTCGGTGACGCGAACTCATAAGATTTTACCCATCCAAAAAATCGCCCAAGGTGCCTATAGAAGTTTTCACTTCAAAAAAGTAAAAGAAAACCGACACAAAGAACTCAGCTGATAGATTATACAAGGTATAAAAAATGTATATATAAGGTATATAGTTAGATTAGGAGAAAAATATTAGAAGAAATGAAGAAAGATAAGGGACGATAAAAAGGTCACAAACGGCACAAAGCGAACAAAAAAAAAAGTAGCCCACGATAAGAAAGAGGAGGAGGAGGAGAAGGAAGTAAATGGGGATTTAAAGTGTCTCGTGTCTGCGATCAGATAGCACACACGAAACGTACTAAAACAAAGGCGCTGCCCCCCCCCCTGCTGCCTCACCGTCCAATCGTCGGCAATATTATACGTATACTCTGTTTTCATGCTACGATAATTTTATAATATATTATATGACGGTGACCGTGCACAGGTGGTGGTAGCAGCAGGAGGGGCGCGGGGACTGGCTATTATTGTAATAACAAGACTGAGTAATGTTGAAAAGAAAGGCTACCAAAAGCGGACGTAGTATTGGAAAACAAAAGAAGAATTTAAAGAGGTGTCGTAAGAAAAAAAAAACGAACATGCTGACCTAGATGAGTAAACGATGTTCGCGATACAGAAATAAACGTTAAGATTCGGTCTGAATATCGCCCGATGGAGTGTCAGTGATCAGGTCAAAACAGACGATACGCCTGTCGTATGAGGCCTTTCGGTTGTGTTGGAATTCCAGGCCCGTGAGGTGACGGATCATATATGTCTGAGGAACAAAAAGGCGCGCTCTACCACAGGCATATATGCAATGAGTTTTGTTCACTCTTCATGTCTTTTAGCATCACTTCAAGAGTAGTGTTGCCATCTGTAATACTGTGATAATTTCCGTATGATTTTACTTAAAAAAGTTAACCAGAAACCAATGGGTAGTAGAGCAAGGGGAAGCCCCCCCCCCCCCGAAGTAGGTTCAAAGATCAGATAGAGGAGGAAATAAGAAACCTGAAACCAGAGCATGGAATGGGGAAAATGGAGTCGACTTTTGGAGCAGGCCAAGGCCCATCAAGGGTTGTAGAGCCAAGGCCGATGATTTACTTTAATATTTTTTTAATTTTTACATGAATCAGATTGGGAAACGGATGTCATCATCATCATCTTCTTCATAACACGGCATGTGGGCAAGGTGCTTACTGTTCCGCCTTCAAAGACCCTCCAGGTCTAACCACACACCCGTCCCTTACAGGTTTATATTTCCAGATATATATTTGGCCAGTCTGGAATCTGACATTCTTTCTACCTTTGATTGTAATCTTTCAATTTTTCATTCTCGTTAAAACGTTTAACTCTTCTCTTATGTGCGCATTATTTATACAGTCTAGTTTCTAACACCTTTTAACTCCTCTTAAGAACGCCATTTCCAAGGGCTGTATTTTACTTTCTTGTTTCTTGGTTGTCGTCCATAATGCGCACCCGTAGAACACTACAGGATTTGCCATAACTTCGTAGAACTTTAACTTTGTATCTCGACATACATTCTTTCTAAAAATACGGTTGACTGTTCCACAGATCCTCTGGAACTTATTTATTTATAATCTACCCTGAAATTGATTTTATTTTTAACTCATGACTGACCGATTTCGGCACTAAGGCCATCGTCGGCGTCTTCTTGATTACCGTACTTGCAGGGGGTATTGCGGGGATTAGTGTATTAAACAACCAGTTTTCAAAACAACCTGGTGTTGACTCAAACACGAGTGGTGGAGCTTCGATCCATCCTTTCTGGCCTCCAGCATGGCAAATTATAAATCTTTTCTCCTTGCCTAAGGGAGCATTTCAGAGTACATTGTGTTCTTAATTATATGTAATATAATTATATATTAGAGTTTTTTAATACGGTGGACCAAAACTTTGTTATTAGAATTTTATGGTTTCAACTAATTATTCAATATGGAGAAGTTTACTCTTATGATTTACATGTAGTCCACGTTTCTTATTTTTGTAGGATAGAATTTTGTTTAGTTTTGTAAAAATTTTATTTTTAATTTTGTAAATAAAAGAATCATTATATTGCGTACAGTATTCGTATCTATTAATAAAGGTGTTTTTCGTTTATATATTAATATATTTTCGAAACGATCAAAGTTAAAGAAAATATTGCGTTTATATTCATGTCGTTTTTCGTGTGTTAATGTAAAATTTTAAGAAAAAAATGCCCATCACATCCAGGAGTAAAATATTTTTAGTACTGTATTACAAATAGGCTTTTCCATTTTATAAAAATTAAAAACATCATAATGTAGAATTTAAACTAAAAGGCTAATATATTTCATCTTGTACTTATTTAACATTAATTGTAATGTTATCATTAGTAAGTTTTTATCATTGGTAACCGATTTTATATAATATTAAAATGCCATTCTCAATTTTAAATAAAACTCGTGTTTTTAGTACTGCAATATGTTTTTTTTTCTAAAATCCAAATATACTCCCTTGACGCTACATGGTTAACAGTAACTATATGTTGAGAGGACTCATTTTTCTCGCAATTTAACGAAGATTACGAAAATCATATTTTAATTTGGATTATCATTCAATTTAAATGTGTCATAATTTGTAATTGTTTCATGAAGCTGTATACCTGCGCGTTCGGGCAAGGGTGTGTGGCCCGGGCGATCGTGAGTGCGCGTGCGAGAGCAAGGGTCTGCTAATCCCTTAGGTGTCACGCGAAAGCGAATGGAGTATAACTTAACATCAATATCATTATTTCTATCACAGCCAATATAATTTCTCAAATAATTCAAGTGATTAACTATTAGTAATTAAACAAAACAATTTACGTTTTTACTATTGTATTTGTTAAGTCGAAGTTTTCTGCATATTGTGAAATAAAATTGTGAAAAAAAAACGCAAAACTCACGTGGGGTATCAAATTTATGAGAATTTAAACCGCAATCTGAGAATAGCGTTCACTTTGAAAAATTTCAAAAATTTTGGACGCCCAGAAAATGAGTAAACGTTTGATAAAATCGTAAACATTCACGTGGCGAGTCAAATTAAAGAGAAATTTAACTAACACATGTACGGTATGTAGTGTTCAGTTAAGGAAATTCAAAATTTTGGTACCCTATGGCCCAAAAAAGAGAATCAAAATTTTTTAAAAATGTAAAAACCAGGAGGTTATCAAACTGGAAGGAATTGGTAACCCAAATCCGAACGTTTCGAATTTTTATTTTTATTGTACGATTGTATCCTCTACAATAGTTATGTTACTAAAGAAATAACCATATGGGATTCCTAAAGAAAGTAATCGGGATTTTTTTTAATTTTTCCCGTCATTCAAAAATTATCTAAAATAGAAATTTATGTGATAATAAATATTGTTCGTCCAAAATTAGCGAGCGAGTTCTGCAGCTCCGAGAGCTTAACATAACACAAAGTAGGGACATACCGAACAAGGTGCAAGATGTAGAATCTACTATGACGTGGCTGTCTTCGCACTCACCTGCAACAGACAGAGAAAACACATTGGTTAGACAGCCAATAATAACAGTAACACTATACGCACTACGAACTAAAGCTTAAATTGAACGAAATGCAATTTTAAGCTGTAAAGTGGCAACACTGTGGGGCCACGTGTTCATTTATTATACGATCCCATCTTGTGCATCCTTTAACCCTTCTTAAAAATCTCAACTCAGCTGACTGTATGCTACGTTTATTGAATATACAAACAACAATATATGTAATTCATTCAAAATACTGAGAGAGGTCTGCAGCTTACCGGCTTACACTGTGCTGAAGCGAGGGGTTACTTAAGAAGGGCCATCGTGTCAGTGGCCCATAAACTGCCCGGCAGTCAACTTCTAAACACACGGAAATTAGGTTTATCCTCCTCCGTTCGCCGTTCGGACTGTGTGAGAAGGAATTTTATAGACGCCAGTATAAAGTCTGACACTATTTATAGAGTGCGAACTGGTAGGACGAGATAGACGAGGGGGAGAGATAGAGAGAGAAAGAGAGCAGGGAGGAGCGAGGGAGAGCGGCATGCTGGTTTCTCTGTAATGGAGCCCTCTTGTTAGCGCCGCGGTAATCCTCTGTGTGAGCGGCAGGACGTACTGAGGTCAGCGCTGGCTTAACTCAATATTTATGCGGTCTCAGCAATTCTGAAATTGTATTACACCGAGAATCTTCAGCGCCAAAAGGACGGGCTAGATAACACACACACACACACACACACACACACACACATAGTCGTGTTGATTTGTTCGGGCGTACTTTACACGTGTGTAAAGTACTCGAAAATTAAAGTAACATCTTCATAACGCGACAAGTAAATCTCCAATTAACGAGAGACTTCATTTTACGCGCGTTCCATTATAATGAGGTTTTTGTTGTAAATGTTTATAGTAATTCCACATAACATTTTAATACTATTATGACCGTTTTTACTATGTATTTCATTTTAACGGATGATATCTAAATAATTCTGAAGCGAAGGATAATTCGTGGACACAGAGCAGTGATTTCCAAATGGAGAACACGGGATCTTATCTTAGAAAACCAATTTAATAATTACTCTATTTTTTTTTTAGTGTAAGTAAACGAACAATAAAATATTATTTTTACTGAAAATGGTCTTGCAGCAGGGGCGCATTTACGGGGGAGGACGAACGGGATCGGACCGTTCTCAGAGGGTCGAAAAAGTTGACGATTTTTGTTAATCTTTTAATTTTTAGGTTGTTTTATTTATTTTTCTATCTGTGTATGATAATGTAGTAGTAGCTCTTATTTAAATATGCAAACAGGCTTATTACACAGCATTAGGGTATATGTTTGAAATTTGAAATATAGGAAAATCAATCCAGTCAATAAGTGTCTTTTAAAAGTTTCAACAACGCGTATTTTTATTGTGCTATTATCGTTTACTTTAATGAGACTGATTTCAGGATGTTATCACACTTTTTTTTCAGCCACTTTAATGTTGACTAGGTTTTTTTTTTTTTTTTTTTTTTTTTTTTTTTTTTTTTTTTTTAGCCGACTTGACCCAGGACCTCTCCTCTCCTCCAAAGACAAATCTAGATACTCCACTGTCTTGCAGGAGAAACCTCTGAAAAAATGTTTCACTGATTCACTAATAAACGTACTATACGAGCACAATCTGTGCTACCGAGACGCCTGAAGAGCGGGGGGGGGGTTCTACTGAATGATAACGCGTGCTTGTGTTGGTGCGGTATTACTGGTTCTGTAAACATTGTTCTGTATGGAGTTGTTCAGAAGACGTATTCAGTTGTGATTTTGTGTGCGCATTAGATTGAGCGTTCGTACATTATATGTCAGTGTAATTTATTGAATATTTTGTTTGTGTTTTCTTATTCGGTACAAATTAACTATAAGCCATCGTTTAATAATTTTATCGTTCGTTGTCAATTACTCAGCAGTGAATCTGACATTAATAATTATATTTTATGAGTAGTTCCGTTAAAAAATAATATTAAAATGACTTCGCAAAAAAGTAACAAAACAATTCATTCGGAAGGACGTGAAATTATGTCGTCTGTTATTGAAAAGTGTGATGAAGAATCAAGGGAAGTGGCATATTCCTTCACGGTTAAAAACGCTACAGCAAGAGCAGCGTATTACACTGGCGTTTCAGAATTTACAATTAAAAAAATCCGGAAATAACATAATACCCGCCTATAAAATTGCCCGGATCAGCGTTTAAGTACCCCAGGGAAACGGAGAAAAACTAGACCGAATCACACCTTGGTAAGCGTGGACGAGTTTGACAGGTGTGTAATCAGAAGAATTATTAATGATTTTTACACAGTGCAGAAAAAAGTCCCGACAGTGGCAAAACTTCTACCCGTGGTGAAAGAAAAAATATATTTTCCATGGGGTAACAGTTCTTCACGAAAAATAATTAAGGAAATAGGGCTTAAGTGGAAAAGATTTAGTGCGAGAGACAGTGTAAAACGTATTTTAAATGTGGAGTAGTACCGTGATACGTGTAGTGGAATGGCAAACGTCACCGCATTCCTTCTTGGGTTACAAAGCTTAACACATGATAGTATAGTAGATTTCACTTTGTTTAACCGAAACTGTGTTTGCTTTTGTCCTCTTTTGTTTTCACCCAGTCTGTTTCCTCGACTAGACAAAACAGACGCGCTTGTTCGATGTTCCGTCCTTCGTTACTGACTCTGTTATTGAAAATCGTGTTTAAACGTTTTCAACCAGAACTGCGTCGTTTTGCAAGGCGGTTTCCTTTTTCCTGACCAGGGGTCGGATTTATTTAAGCTGCTATCTGTGAAGGACTTTCAAATCTGCAAAACTCTGGACAGAAAACGACGTCGCTGTTTGGAAGCACGCACGTCCGTGAAGTTACACACGTCCTCCACGATGTGGTTGACCAAGAACTAGAGCAGAGGTCGCCTCACAGATTGACATCAGCTTCACCGACTGAGATTAGCAACAACTCAGCTTGGCGTGGACATTCCTGTTTGAATAGTTGAACGTTTTTACATTGGGAAGACTTTATGTTGGTTTAAATATACAGTGTTTAATATATTTCTTAATTTTCATTATTATACTATACTGTGTATACATCTGGTTGACCGATGGGCCCGGGTCTACGGTATAATCCCTTCCCGCCTCGGACTGGGCTGCAGCTGTCTCGGCAATGAGTCACCTACTGGTTATGTTCCTACGAGGCTACACTTTTTTTTACAAAGCATA
Organism: Magicicada septendecula; assembly: GCA_034769895.1. NCBI lineage: Eukaryota > Metazoa > Arthropoda > Insecta > Hemiptera > Cicadidae > Magicicada > Magicicada septendecula. Next base: position 56,736,081 of record CM068374.1, read on the forward strand.
ATTTGATATTTTTTAATAAATATTTGGATCCTGCTAAAAAAATAATGAAAAATGATACCAAACTCGACTATACTATGTTTTAAAATTAACCTCTAATATAGGCTAATTATGAAATCTATTTTTGTCCGCTGACTTTGTCAAACATTTTAAATAATTACATACATAATTTTACGTTTGTTTATGAATATTTGGAATATGCTTGGAAAACTATTGGCAAAAGACACAAACATTGACTGTACAATGTTTTATTAAGCATTAGTGTAAATTTAAATAACAGTTGACTAATTAAACGTTCTATAGGCAATCTTTGAAAAATAAAAACTGAGATAGAATTTTTAAAGTAACAATTACAGTAACAATCAAAAGTATAATACATATAATACATATAATACATATAATACATATAATACAGACAGAACCGTCAAAGATATTGTTACGACAGTACAGAACATTCTACGTCTTTCTCCGCTATTCCAGTGGAATCCGGCTGTAATGTGTGTGTGTGTGTGTGTGTGTGTGTGTGTGTGTGTGTGTGGGTGGGCGCGCGCGCGTACATATTGCTGCTGCTTTGAGATGAAGGACAATATTATGCGACACTTGTCACGCGTCCGCAACGAGACTTTTCCAGACCATACCGGTCCGCGTGCGCTGTGTTCCAAGGCCTCAATCAATTACGTTCTAGTGTTTTGTAGTAGACACGTATTATGGAATATGCTGGAATCTCAGCGGGTTATAAATACAATACTTCAGCAGCGCTTAGTTCAGTTGTAGTGGCGATTTATTCTAGTGCGGTTCGAAGTATTGTGGGGCGAAGTGTTATGTGTTTTCATAATTGTGCGGGACAATTGTAATACGATTGTGTTTTATATTAGTTGACATTTTTATTGCGTGTGAACAATTTTTATTTGATTTGTTGTGAGAGATTGTCTTGATGATCACAAACTCTTTAATTGTGATAATTAAAGCTGTCGATTAGTAATTTAATTGGTGCCTTTGTTTCCACTGTACCATACGACGTCACCCCGCTCAATCAAAGCTAGCTGCCTCGGGCCTTTTTCGATATAACCCCGCATTCGTTAACTTCGGCAATTTCTTCATCTTTCATTGTACTAAGTATATTCTATACACTGTCTACAGTCGGAAGATTATTAATTATTCTAAGTGACACCTCTAATACACATAACGTCTGTTGATGATACACATGATACAGATAGTTCAACACGACCATCTACACTTTGATACATATGATACAATGAGTTCAACATTACCACCTTCACTTAAACGTAATATAATCATCATCATCATCATCATCTTCACAGATTAAACCAAGGATGGTTTGTTCCGGTCTCAAATAGGAAAAGATTAGAGCTGGTCCCTCCAACTCTTCCTTGGACGTCCCACACACCTCCGTCCCCTTGGCTTATAGTTCCAGAGTTGTTTGAGGATGCAGCAGTTATCCATTATGCAAATATGTTCCCACCAATTCAGCCGATAGTGGGCGGTCCTGGCGAGTATACTCATAATATTCAGTTCCTGCCGTATATCTGTGTTTCTTCTATAATCATGAAGAGTATACCCCGTCACGTGCCCGAGAAACCTCATTTCACCCGCTTGGATGCGACTGGCCTGGCCTTTCGTTAAAGTCCAATTGACAGAACCATAAGAAGTGTGGGAGCCATCACCTTATAGAATTTTAGGCGTGTTCCTTTACTTGCTGACTTAAGGGTTCGCCTAATGGTACCCCAGATAAGGTTGAACTTATGCAACTTATTCACAACGTCGTTGCTTGCATTATAAAACACAGTGTAGCCCAGGTATTCAAAACTGCTAACTTGTTCCAGGACAGTACTATCTATAAAAACTTATGCCCGTACGGGATCAGTTCCACGAAAAGCCATCACCTTGGTCTTAAGTGTGGGTATTTGCAATACAGAGTACAAATGATGATTTGCTCTTCCTTAAACGTAATATAAACTTAATTTACACACATTATTTAGTAACTACTTAAGGCGGCCAGTAGGCCTACGCATGAATATCTGTCGAAACAAATAATTGTTTTTGTGGCGATATCTCCACATGAATTCACAAAGGTACAAATCTAGCTGACTTCGGCTAGTTCCACATTGACGCTTGTTGCAACGTTTAACAGACGCCCATAAGGACTCGACCGTCTGCTTGTGTGCCCCACTTATAGCATACACAAAATTCTAACTGTGATTGACCGTCAAATGGAGGAAATTCATTCGTGGCAAGTTTGGTATTCCATCGTACGCTTTCCACAAATCAGAAATAATGATTGTGCCTGGCCTTGTACACGCTCTAATTGTGTCAAGCAGGGTTTCAGCGGTTCTGTCTTGTATAGCGTACAGAAAACCGTTCCTTATCTTCGCGGCAGATACCGCCAAACACCCGCTGTTGTGGATATACACGGCCGACTTCGATTTGCATGCTATATTTATCATGTAAAATATCACTTAATCGTCCGTTAGGTTTTTCTCACGACTACGTAATGTGAGGTAGAGTGGCGATAACGCACAGAGTGCGCCACTTGTTATATTATAGTCAGTTTCATGAAAGACAGTGGCGTGACGTGGGTCCATAACACCTGTTGCCGGTTGTGATAGGCCAAAAACATAAGCTAAAAATTAATTCGAGTTTTTTCTTGTACCAAGTGTTCTTTTTAGAGCATTTTCTATCGCTCGCTGGGAGAAGAAGAGGGTCCCGGTTCAACGGGATCTGACTCTCATTATACTTACACAGACTAAATCAGAGCACAAATAATCGAATTAAAAATAATAAAGACAAACGGAGAAACACATCAGTAAACGAATGTAACTGCTAACTGAGCGTTTTGCCGGTTTATACAGCGGTAACACATTGGGTGGACGAATGTCCCCCCCCCGCAGTTTGTACAATGATAACTAGTACGAGGTCAATGACCGTACGCAGTAAGTAAAACACTGCCGATGTCTGAGCCGGCAACACAAGACGGTGCAAGTGCCCAGCAGTTCGAAAGCAATGCTACGCTTTTCTTCAAGTTTCCCTACTAATGTTGTTCGGCTTTCGAATTATTCAATACCGGTAACTAAAGTACTTCTTCTGTGATTCAATGAATATTATTTTCTCTTATTTCTAGTACATGAACGCCACGCTGCTGATTTGAAAGATGAACATTGGTGAATAGTTTGCGGTATTATATCGAAAAAACCTGCTCCCCCCCCCCCATCCTACTGTAGGACTGCTCCTCGCAGTGGTCACAAAGACATTAAATCTATCTAAATATATTCTGACAGCTGGTAGTAGACTGCCAAGTTACGAGGTTGCTGGCGCGGACTGTACGCGTGTGTGTACAGGGCAGTGGACCAACGGCACTGCTCGCGAGACGCATAAACAGACGGACTGGCCTAAATAGGAAGTGGAGTGCGGGCAGTGTATGTGTGTGTGTGTGGCCTTAACAATTAGGGGTGTCCTTGACAGTTAATTGATGGGAAAGCCTCGTGGTCGTGTCACTGACGCAATGTACCGTCACTGACAAAAATAAACGGTCGGACACTGTCACTGACTGCCACTCGACACTGGCTTACCAATTATTGCCTCATGCTGCTGCACGTGGATTTACGTTATCCCTCAACTTGTTGCAGACAAGTTTGCACGCGGTCTCTCTCTCTCTCTCTCTCTCTCTCTCTCTCTCTCTCTTTCTCTCTCTCTCTCTCTCACACACACACACACACACACACACACACACACTGCATATTGTGTATCAGAATTTACGAATTAATTTACGCAGAGTAATCTCAGGCTACACACAAGTTCACAAACGACACCATTAGTATAAAAGGCTAGTTGAACGTGTAAGGAAATTTACGTATCTTGACACTATAGTCAATGGGACCACTCTCAAGAAATAAAGAGCAGAATTGAAAAGCCAAGAGCAGTGTACACTAGAATGAGCAGTTTATTCAAAAGTTATGATTTAACAATAAACACAAAGATGATACTTTAACGCTGCTACGTATTCTCGGCCCTCTTCTACGGTGTAGAGTCTTGGACTTTGACTAAACCCGCAACTAAAAAATTTGAATCTTTCGAAATGTGGCTCTACCGTAGACTACTGAGCATTTCATGGAGAGCACTTGTTGAAGTTCTAAGAAAGATGAAGAAAGAAAGGGAAGTTATTATCACAGTAAAGATAAGTATCTGAGACATCTCATGAGAAATGAACAGAGATTTTACTTATTGCAGTCCATACTACAGGAAAAAGTACTTGGAAAGAGGGCGACCGAGAATCTCATGGCTGAGAAATTTAAGGACCTGGTAACTTATTACAGGACCTTGTAAATTTAATACAACTGACTTATTCCGTGCAGCAGTACAGAAAAATAAAATACTCTGCATGATATCCAACGTCCGAAACGGATAGGAACTATCAGAAGAAGAAGTCTCAGACTACAAAGTATTGAAAACGATTTCATCATCATCATCATCATCATCATCATCATATTCGCAACACGGCATACGCAAGGTTCTCCCTGTTCCGCCTTCAAAGACCCTCCAGCTACTTCTTCCTCAGTCTACCCACATACCTGTGTCCTGTAGGTTTGTATTTCCAGACTTGTTTGGCCAGTCTGGAATCTGACATTCTTTCCACAGTGTTTGTAATCTTTTAATTTTTCATTTAAGTTACAAACTTGGAACTCTTTTCTTATGGCCTCATACGGTCAAGTTTAGAACACCTTTTAACTCCTCTTAATAACGCCATTTGCGAGGCCGTATTTTACTGTCTTGTTTCTTGGTTGTTGCCCATTATTCACATCCATAGGACAGTACAGGGACCGCCATAACTTTGTAGAAATTTAATTTTGTATCTCGACGTACCTTGTTTCTAAAAATACGGTTGGTTGTCCCACAGATCGTCTGGATCACCTAACTTAACATCAATATAATAATTCCTATCATAGCCCATATCATTTCCTCCCAAATAATTAAAATGGCTCACCTGTTCTAGAATTCTTCATTACTCGTTATTTTTGTACTTATGCGCCTTACCTCGAAATGCTATTACCTTTTTTTTTATAGTGGAGATTTTCATATTGTATTGTTTCCAAATCTGAAGAAGATCATCATCATTTTCACGGATTAAACCAAGGATGGTTTGTTCCGGTCTCAAATAGGAAAAGATTAGAGCTGGTCACTCCAGCGCTTCCTCGGACGTCCCACACCTCTCTGTCACCTTATATATCTTATTGTTCCAGAGTTGTTTGGGATGCGGAAGTCATCCATTCGGCAAAGATGTTCCCACCAATTCAGACGATACTGGGCGATGCTGTCGCTTATACTCATAATATTCAATTCCTGCTGTACATCTGTGTTTCTTCTATGATCATGAAGAGTATACCCTCCCACGTTCCTGAGAAATCTCATTTCAGGCGCTTGGATGCGACTGGCCTGGCCTTTCGTTAAAGTCCAATTGTCAGACCCATAAAGAAGTGTGGAAAGAGCCATCATCTTGTAGAAATTTTAGGCGTGTTCCTTTACTTGACTTAAGGGTTCGCTTAATGGGCCTGCACATACGGTTAAACTTATGCACTTATTCACAACGTCGTTGCATGCATTATAATACACACTGTAGCCCAGGCATTCAAAATTGCTAACTTATTCGAGGACAGTACCGTTTATAACAATTTTTGCCCGTACGGGATCAAATCCACGAAAAACCATCACCTTGGTCTTAATAGCGATGGAGGCTTTGCAGATTCGATTGAACAAATGTATCCCCCATCTGCAATCTGCTTTCATATTGTATTATTTCCAAATCTGAAGAAGATACTAACAGATATTTACACGAAATATGAATCTTATAGCACACGAAAAATCGTAGTTCTACCGCTACGCTATATACGTTGCTCCGCGAAGAAGTTTTCAACTGAACTTTTGTACGTTTAAAACAACGAAAAACAAACCTAATTACAAGAATTTTAACAAGACTCGCATTTCATGGTTGAATTATTAGTCTTATAATTTTGCTGTCAACATTTAGCCTATTGGTGAAGTGTAAGTGCTCTTAATGCAATATGACGGGAATATGACTTGACAAGAAAATCTAACCACACCAAGCGGATAATTTTGATCCGAAGCTTCCTCGGCCGGCGTCGACATTCGTCAAACGAGCGTTAGCTGAGCCGTGGTGTAATGGTGTTAAAAACCATACATTTCGCCTCAGTTAATTTTTGCGCCTTAGTACTAGGGTTTCTTGGCGAGCAACTGCCACAACGTTCCGCTGAAGATGGCCTCCGATGGTGAGTCCGAAAAGTCTGGTTTTAGCACCAACTGGGGTTCGAACCTGCGCCAACCACACAGCCTCGAGTCCCGGCAGTACTAAGGCTTATGCAGTGAACGCAATCATATTGCTACGACAATTACATAACGGTCTCGAAACGTCGGCAGGCGTAGTAACGTAACAGTTGTACACGTTTCTCGGCTAGTCGAGCAGGTGCAGTGTCTCTGTCAAGGTCGTGCACTCAAGTAGCTTCCACACTGTTCGTTGCTACGCCAGCAATACGGAGAATTATTCAGGCACCTTTGTGGGATTTATATACTAAGCAAGAGCGGCCGGCTTAGTGAGTCAGTTACACCTGGCGTTATAGTAGAGTCCGGAACAAGTGATTGCTGCTCATTAGTGCTGACTCTGGACTATGCATGTCCGTCGCCCGCTCGTGTGCTGCGTCCCCAGCTTCAAATAGACCTCCTGCCGCAGGGACCACAGATGGTGCTGGATTTTAGGGTGTGGCCTGCTACCGGCCGTGAGTTTTCAATTAATTAATTAATTGAGGGTGAGATTTCGCCGAAAAAAGAAGAGTGTTATCTATTCTCACGCAAAAGGTTCTGTTCCGAAGAAATGCTAGCAATCAAATGAGTGTAGCAATCCGGAAGCAGAATCTACGTGAGTTTATATAGTAGGCCTGGATCCCAAACACGATAGAACGCCTTCTCGACATCAAGGAAAACGGCGACGGTCTGGGGTTTCGCGAGCAACCGGCCTCGGCCACTGTCTCCACGAAACGTATCACTTGATGTTGTGTCGAGAACCGAATTGCTCGGGGACCAGGATGTCAAACCGTTTAAGGTGATCCGCCCGCATTAGTGGGAAGTGATTACTGTGTTATAATTAGTGTGCGACTCTAATAGTTGCCATTATTATTGCGTGTCAACAAATTTAACTAGATTTATTGTATGAGATTACCTTCTTATTGATTTCACACTGTTATTTGTGATGATTAAAGCTGGTTATTAGTGACTCCATTGTTGTCTGTATTTTGTTTCCACTGTACCGTATTGTTACCCCATTACAGTACGTTCTACATGTTTCTCGGCAGAGCCCAGCTGTAATGTTGTGTGCGTACGTGACACTTAGCATGCGTTAACGAAGCTGTTCCAGACTTCACCGGCCCGCGCCCACTGTGTTCAAGGCCACTAGCAATTACACTCCCCTAGTGTTTTTTAGTAGTGCTGACGCGTATTATGGATTATTCTGAAATCTCAGCGGGGTATAAATATAGCGGGTTTATATATATATATATTTTTTTTTTCAGCGACGCTCGCTTAGTTTCAGTTTAAGTGGCGATTTATTCACGTGAGGTTCAGTTACTGTCGGGCGATTTACGTAGTGCGTTTCAAATGTATTAGTAAAAAGTGATTATAGTGCGGAATTCTTTACAGCTGACATTATTATTTGTGTGGACAGATTGACTTGAATTGTTGTACGAGAATAATCTTGTTGAATAACTTGTTGATTACAAACTGATAGCCTAATTACGAATATTAAAGCTGGTTTTTAGTGATTTTATTGGTGGCTTGAATTTTATTTCCCACTGTACCATACGACGATCAGTACACCGTCTTAACAATATGACGATCCGTGAGGCCTTCATCATCGGTGTCGTCGTAATAATAATAAAGATAATGATAAATAGTTTTACTTCATGTAAAACTACGGTTATTGGTTAACATTCAGATCGGGAAAATCTATTCATAAATAAAGAGCGCGACGTGATTTTGCTCCGTTTAGTTTATAGCGTGAATCACATAAGATAAATAAGTACCCGAGACTACAAGCAACAGTAATATCATCACCAGTAACCGTTACAAGCTACATAGATCTTTGTTAGCGACATCAAAGTTACTTCCTTCGTCACTGTGACACTCTGTTATATAAGAACAGATTAAATAAACCCGCTTTAAGTGAGAAACCACTTTTCATAAAAAACACTGAGTTGTAGTAAACCAGTTTTATACGCGTTTTATACTATCATTTCCATGACAAAGGTGTTACGTGGAAACGGATTAAACTTCAAAAGAAAAATGAAGACGAAGGAGAGAAGACGGACACAACTGTAGCCTGTAAAATAAAACAGTTTGTCTTCAAGTACTGAGATTTAGATCTGCGTTCTTCTTGCGGATCAAAAGGAAGGATGCGTTTCCTTACTGACGCCTTACTTTCATAAAACGTATTTTTCAAATCCGTTCGCTAAGCCTAATTATTAATTTCTATCTAATAGTGTAAGCTGAGTGAATCATTTGCACTTAATAAGGGAGTTAAGCAACGTGATTGGTTATCTACACCCTCTTTTTTGCGCTACATTATGCCATTAAAGACATAGATCAGCGAGGAACAATACTAAATAAGACAAGCCAAATATACGATTATAATTAACGGCAATAACCTTTCTTTAAGCTTCGGTGGTACTCGAAATGAACGTGAAAGACCAAAGTAGTACGCGGTCCGGAACCACTGGTCTAGAGAAATACCAGTGTGGTTTCCGACCGAAAAAGAGGTACTTCTGATCAGTAGTTTGAAGCCAAATATGTGCTTGCGCTGACGATGCTGTTTGTGGACTTTAGACAGGCATTTGATAGTGTGCGATGGGTAAAACTTTATGAAACCATGCAGGATGCGAAATATCCTTTGGAAATTATAAAGTTAACAAAGATGGCTATAAGATTCACAAAAGCCAGAATTGAGTATTAGAATATGCTGAGAGTGAGCCGTTTGCATTTAATAAGTGAGTTAAGTGATTGGTTATCGGCCATCCTCTTTATTATTGCGCTACATTATGCCATTCAAGACGTAGGTCAGTGAGGAACAATACTAAATAAGACAAGCCAAATATGTGCTTGCGCTGACGATGTTGGATAATAGCCAGATCAAGACAATGGCTAGTTGAGGTATACACGGAGCTGAATCAAAAATCCGCTGGAATGGGACTGAATGTAGGCCTAAATATCAGCAACACTAAATACATGCTGATTTCTGCATCAGAAAAGAGAAGAATTCTATATAACTTATGCATAGCAGATAATTCATTTGATGCAGTTAATAAGTTCAGATACCTGGGTAACATGATAAATAATGAAGGGGCCATAAACACTACAACACATGTCAGGATACAAATAAGAAGTATGATATATTATGCCAACAGTAGAATATTGAGAAGCAAACTCACTAGTCGTAACACAAAAATAAAAATATATAAGACGCTTATCAGATCGGTTGTTACTTATGGAGGCGAGCCATGGACTTTAACAAAAACGGAACAAGAAACACCGAGAAGGTTTGAAAGAAAGATTGTTAAGGCGTGTTTATGGCCCGGTTAAAGAACGACACGAATGGAGAATAAGAAATAACCAGGAGCTAGATGAGCTATTGAATCATGAGGACATTGTAAGATTCATAAAGGCTCAACGAATACAATGGTTAGCTAGGCCGCCTAGAGTGGTTTGATGATCAGAGTATGCCAAAGAAAATCTTGAGGACGCAAGTCTATAAAAGCAGATACAGGGGCCAACCTAGGATAAGATGGCTGGATGACATGCTAAAAGATCTGAGAAGAATGGATGTGAGGGGTTACAATAAGAGGGCAATGGATAGGAGACATTGGAGAAGATTGGTGTTGGAAGCCAGTGTTCACGTTGGACTGTAGTGCTGAAGAAGAAGGAAAAGTGTAATCTGATGTTTAAGGCTACGGCAGTAAACAACTAACAATAAACGTAGAAGGAAAACAGATGTAACGCAAATGATTTATATGAAAAACAGACAACGAAACAACAATAATGAACAAATTATTAAATGAAAAAAAAAACAGTGAAAAATTAAGGGCAAAATTTGTGGAACACGTAGGCCTACTAAAACAAAATAAACAGGCACTGTGTTTCAGGAGAACGACTGAAAAAAGGGTAACTCGAAAACTGTAGAAGGCGAGCCAACAAAGAAGACAAACCTCGTGTGTGGACAGACCGGGTTATAGGGAACACAAGTCACATTATAAACATACACACAAATCGAGGGTGAAATAAGAAAAGCATTTAAATTTTCCGACCTTTTGAAACTTGTGTCCTCCTGGGGTGCTATTCTCTCTTGCATTTTACTACCTGTTAACATGTATTTCGTCTTTTCTGTGTTTACGTTTAGGTCTAAATTCGTTGCTGCCTCTTCTAGACTCAAGAAACGCTCTTTTAGGGTATAAAGTTACATAGCTAACAATATTTAGACACATCTGTGGAACGATTCATAGGTACCTGAAAAACAAAAACCACGGAAGGATACTCGAATGAAATTTAATAAAACTGTGGCTGTCCCCACATTGCTGTGTGCTAGTGAGACACGGACCCTTGGTAAAAGGGATGTGCAGAGGATTCACGCAGCCGAAATGAAATTTCTAAGAGGGACGCAAGGTTGTTCTCTCTTCTGGATCGGAGGAGGAACAAGGATATTAGACTCAATTTAAACATTGTATCATTGCACCAAAAGATTGAAGACCACAGAAGGAGATGGTGTGAACACTTGAATCGCATGCCTGATATCCGTCTACCTGTGGCTGCCTTGGGTTGTCACCCTACAGGGAACAGAGATGTTGACAGACCGAGGAGGTGGTTCCGCGACGTTGTTGATGATGAAGTTATAGGCTGTTTAAATTTATGTCTATTTACCAAGAACGTTATCAATCAAAAGCCTACCACAGACGTGATATAGGGCCTACTGTCTACTTCGCTGTCAGCAGCAACACTAAAACACAAACGCAGACAAAGCAGTTTCCGTTTCAATTCCGCAAAATAATTATTACACACTACAAACACACACCGACTATTATCATCAAACTATTATTATCGTTCTATAAATTTTTATCTGTTTACAAATAATGAAACGAACAATAATCGTAATCTAAATGAGATCACTGTGTTATCAATAAGTAACGTTATCACTATTTACCGACTGCTCTAACAATACACAACTAATAACATTGTGGCGGCGGAAATGAACCTGTTCAAAAATTAATTCGCTGTTTATTGATTTCGTAGAATCCGGACAATAATCAAATCGCGGTATTTCATTCGCTGTACTGTCATATTCAAATAAAAATATTTTAAAATATATTCGTAAAGTTATTGTTAAATGTACCCAGGTCCATTCACGTGAATTTACGGAAAACTGAAATTAAAGCTTTTCACGTGAAAGGTAAACCGTAAAACTAATTTTTTAGGTTAATTTTTTTTTTCTTATGGGCCACTGTGGACTACGTTTGGTTCAAATGGTTCCTCCCTTCTTCTCCTATCTCTTCCTCCTGTCCCACATCTCCTTCATTCTTGATCGGTGTCTCTACGTCGTTTCGTCAGTCCAGACGGCACCTGTCCCCTTCTTGGGGTTTTCCTGAAAACCTTGGGCCTTTTTTGATTTCTTTTTGAGTGGGAAGCATTCTTCAATGTCTTCTTGTGTAATATGGAGTTCTTCTATGCCTTTTTCTGTTTCTTTGAACCACGGTTAATAAGGTTAATTTTTATTATTAATAGTTTTTTTATTGATCGCATAGCTGTTAAAAAATGAAAATAAAAAGAGAAATACATAATAAATGTCATTTTTGAAGCATCATTAAAACTTGGACTTGGTTAGTTTTACCACAAACCCCTCGACATAATTATTGATTCTGCTTCCGACATCACGACCCTGAGTGCGTCCTGACCTGCTCAGCGAGTTTTCCTCCATTCCGTTCTCTCGCCACACAACCTTCTACAGCCTATCACATTTGTACTTTTCAAATTGTTCTCTACGTCATCTGTCTATCTTTTCCTAGGTCTTCCTCTAATTCTTCTGCCCACTGGTTTCCAGTCTACGATTCTGTTAGTTGTTCTGTTATCATCCATTCGTCTTACGTGACTCAGCCATTCTAATCCCATATTCTTCTGAACCAGACTCTTGACAACTCTTCTGAATTCTAATTCTTGATGAACCGGACTGTATCAGCACCGTGTATTAACTGATCCAGCTGATAATCCGTTTGCATCCTCGGAACCAATCTTAATAACTTTGTCCAGGCCCAAAAGTTTTATGCCCAAATATTCTATGCTGGTAACCAAAACACCTCGTCCACAATGTTTATCTCGTACGCTGTCATCGTTCATACACATAATAACATATCCAAACTATTACAGCCTATTTACTTTAATTGTGTTCATAATATATTATAATATAATATTAATTATAATTGTGTTCATATAATATATTATATGGCCCTTGTAACAGCCTACATAGTTCCAAGTTATGGATGTTTGTTTTCAATATCCATTTTCATAACAAACCCCATAAATTTTCCTAAAAACTTTCTTTTCGAAAAATCCCAGCACTGATTCATTTCCCTTCGTGAGCGTCCACGTCTCGCAACCGTATATGTCAACACTGGTCTTATTATCTTCTTCATCTTCATTTCAAGGATTAGCTTATATTAACCTGTTCCGGCAACCGTCTCATCTTCGGGCGACCCACGTGTCTTCTACCAATGTCTTTATAGTTCAGATCCGCTTTCGGAAATTGATCCTCTATCATCCTTTGCAGATGATCCACCGATTATCTTCTGTAAGCTGAAATAATTTCATTTATGTCCTCTACTTTGAGTTCTGCTCTGATATCCTCATTCCTTATTTTATCTTGCAGTGTACAGTTTAAATTGCTTCGAAGAAACTGGATTTCAGCACTCTGAATCTTGCCGCATTACTTTTTGTCATGACCCACGCCTCAATCCCATAAATCGATGTGGGTATTGCAATTGTCTTATAAAATTTAATCCTTGTGGTGTGTCTTGTTTAGTCCGAGGCTGCTTTGGGTAGTACAAGTATTATAAAGTTTTACATGAATAAGTTACTGGCCTGTTGCACAACCCCCTAACCAGGCGACCACAGACTCTTCTGTCAGGGTTACCGTACCTTAGCCGGAAGGAACCTGTTTGTGGGGGGGGCAGGGGGTTCCACCCCTGAGACAGGATTTGGTGGTTTTGTATCAGTTATTCTGATATTGAACGTTTCTTAGTATGGCCTTATTAGTGTTTCAATAAAAGATGCTTTTGGCGAACAGAGTTAAAACTTCCGTTCGTATCCGGATAACATTGCTTGGACTACACTCGCACATGTTAACTCACTCAAGGAGAATATGTTTCTTTGTCTTGTGCAAACTCTGAAAGACTTTCACAATCACCGTTTTTAATTTATCTAATTCAACGTTTTTAAAATTAACAAAGAATCGAGAGGGGGAGCAAATTCGGTGCCGTTTGGCTGGACGCGCGCCAGAACGAAACTGGGTTAGGATTGTTCACCTCAACGAAAATAAATGTGGCCCCCGCCTTCCTTCCACAGTCTTCCTTCCAATATGAAAAACTGCACAGAAGAAAATGCAACAGCACACGAAGACAAATGTTTTCCATATACGTTCACTCGGCGAGCATGCGCAGTCACGCATCGTCCTTTACCGTCTCCCCCCCTGTCGCACCCTCTCTTGCCGTCCTGAGGGGGTGGGAAACGTAAAACGGTTAAACAAAGAAAAGATACACGACAGCCACTCCCATGTGTTTTCAACAATTAATAAATTAGGGAAACTTTAAAAAGAATACATAACTAATACATAACTAAAAGTCCCTTTGTCTCTCTCTCTCTCTCTCTCACACACACTCCCCCTCACTCTCTCTCCATACAATCTGACAACACGTAGGCCGTAAGCTATAGTCCTGACGATAGAAATTGAACACTGGCTTCCAGATGCGCGGTGGACAAACACCTCGTTGTCAAGCTAACACAATTTTTATTAATTTCCCACCTTCGCACAACAGTCAACAACGCGGCTGGCGAGAACATCGGAAGCATGTGTGTGAGATAGACAGAGGCAGTCCATGAGCGAGACGGTGAACTGTTATCGCGTCGTCTCCCCTCACTCCTCACTACACCACTTGACTATACTTGAAAGTGGGGGTAATTGCATGGATTCGCTAGGTCGGCACAGCTCAGCGACCAAGAAAGGCTGTCACGTTTCTACCTTAATTATCCTCCCCCCTTAACTCACGTCTCTTTTTTTATTTGAGTAAAACAAAATTGCAAAATTTTCCCATCCTGTGATTTCTTTGCGCCCATTATTTGATATTTACACCATATTTCTCAATCTCAAGAGAGCACTTTGACATTCCAATCAAGATCGTTAAAACATCATAATCAAAAACATATATAAACAACAAACGACTCATATATGTAACTCTGAAATTTTCGGATCGATCGTTAGAATGTAGAAGCGTACCGCGGTAATGGTAGGAGTACGGTAATCGTTCATTACGACGAGCCGGCTCATCGTGTCGGGAACTTGGTACCGAACCGGTTCTGGGAACAGGCTCAATTTACCGACACAGATTTTCGGATCGATCGAGTAATCGTTCATTATGACGAGCCGGCTCATCGAGTCTGGAACTTGGTACCGGACCGGTTCTGAGAACTGGCTCAATTTACCGACACAGATTTCCGGACCGCCTGTAGAAGCGTACCACGGTAGTGATAGTAGTAATCGTTCATTTCAATGAGTCGGCTCACTTGGTAGTCAGACGGTTCTGGGAAATAGCTCAACTGACTAACTGGACCTTATTCGATCATTCATTCCCAATACAAGTATAAATTGGGTAACTAAGAACATCGATTTGTTAACATTTACTGTCGCAAGATAGTATACAATTTTACGATTAACACTGACAGAGATTCTTAAATTAACACCTCTTGAACCTTTAGGACTACACATAACACAATTTTTTTTTGTTTTCTTTATACATACTGTAATAAACCCAGGCCTGTTTGCGAAAAAAAAGAGGATAAAATATATTTTTTAAAAAGAGCGTCACCACCATTTCCATCAAGGATTAAACCAAAAGAACGGTTTGTTCCGGTCCCAAATAGGTAGACTAGAGCTGGTCACTCCAACTTTTCTTCAGATGTTCCACACCCCTCCGTCCTTTCGGCAGTCATCGTTTGAATCGGCTTTTCGTTTGGGGATGCGGCAGTCATCCGTTCGGTTGAGATGTTCCAACAACTTTAGTCGATATACGGCAACCCTGTCGAGTGTACGCATAAATATTTAGTTCTTGGCGTATATCTGCATTTCTTGTGGGATCTCGAAGAGTACACCCTACTACCTGCCTGAGAAATCTCATTTCGACCGCTCGAATACGACTGGCCTCGTATTTCGTTAATCAAATTATCAAACCCATAGAGAAGTGTGGGGGGGCCATCACCCTGCATGTTCAAACGTCTTTCTTTCTCGTTTATTTTAGAGTTCTCCTTATGGTTCCGCGCGTACGGTACAACTTAAATGTAGCTTATTCACTATGTCACTGTTTGTAACGTAAGGCAGGTTGTAGCCCGGTTATTCAAAATTACTGACCTACTGCAGAACAGTACATCTACAACAATTTTTGCTCGTATGAAAAGAGCTCCATGAAAGTCCGTCACCCTGGTCTCCAATGTGAAATCCTTGCAGATTCGATCCAACGATTGTACAGCCAGGTACCTGCAAGCCGGCGCTCTGAGTTCGACACGATAGCCGATAGCCCGGTCGTCAGCAAACAACAACGTGTCAACTGCAGAGTTTCCAATCATACAAACCTCCGGAAGCTTCATATGCCAATTGTGTACGGCACGGTGTATTGTGTTATTCGCAATTGCCGAATTCGGGCATTGCCCGAAAATTTTACTCACTCCGCGAAGTGCGAATCTTGTTTTACGCAATCCGCGGCGTGAGCATTTATTTAGGGCATTGGGCGAAATAAAATACCCACTCCGCGGAGTGCGTATTTCCATTTACGCAATACCGGAAGTAAACTTTAATTTCAGCCATTGCGTAAATCAAAATACCCAGTCCGCGAAGTGAGGATTTCATTTTACTCACTCCGCGAGTTGCGTATTCTGCTTTACTCAATAGCCGAAGTGACGATTGTGTGAAAAAACACACACACGCACCTGAAACCTGGAGTTGAGCGCTGATAACCATCACTACAACCCCTTTCTTTTTTTCTTTAATGCACAGGTTTCACACAATTCTAAATACAAGTTGATAACTTCCCTGGTGATGTTGCAGAACTTGTTCTTAATTTCGACCTCCGTCCCTTTTTCTTTTTTGTGGCCTAACTTCAAATGCGCTGCTCTCAAAACTTCAAACAATTCGCTTGCTGGACAAAAGTATTTAATCTCTGTAAGCGATCTGTAAGGGACACGGACTGTTCCAACAGCAGAGACACACTGCTAGGAATAACAAAATGACGTGTGTTAGGCGCCGCACTGAGTGGAGGGGCGGCGACATGTCAGAACATGCTCACGAGTCACTTCGGATACTGAGTAAAAGCAGAGTACCCAATTCGCGGAGTGAGTAAAATGAAATGCTCACTTCGCGGACTGGGTATTTTGATTTACGCAATGGCTGAAATTAAAGTTTACTTCGGGTATTGCGCAAATGGAAATACACACTCCACGGAGTGGGTATTTTATTTCGCCCAATGCCCTAAATAAATGTAAAACAAGATTCGCACTTCGCGGAGTGAGTAAAATTTTCGGGCAATGCCCGAATTCGGCAATTGCGAATAACACATAAATTAAAAATATAAGGTGATAATGTGCTCCCTTGTTGTATGCCACAGTTTATCAGGCCCACAATAGGGGTGTACTCGCTTCGGGTCGTTCAATTACTAGTCACCTCACGGAAAACGACAAAAGTAGAAAACTAAGTCAATATAAGATTTTACTATTTAAAAACTGCTGTTTGTGAATACGAATAGATGATGACTGCAAGCGATTTTTTCAAACGTAATGAATAACAAAATTAAAGGAAGGATGAACAGACGAATCCCTCTACTTTCCGGTGACTCCCGGCAAACATGTTTCCTGTTTCTACTCAAAGCCAAAACGGAGGAATCACTAACTCTTTCAAGCGAACCCTCGTATAAAAGAAGAAAACAAATTTAAGAGCAGGTATCATCTATGTTCGTATCCTTCTTACACAGAGTGAGTTATATTTAAACAGCGGAAATAATTAACAAAGACGTCCGCATCTCTGAAATGGAAAACGAAATGAGATAAAAGAAAAATAAACACGGCGTACTCCGTGAAAGAAGAATGATGAAAAAATCCCATTCAATTAGTTTCTCGTCTCTCTCTGTGTCTCTCTGTCTGTCTGTCTCCCTCTGTCTCTCCCCCCCCTCTCTCTCTCTCTCTCAGTACCTGTCGTCTTCTCAGCGTTTGTTTAAAGTCTATAAATAAATCTAACTAAAACAAACCGCAGCAGTGCAATTTCAAAACGATTACGAATTTTTTATTTCTCGCCCTCAGGGAATACGAAAATTCCCTTTCTAAATGGAAGCTCGTGGTGGAAATGAAACAGGTATATAAATATTGTAACTATGTTATATTCTTCTGTAAATACGACAGCCACTCAGACGAATTCACAAATGTACGACAGTTTTGACGAAGTTCACAAATGAAATCCTTTAAACAAAAATTCACACAGAAACGTAATTCGGTTTTAACACGCACAAATCCCCCCCCCCCCCGAAATTGAAATCTCGCTCACTTTTTTTTTACATATACTTTAGCGGTTTGCCACCCTTTTTCTCCAGCCAATAGTTACTTATTGAAACCCTTGATTAACTATAAAACTCATGTTTCCAGTATCCAAGCCGCAGTTGATTATGTTTTATTCTTATGTATTTTATTATCATTTATTTTAAGTCCTCTCTCCATAGCCTCACTATCTATATAAATAACAGCTTGTTTCAAAGTGTTGAAACCGTTTGTTTCTACTTACAATGGCTACATAATCAGCATAACCAAGAATTTGTGTGGTTTTTATTCCTATGTGTCCCCTAATTCCCAAGACAGTGGATCTGCTGTGTAACGCCTGTGATAGAGAGAAATGTCTGCCAACTCGTACCGTTGCTTTGAAGCTGGTCATAGTCAGCTGACGGTTTTCACGTCACTAATAATAATATAAGATATGATTAGTGACAAAAGCAACAGACGATTCATCATTAACAGAAAAAGAAGGCAGTATGCGATTAAGAGAAACGTGTTAGCGAATAAATACGAGTGCTAAATCTAAAACCATACACGGCTAATGAAGATTAACAACGTTTTTCCTTTTACAAAACGAAGAATAAGAATAAGTCCAGCGGCAACGTGACTCTATTTGCCGTCTAGACGATTCCGTCATCAATTATACTGTCACAGCTCTGCGACTGTTTCCGAACTCGACTAACCAGACACTGCCACCGGTTGAGTTCTTGCCGATTGGGCAAAGATCGATCGCTTACTGACTGACTGACGTAAGCACACACACACACATTCGCTGCTGCCTGTCTTTCTTCGTTTCCTCTTTTAAGTTCTCAATGTTTTCCACTCTATCCTATACTTTACTCCCGCTCACTTTCAGTTATAGGCCTACTCTATGCTTATTTGTCATTCATTCGCTCATCTTGTTATTTGAATTAGCACTCTCTGTAATTCCAACTTTGTCGTGTTTACTTGCTGAACGGTGCTACCTGTCATGTTCCGGACGAGCCCTTTCGGTGTTTCCACCATTTTCAAATCCTAAACCACAACAAAGTTGAAATTACAGAGACGCGGTTTAGCACTTGAAAATGGTGGAAACACCGAAAGGCTGTTCGTCCGGAACATGACAAGTAGCAGTTCAGCAAGTAAACATGACATAGTCGGTCTCCGCCTTTTTTTCTGTCTCTCCGAACCTGTGTTACTTTTAAAGGCATAAGACTGTTACCTGGGCCGCTAGGCCGTGGTCCATCATCATCATCATCATCATCATCAACCGTTCAAGGCTTAGGAGCATTCTCCTGTTCCGGCCTCATGTTTCTCGCCACCTTGCTACCGGTCGCCCAACGTCTCTTCTTCCACGTGGCTGGTAATTATAGGCTAACCGTGGAATGCGGGTATTACCCATTCGTTGCTGCAAATGGCTTTTCCATTTTTTCTCTATACAACACTGTCTTTTCTCTAACTGAAAATACAGTGGAACTCGCGAATAACGACCTAGCTTATAACGAGCACTCGGATGTAACGAGTGAAAGTATGAGATTTGTTTGGTTTTGTGTCTTTGTAGTGATAATTAAACTCGCTTTTAACGAGTACGAACGCATTAGAGACTTGGTTATAACGAGCGTTTTTGTAATTAAAAAATAAATATTGTATAAGTGGCAAGGAAAGTATTACGTTTTTTGCCAGATAGCCTGCTGACTTTTGGTAAGTTTTTACTACACAGTTACTTTTACTATACGCCAATATTCACCAAAGAATGATAGTGTCTAAAAAATGTTTGAAGTCTAAATTTCACTTTGAAGCGTAGAATGTAAAACGTCTCAGAAATTTATTGTGCAAAGCCTCTTCTATAGTAGACTGTTTTTGTTGTGCGTTCGATAATCACGGTATAAAAATTTAGGCTTGCGAGTCGACAACTCGGATGTAGCGAGCACCCGGTTTTAACGAGCACATTTTTCCGGTCTCTTGAATCTCGTTATAACCAAGTTCCACTGAATATTCAAATCCTACCTTACATCCTCATTTCTTATACTGTCTGCTTGTGTACATCCCTTTACTCTTCCTAAGTATTTCATTTCTGTTGCTTATTCCAGTCGCTCTTGCTCATCCTTAAAGTTTCGAAATGCTGGAACAGCCATCGTCATATAAAAAGCCGGTGGTGCGGTCGAAACTTCTGGCGTTTCAGGAAATTTAAATACTGGACTACGGCCTATTAGCTCGGATAACACCATGTCGTATACTGGACTACGGCGTATTAGCTCGGATAACACCATGTCGTATACTGGACTACGGCCTATTAGCTCGGATAACACCGTGTCGTATACTGGGCAAACGGCGTATTAGCTCGGATAACACCATGTCGTATACTGGACTACGGCGTATTAGCTCGGATAACACCATGTCGTATACTGGACTACGGCCTATTAGCTCGGATAACACCGTGTCGTATACTGGACTACGGCGTATTAGCTCGGATAACACCGTGTCGTATACTGGACTACGGCCTATTAGCTCGGATAACACCGTGTCGTATACTGGACTACGGCATATTAGCTCGGATAACACCGTGTCGTATACTGGACTACGGCCTATTAGCTCGGATAACACCGTCTCGTATACTGGACTACGGCCTATAAGCTCGGATAACTTCATGTCGTATACTGGACTACGGCCTATTAGCTCGGATAACACCGTGTCGTATACTGGACTACGGCCTATTAGCTCGGATAACACCGTGTCGTATACTGGACTACGGCCTATTAGCTCGGATAACACCATGTAGTATACTGGACTACGGCCTATTAGCTCGGATAACACCATGCCGTATACTGGACTACGGCCTATTAGCTCGGATAACACCGTCTCGTATACTGGACTACGGCCTATAAGCTCGGATAACTTCATGTCGTATACTGGACTACGGCCTATTAGCTCGGATAACACCGTGTCGTATACTGGACTACGGCCTATTAGCTCGGATAACACCGTGTCGTATACTGGACTACGGCCTATTAGCTCGGATAACACCATGTAGTATACTGGACTACGGCCTATTAGCTCGGATAACACCATGCCGTATACTGGACTACGGCCTATTAGCTCGGATAACATCATGTCGTACAGTTACAACTCCGCCCGTCACAGTTTGCGTTCATTTGTCTTATCTTTACTTATCTTGTTCTTGGTGTGCTACACAAAAAGTAGCCAAATACTGACTCTGACAAATTAGAGACAGGTTACGAGTAGAATCCAAGAAATTTACGTTTTTTCACCAGGCTTGATCGACATGGCTAATAATCCACAGGCTATCACTAGTGTAATTTTTTGTAAGCAAAACAAAAATATCATCATCATCTTCACAACTCCATAGACAAGGTGCTGCCGGTTCCGCCTTGAAAGAACCTCCAGCCACCTTTTCCTGGGTCTACCCACACACCTGTGTCCTATAGGTTTGTACTTTCAGACTTGTTTGGCCAGCCTGGAATCTGACATTCTTTCTATGTGTTCTTTCCACCGTTGTTTGTACCCTTTTAAATTTGCATTCAAGTTAAAAACTTGTAACTCTTCTCTTATGGTGTCAAGTTTAGAACACCTTTTAACTCTTCATAAGAATGCCATTTTCGAGGTCTGTATTTTATTGTCTTGTGTTTTGCTTATTGTCCAACATTCGCACCCATAGAACAGTACAGGGACCTCCGTAACTTTGTAGAATTTTAATTTTGTATCTCGACGTACCTTGTTTCTAAAAATACGGTTGACTGTTCCACAGATTGTCTGGAACTTAACATCGATGTCATAACTTCTATCATAGCCCATATCATTTCCCTAATAATTAAAATAGCTCACCTGTTCTAGAATTCCAACGCGTAAATGGCCTGTATATCATGAGAGGCTATACAGAAACACAAAGTGCGATTGACAGATCAAGGAAGGCAGGGACACAGATACTGACTACAGCTTTTGAGCACAAGTGAAAGGCTTCATTACGGAAGTCAAGGTTGACCACTGGCTTTCCAGCAGTAACGTGATAACCGAATACAAATTAGATAACCTTTCATGAGAATCAAAGGACTGTCCACTTGGTACAGCGTCCCAATCAACTTATTATATGCATATTTGTATACAAATATATCGACACAGAGAATATAAAATCGATTAAAAAACAGTAGCGAATCTAGAATTTAGTCTGGGGAGGGAGTCCGGTCGAGTAGGCTTAATACAAAAGACAACACAAGACTAATCAATATTACAACGTTCAAATTGGCTGAAAAATGAGTAATAACATACTGAAATCAATCCCATTAAAGTAATATCATAATAAAAATGAGCGCTATTGAAACATTGTTTATAAGATACTTATTGATTTAATTGATTTTACTATATTACGTGACGATTTTGAGTGTTTTAGTTTCCTTAGTAGAGGTTACCAACCTCTAGCTAAATAGTTAGGTGGTGAGGGTGCCACCTTCCGGTATCCCTAACAGGCCTGTTTTGTGTTGGGATTGTCTCCCCTAGCCGTTGTCTCCCCTAGCCGAAGGTTCCAGTTTTAAGGCGCTGGAAACTCCCGTTTCAGCCTCATCCGACAGTTACATTAACGCACATCTAGTGTACGCTATGCTTTCCAGAGGGGCCACGCAGCTTTCGCTTTCGAGGACGTGGAAGTAGGCTTTGCTGGCAGAGCTGACTTGATTTCTCAAGTTCCGACTTTTGACGGTAACAGTGGGCATTAAATGAAATTTATTTGTCCATTTCCTTTCGGCAAAAAAACAGCCCTTCGGAACCCTTTACCAACGAACAATGAAGTATACAAACGAAGAATACAAACAAGTGAAATGAAGTTCTTGAGGAAAACCAAACGTTGCACCCTTAGAGATGAAATACGAAATGAAGATTTAAGAACTGCGCGAAATGTATATTCATTCTATGCCCAGCAGAATAAGGGAAGGACAAATAAAGTGGAGGCAGCATACCGAGAGAACGGAAGATATGACGCTACCTAAACAAGTAATACGATACAGACCTCAGGGAAGACGTGATATAGGTAGACCAAGGAAGAGGTCGAAACAGGCTGTAAGCCTATACGTTGACGTGGACAAGAAGAAGAAGAAGAACAACAAGACTATATTTCGTCTTCAAACGTACACGCAAATGCTGTGTAATAAACCTGTTGGTAGACCTATATTTAAAAAACAGTTACTACTGTCTTAACGTTCACAGCTGAGAAGACGAAGAACAAGACTATATTTCGTCTTCAAACGTACACGCAAATGCTGTGTAATAAACCTGTTGGTAGACCAATATTTACAAAACAGTTACTACTATCTTAACGTTCACAGCTGAGAAATTAATAAAACAGCTTAAAAATTAAAAGATAAACAAAATTTCTTGTCAACGTTCGACGCTCTGAGGGGGGACCCGGCGTCTGATAGCGTTCCATTCTCAGAGATCTGGCCAGTCATGCACCAAAAGCTGGTGTTACCGCTGTTTGTACAGGCAATGTATACGAACAGCTCTCCCATTTTAAAGCGTTACTTTCGGCGTCAAAGCAACCGTTATCGTGGTTATTAATTTTTTCTCGCATCAGTTTTGTTCAATTTTTTAACATATCACAATCAAACCATTTCCTTATCTTATCTGGCAAAGGGAAGAACAAGGAACAATGGTCACAGGGCAGCTGAATTCTACGCTTTGGAGTGAAAAGAAGATAACCCATGAAAAGGAAAGTATTTTGTTGTCCCATCTTATACAAACATAGTCACATAGTTGGCTCTTAAAGGGAGATCAATTAAAGAAACGTCCGAAGGCTTTAACCAGAGGAAATGAACTTCTGGAGAAACTCTTGAGGATTATCAACGCTCCAGTGCGTTAGAAACGAAGATATTGGGAGGGAAATTTGCGTAGATTTTATTTAAACAACATAAATACGCAGCGAATAATTGGACGTTAACGAAGCCAATCGGCCAAAATGAGATTTTTCAGGCACGTGGCAGGATATACTCTTCAAGATCGCAGAAAAAATGTCGATGGTACGGCAGGAGCTGAATATTATAAGTATAGGCTACCTGATAGTAGACGGTATTACAAGCAGTGGCATACGAATGGGTGGATAAAAAAAAAACGTTATAATCAACAATCTTCTAATGTTTCATTCTTTGCACATCTAAACGTCTTAAAGCGTGCAGACAGTTAGTCAGTCAAAGTTTGTTTGAATCAAGAATCCAATATATATTACGGATTCAATATATCCTCCCTTTATTCATTTCTGTAGGTGGAGTGAGTGACGTGAATATCATTCATAAGAAACAAACGCGCAATAAAACGAGCAGCAAACAGTTCGTCGTTCGCAGGCAGTCTGTTTTTTGTCTCCCTGTAAAGAAAATTAATAAAAACCATGTCAAATAATCCAGTTCAAACAGACGTTTATACCGAGTTTCATTACAACGTGCTTTGTCTGCCTGCAAACAAAATACGCACGCGCACGAGTAACAGCGACATAAAAGACGGCGAGAGATGTTGTCTGCGTTGTGTCGACAAGACGACAGCTCATAATTGACCTTTCCTCCCGTTGACATTACATCTTCGACTGAAAATAATCAACAATATCTTCTGAATGACACAGAAAAGTGAGGTTCTTTTGTAATGTCACCTGGACCAAAAGGATGACTGCCGGCATCAGAGCAACTGTTGTCAGTGGTAATTAATTTTTGAACGAGGGAGGCGAGTTCTCAGTAGTGACTCGACCGTTTCGTATTTGTCTCTGTCTATCTGCGGTGTGTCTTACAATAACTTTTTTTACATCTTCTTTTCCTTCTACACTTCAGGGATTAGGCAATGTGCCTATTCCGACTTCACATTATCAGATCCGATTCTTCCTAGAATCTTGTCTTGCCGGTCTGTAAGGACGTTACTAACAACTTTGGACCACGGCCTTACAGCCCGGCATAGCATTAATCCCGGCCGTGAAAGATCAGAGATCCATTTGTACCTTGGCCTTCCTACATCCCCTCTTCCAGAAGGCTTGTACTTGTTTACAATTACTGGTAGTCTGTCTTCATCCATGCGACTTAAATGCTGTCTCCATTTTCCACTGTATTCTTCAATTTTTCTCATTTAAATCATAATATATATTTCATTCTTCCCGTATATCTTCGTTTCTTATATGATTTCTTCTTGCGCATCCTTTAACCCTTCTTAAAAATGTCAACTCTGCCGATTGTATGTTGCTTTTATCTCTTTGTTTTGTAATACAGGATTCACTGCCATATAATAGCACTGGAACAGCCATTGTTTTGTAGAATTTGAATTTTGACTCACGCCTCGTTTTATTTTACAGTGCTCTATTCATAGTTCCACATACGTGTTGAAATCTGTTGACTTTATTTTGTTTATCTTTGTCAACGTCAAAACGTTAAATCAGTTAAAATCTGAAGTCTGTTCCAATACTTTATCCTCAATAATAATCTTTGAGCGTGCTGGAAATTTTCCGTAGTGAGCCGTAAGTTTTGTTTTGCTGGTAGACATCTTTAGGTTGTAGTATTGTCGTCCCAGTTTCTGTAGTCTGTACACAGAGCGTTGTAAGTCTGTTTGATAACCACATCATCTCCATACAGCAAAACATTTAAACGGTAATTACTTTTGGTCATATCGATGGACTTGGTACGCGTATCCACATTTTTACCCTACCGAATCCTACGTTTTTTTAGATTGATCCCTCCAAACGTAGGGGGGGGGTGTTAAAAAATGTGGGGGGAAAATCTTGAAACAATCGCAAAAGTCCATTTGTAGTAAAAGGGAATGTAAAACACGATCCGAACGTGGTGTTCATTTTTAAAAGTTTCGAATTTTTCATTTA
Organism: Magicicada septendecula; assembly: GCA_034769895.1. NCBI lineage: Eukaryota > Metazoa > Arthropoda > Insecta > Hemiptera > Cicadidae > Magicicada > Magicicada septendecula. The sequence goes on from CM068374.1 coordinate 56,761,819, forward strand.
ACGAATCAACAGTAACTTGAAGTGCAACTGAAATCACATTCTAACACACACCCACAACATGTGAAAAATCGTTTATACTCCAACTAACAATTTTTATTTTTAATAAAATTTTAGAAATTGACGTGAACTATGGTCAAAATCGATGTGATGCCTGAAAATAGACAGGAGAAGTGTGTTTAGTTGATAGAGGATATATTGCACAAACGCCGATTCCTCAAATGGGTTATGTTTAATTAACAAAATGTTAATGGTTTCTAATCGTTTTAGGTTTTTGTGGCTCCTAATCCTATTTTATTGCCACTTAGTCATCACAAAATACAACTGCAGGTTAAATCGGCTTTATTAATGGTGGCATACTGTTACAACGGTCTAACTGATCGTCGTATTGTACAGTGGGAAACAAAATACAACACACCAATGAAATCACTAATAACCAGCTTTAGTTATCACAGTTAATAATTTGTAATGCACAAGATAGTCTCTTACAACAATTCAAGAAAAATTGTCCACATGCAATAATAATGTCAGCTATAAAGAATTCCGCACCAATTATAACACAACACTTCGCTACAAACACTCGATCCGCGCTAAAGAAAAAGCTCAACACCACTGAACTGAGGTTACAAAACAATCTCAGAATTTTACGGAGATTACAAAAATCATAGTTTAGTCTGGATTATAAGCTAAATTAAAAATGTTATGGTTCTGAATTGGACCGTATACTTATACCTGAACCGCCCGGGTCGCACCTGGCCGGTTGTGAGTGTGTGTGTGCGATAGTACGGGTCTTCTGATCCCTTACGTGCCATCCGGTTTGGAACACCCTATACTGTAAATAGCTTACAAGGGTTGTGCGATGACTGTGGTTAACGGGCGTGAAAGGCGCGTCTATAACTAAATATACTACGTTTGAGAGAATGAGACGGAGATAAACCGTCAGGCGGGAGACATTACGTCAGAATGTCGCAAAGAATGCATGGGAATAGTAGTAGAGGACCGTCAGAACACGGTGCGCGCGCGCGGGCGCGCGTGTGTGTGTGAGAGAGGGAGAGAGCGCGCGCGTGTGTGAATTTAAAATTAATATATAAAGCACCTGCTGACGGTTGGGTCTGCGTAAGAGCATCATCAGTAGCAGCAGAAACAGAATTATTTATTATATGTTTTCGGCCCGGCGGTCGACGAATGATGTTAATCTGGCCGACTATCAAAAAAACCATTTTAAATAAATAAAAACCGACGGACCTACGGAGATCAAGGTCGGACAAATATTTGGCTTCAATTCAATGTTTCCGTAAGAACAAACCAATTTATTGTTGTCTGTTCTGTGTCAGTCCAAGAAACCCACACTTCTAGACTCAACAGCCCAACCCGACCCGTCGTCTGTTGATTAGAATATGCTAATTTTTATTTTGTGCGCATGCGCGTGTGCGTGTTTGCTGAGACAAGTGTACAACTTGCGACTGTCGTTGTTCTGCGGAATCGGTCACGGACAAAACTTTCTCGTAACCACAACGCACACGCGCGCGCGCACGCACTCAACTAAATCGAACGAAACGAAACTTCAATTTTCGCCGCTTTCGGAATGTGGAAAGACAGTTTTAAGGATATTTTACTTAAAAAAAAAGGATTATAAGATTATGTTTTTTTTCTGTGGTGGATGGCGGAAGTTCCATCAGATATGATGGACAACTGCGAATAAGGCGACGCCAAATAAGCAGCCCCGAACCGAGGCGGCAGCATGACCGGTGGCGTGGTCACACCAGTTAAAATCGACATGCGTAGAGCATCCATTTATCCGAACATCCGTTAACCGAACGATCTATTATTCGAACTGAATAAAAAGTACAATTATGTACTGTACTGCACTGTACAGTAATGTATTGGACACGTGTAGGCGTATTGGATATTTATTAAACATAAAATATTTTAATTGATTTCATAGTAAAGTGTTTGTGATTAAACTCCAATTTCGTTTAAATTAACTTTTGGATTTATTAATTACATTCAGTTTTAATTCAATGATTTTTAGCCTTAGTAATACATTACAGTACAGTATACAGGTTGCTGTAATTATATAACAGTATGTTTAGTCTGAAGGTAATAAAAACCTTTGTTTTTGTAAAGAGAAATAATGTTCTCAATTTACGATCTATTATCCGAAATATCGATTATCTGAACGGGCCCTCGTCCTGAGAGGTTCGGATAATCAATGCTCTACTGTAATCCTTGTGACATGGCAAGTAAGTGCCGCCATCAAATAAGCACTGCCCCATACTGCCTTGTATGGTAAGGGATTGGATTCCCAAAGGCTAGGAGATGCATACTACGATATAAAACCCCATAGTACGGCATACAGACCGGGCTCCGAGCTGTAGTGGAAGCAAACGTGTCTAGGGGGGAAGAACAGTCCAAAAACAAAGTTCTTATCCTCCAGGTTGGGGTTGTACAGGAGGCCAATAACCTACTCATGTAAAAAAACTATTGTTACGACTACTGAACACTACTATACTGGATTGATATCACGGATACGTACCCGGCAAAGATTACAGAACAAGAGTGGGAAATTGAGAATACGTACATGGAATGTACAAACATTACTTATCAGAGGATATAAGATTGCTGCTGACAACAGAAGGGAATGATGTAGGATTGTTGACGAGGTCAAATCTCATAGAAGAAGAAGAAGAAGAAGAAGAAGAAGAAGAAGAAGAAGAAGAAGAAGAGACAATTTTAAGAATATCTTACTTTAAAAAAGGATTATAATACCTTCAACAACAACTTTCTGTAATTCTACATTTTTGTTTTTAATACTTACGTATGAATCATTTCAAAAATATTTTCATCGCTTAAACAGATAAAATTGTAATTTACACGCCCTCCTGCGTGATCGTTTATTGGACTTTACTAATCTATGTTGGGCCACTGGTCATATTCCTGAAGACTGGCAGATGGCAAAGGTAGTCCCCGTATTCAAGAAAGGAGATAATAATGACTGTGATAACTATTTAGGGATCAGCCTGCTTAACACGTCTTACAAGCTGTATGAATCTATCCTAGCAAACCGACTGAATGCAAGAACGGAGACTATTCTCTCGGAGGCGCAATATGGTTTAAGGAAAGGCAGATCATGTTTAGATTGCATTTTCACAATAGCCCAGGTCATCGAAAAGCTCAGAGAATATCAGTTGCTCACATGCATGGCTTTCGTCGACTTTGGAACGGTATTTGATAGAGTGAATGAGGGGCAGGCTGTGGACAATAATGGGAAAGAAAGGGATCCCGCAAAAGCTCATTAGAGCCATACAAAGTTTTTGTGTGGAAACCAAAATTTTAACTGAGACGGGAAGACCAAGTACAACTCCTAATGTGGGTCTGATCAATTGCGGAGTACGACAAGCGGTGACGTGGCGTGGGTACATTACAGCTCTTGCCGGTTGTGATAGGCCTGAAAATTAATTGGAATTTTTCTAGTACGAAGTGTTTTTTTTAGGAGCCAAAATATTTTTGTATGGTATTTTCTATCATTCGCTGGCAGAAGAAGAGGGTCTCGGTTCAACGGGATCTGACTCCATTATACTTACGTAGAATAAATCTGGACACAAATAAGCGAATTAAAAATAATAAAGACAAACAGAGGAACACATATAACTAAACGAACAAAATACACATAGGTACGTACTGCACGTCGATTCCGAAAGCGAACACAGCTGCTAACTGAGCGTTTTACCGGTTTACACAGCGGCAACACCTTGGGTAGACGAATGTGTACCCCTTCATAGTTAGTACAGTGACAACTACTACGAGGTCAATGACCACACGCAGTAAAACACTGCCGATGTCTGAGCCTGCAACACCAGACGGTGCAAGTGCCCAGCAGTTCGAAAGCAATGCTATGGGTTTTCTTCAAGTTTCCCTACTAATATTATTTGCATTTCTGTGATATAATTAATTTTATTTTATTTCATTGCTTGTACTGTTGCCGCCGGCAAAGCATGGACGCCGCGCTACTGACGACAAGGGTGCCCATTGTCACCTTCTACTTTTAATTGTATATAGACGATTTATATATCGATTTATATAAATCGATAGACGATTTATACACAACTGGCAGACGAACCTTCCATTTTATGATTATAACTCTGCAGTTGACAAGCTGTTGTTTGGTGATGACCAGGATATCCTGTCGAACTAGGAAAGCGCCTTGCATATGGATGTACATTCATTGAGTCGAATCTGCGAGGATTTCGGATTACAGATCTCCACATTGAAGAACAAGGTGATGGCTTTTCGTGGAGCCAGTCCCGTATGAGGCATTAAAATTGTTAAAAAAAATCAAGAAAGACCACCATGTGGGGTATCAGATTAATGGTAATTTTATCTGCAATCAGAGTATAGTGTTTATTTTCGAAAATTTCAATATTTCTGGACGTCAGAACCGAAAAAGTGCATGGAATATTATTAAAGTGGGCTCAAAAATTCATGTGGAGAATGAAATTAAAGAGAATTTTAAACTAACATTTGAATGTTGTGTTAAGTTTTGGAAATTTCAAAAATTTGAATTCGTAGGATCCCAAAAAAAAGATCAAAAATTTGAAAACGTGAAAATCCAGAAGGGTGTCAGACCAAAAGAAACTGCACCCCAAATCCAAGTGTTTAGAATGTTTAGTGTTTACTTTTTGTAACTTTCCCCTTAATCGACAAATTATCTAATGTTGAAATTTACGTAACAATAAACGCACTTTGTTCAAAGTAGTGAGCGAATTCTTTAGGTCAACGAGCACACTAGAATAATTTATTTTCACACCACGAAATTCTTCAATAACCTGTAACCGTGTTTTAAGCAAGAAGCGATGCGAGCGTTCTACTACTGTGCGCGGGGGTCGGCTACTCACTCACTAGTACCAAGTATAAATAGTAATAGCCTTCGGTTCAATACCGAATCGGGTCATCACACTCGCGACGACGTCCGCGAGACGTACAGGTTTCAAGACCTGCAGCACATAAAGAGAAAGAAAGAAAGACACGGCGAACAGGAATAAGATGAAGAATGTCACGTTTTGCAACACTTAGGCTCGACCTAGACATACTTCTTCTTCTTCGTGTCGCAACAGCAGCAGCAGCAGCAGCAGCAGCACTCAGACAGGCATTAATGGATCGATCCGGCGACCAACGTGACACTCTTACTTCGCGTCACGTGATCACTTTAGTTTCTACGGGTTCAACAACAATGCCAACACGGCCAAGCCCAGCCGGTTTTTCTGCAGTCTGTTTTCTGTACTTTTTTTTTTCTATTTTACTTTGCTGCATCGTAAAACGGTGTGTATATAGTTTACGTTTAAGGGAAATACAGTTTATTGGGATCACCGCGATGTGGTGTGTTTTACTTCCCCGGCTTTATGACGCAATTCAATTTCATTTATCGCCGTTTTAATGCTTCGCTAGCGTTTGCGCGTTGTTTTTGTTTTTATTTTACAGTCTCGGTAACTGACTTTCATTGCGCTGTGCGACAATCCCGGCTCAGCTCAGCTCGCAGCAGAAAAACGTTCACTTTCCCTCGGATAAAGAGTGACATTGTTTTCCACGGACACAATTAATTAAATGAGAAAATAAACTCCGTTTAATTGGGTGTATTGATATTAACCTTCTACCTTCGAGTTTTTATAGGCTTTAATTACAAAATAAAAGACTATATCGTGAGATTTTGTACCGTCATAATGCTTGTGGATTTACCGTTCTTCATTGTGGATTTACTAACAGGCACAACATCGAGGCATGCAAAATTAGATACTCGTTTCTTTTATAAAAACCTGTAAAATTAATGATAGTTGTAACCAGTGGTTGATTTCTAATATTATAGGTGCAGGAACGCACCTATAAAACGCACCTAATAAATTCAAAAGTTCTACAGACACAAATATACTTATATTTTATATTACCGTATAAGTTTACAAAGAAGGTCTATATTTTTTAAGCATTATAAAATATGTAAATGTATCTAAAAAGATAATAAAGTTTACTAATATTTCTAAAGAGCTTCATTGTCAGGTTAGCCGCACGAGAATAAAAAAACATGTCACTCATGATGGCGTCATCCCGAAGCCTCAATCAAACTCTAAGTGATGGTATCGGTGGTTCGGACATTTTAAAAAAGTTTACAACTTTCAAACTCTTATATCTTTTTAAGGATAATATCTCAGGGTAATTAAATTATTTTTTAATTAACACAAAATATATCATAAATTGTTACTTTAATAACTCACTTTCAGTTACTTATTACAATGACATAATATTAATGATAACAAAACTTAATCTTTTCTCTTATTTGATAGTGGGTCCTTTTAGATCTGATTGAGTTGAAAATAGTGAATAAGTATATTTTAAATGTTCAACATAAATTACTTGAAGGTTGAATTCTTATTCTGCGAAGAGGCGCATCCACTTGACCGTCGTCTGTAGTATGGCTCTGCGGACGGCTGCTGTTAATGTAGGTCCTAGTTGGCTGCACTTGATTGATTATCACAGATTGATTTATACACTGGCATCACATTCACAATAACACATCTCAAATATCTTAGTTACAGTACGAACATACCGTACTAAATATATTGTCTTAACACACACTTTTATATATATTTAACAAAATTTTAATCAGCAATACTATGATTCGTCTAAGTTTATAGATGTAATTTAAGCTAGGTGCTTATAACAAGGATTGTATTGATTGATAACGTCAGGCTATTTAATCACGATTCTTTATGTGAGTTCCGTGGATTATGCGTAACTTTCGTTTGACTTTAGACAAATTGCGACAGAATTGTCATTCTTAATTCAACGGTAACTTTCAACTGAATAAAGCTTTTTAACTTTCTGATGACTGATTACTTGATTAAAACTGACTTCTTTAAACTGAAAGATAACTGCGACTGTTTTAACTCTTCGATTACTTAATTGACAATCTTTAATTGAACGGTCACTTTCGGATGACGGTAAACTGAGTCACTGTTTTTACCTTCCAACGAATTAAATAACTTAATTGACGAGTCTCTGTTGTAACTTCTCCGATGACTGCCTTAAACTTCTCGGTCTGGGGGTTTTATACACAAACTGGGCCTACCCTCGCCTAATTTTGAATCTAAACGTTCCCATTGGACTTAGGTGCCGCGATATTCAATTTTACCCAATGTAGTATCTAGAATTTTACCGCTAAAAAACTGACGCGTTTTCTTACTTGCTGGATAACAGTGCGTTTCCTGGGGTTGTCCGCGTGATGGGAAGAGACGCTTTATATGAGTTCTCTGTCTAAATGTCTCACTCTCACATAACGGGATCCATTGTTAAAAGCACTCAACTTTCACAACGTCCTACCTATTTCTTGTTAATTTTTAGCATAATACAATTTTATTGCTGTGCGTCCGCAACGTGCTCTTTTTGGTATTTTGTGCCGACTTTCTGTCGCCAGACACAAGGGTGTGTTCTTTAGAAAAAACACCGCTTTGACAGTTTATAACGGTAGTTTCTTTTTACCTTATATTTGTATATCTGTTTTTGACTAATTTTTATATATTGACTATTGATAGTAAATTTGCACAGCATGCAAATTTGGCGTTATAGGCCTTTCCTTACTCTTTGTGTCGACACCACTAACTGCGAATGTCACCTTCCAGCGAGCCTTGTTGAAATTTAAAAAATTTTTTTAATGTTGTACTTACAACGGAAAACTTTAGGTAGAACGGAAAAAATAAACGATAGTAGTTAAGTTAAAGATTAGTGCTGGTGTTTGATTTTAACAAATAATTAGTTTGTAGTGGGCCTGATGAGGGGTAGGCCTACAATTTAAAAAGTAGTAGTAAATTTTTGTAATAATTAGGTTTTCCTTTTCGTATATTTTTTTTTGGTAATTTATTTTTGGATGCAAGAGTCTCCGGAACGCCGTTCCGCCGCGTTCCCCCAGAAATCAAGGCCTGGTTGTAACAAATATGTTTGTTTTTCAGAACAGATCAATTAGACAATAACTCTGTGGCAGCGCTAACCTGCATTCTCTCTCCGTCCCACAAATTTGAAGGGTCAGTAAACAAAAATATCGGTATGGTACATGACTTCCATGTTCTAAGATTTATATTTAAAATCATTATCGAAATGAAATGTTTCCATAGAAACTACTTATTTCCACTTATTGCTTCAGCCTTACCCACAGTACTGTGGTCACTAACGTATACCACCACACGTTATCGCACTCGATTTTCACTGATGATGGCAGTCGAAGGCACTGCGGAAACGTCTGGTTTTGCAGAAAACATTGGACTACGGCCAAACAGCCCGGGAAGGAATTTTAACAACAAACTACTACTTTGTTGCCGATAACGTAGTACACATATAAAAATTACCCCCGCCCCGTTCAACTAGACTCTTCATTTATAGATATTTCATCTACGTTTCTACAGTGGATTATTAAGATCTTCTTATCAGGATACTTTATTTATCAAAATTAAGTACTTTACTCTTGTTACAACAAAACATGTTTCAGGTAAACTGCCCTTTTCCCGTAACCGATCTTCACCAAAATCAAAAGGCCTTGAGTATTCTACAACTCAGGTACATATGTAAAAAATTATTTGATTCTGATTGAATTTACGGCAGTTATCATTCATCATAGAAAAAATTACCCATGTTAAAACGTAAAACGTTGCAGGTAAACTACCCCTTTCCCTAAACCGATCTTCAACAAAAACAATAGGTCTTGAGAACTCTACAATTCAGGGCTGTATGCAAAACATTATTTGATTCTATTTGAATTTGCGGCTGTTATCGTTTGCCATAGAAAATACCCTTGTTAAAACAAAAAACGTTGCAGGTAAAGTACCCCTTTCCCTTAACAGATCTTCACCAAAAACAAAAGGTCTTGAGACTTCTTGAATTCAGAGTTGCATGCAAAAAAATTATTATTTTACGTTTGAATTTGCGGCTGTTATCGTTTGCCAAAAAAATACCTAGTTAAAACATAAAACGTTGCATGTAAACTACCCCTTTCCCTTAACCGATCTTCACCAAAAACAATAGGTCTTGAGAACTCTACAATTCAGGGCTGTATGGAAAACATTATTTGATTCTGTTTGAATTTGCGGCTGTTATCGTTTGCCATAGAAAACATAAAACGTTGCAGGTAAACTACCCCTTTCCCTTAACCGATCTTCACCAAATCAAACGGTCTTGAGTACTCTACAAATAAGGGCTGTATGCAGAAAATTATTTGATTCTGTTTGAATTTGCGGCTGTTATCGTTTGCCATAGAAAAAAAATCTACCGACACACACACACACACACACACACACACACACACACACACACACACACACACACACACACACACACACACACACACACACACACACACACACACACACACACACACACACACACACACACTACGAAAAATGACTTTTTTCATGTTTTGAGTGTAGTACAATCAGAATCTGCAATAATCTCGGACACGATTTTTTTGCCATCACCATACTTCCATTTCCTTAAGGAACATGGAAGTAAAAAATCTATAGACAGACACACAGACACACACACATAGACAGACAGCAGACAGACAGACACACAGACACTTTTAGAAAAATGACTTTTTTTCATGTTTTGAGTGTAGTACAATCAGAATCTGCAATAATCTCGAACATGATTTTTTTTGCCATCACCATACTTCCATTTCCTTAAGGAACATGGTAGTAAAATTACAATACATTCTTTACGTAGTGTACGATTACACAACACACGCGCGCGCGCAGGCACTAACATAATCATTTCCTTGTCTGCCTTAAGATTTAACGTGTAGTGCATGGTAATGCGAATGTTTTTACAAGTCTAGTTGACACCCTTTTTATTTTTACTAACCCTCTACTCCCTGCTTATGCTACATTTCTTCTCTTAACAGTCGGTGATATTCCATCATTCCACGTCTTCTCCCAGTCTTCCTCTTTTAATTATACATTCTTACGTATTACTCGTATAAATTTTTATTTATTTATGTATATTTTATGTGTTTTACATGTATGCGAGCATTTGTAACGTATTTCATGTGTGACAACAATATATTTCATGTGTTGTGCGAACATCTGCGATATTTTAACCTGTCAACATTCCAAATCATTTCATGTTGAATAAGAAAGCTACAATTTTCACGACAAAGATTACAGGAATACACCGCGAGTCCTCACAGTAGGCTTGCCACAATCCAAGAGCAAAAAAAAAAAAAAAATATGACATAATTTATCTACAAGTAGGAACCTGACCGTTTTTTGCTAAGCGGTGATTTGTGCCGGCCCAGTGAATGAGTTATGCTCACTTAAAAGCAAAATGTGGCTTGAGCGGAGAGAGGGTAGACATAACAGTTTGTTGTCTCACTTACACAATATCTTCTTCTGTTACATTCTGTCGCTTCACAACCACTGTATGCTTCTAAAGTACACGCGAGCCTTGTTGGAGCCGATGATCACAAGACTGTTATGCACATGTGCGAAATGACTGTAAATTCTGCTAGCCTCCCAACGAGGTGTTTGTCCAACGCGCATCTATAAGCGACTATTCAAAAAACTCTATCTTCAGGTCTATACGATCAACATAAAAAGGACACGAAGAAACGATCAAATATATGTCACCAAGAAACACAGTACTATTACGTCTGTATGAACGTATTTTAATCAAAACGTGTGTTGGAGTAATGGCAGCTGGGGAAGGCGATTTGCGTTGCTAATTAGTAAATTCCCCGACCTTCAAAGCAGTGTTACCAGGGGTGGTACAGGAATGTGTGGAAAACTCCCCCGACTGATTTATTGGAAGGACCACGGCTCATTCGGCCCAAGTGCCCGTGCCGATTAGTGGTATTTCTCGTTAGGGACGATTTTTTGACGTCAGGGCCCAAAAAGCGGGCGAAAGTCTTTAACAAATCGCACAAATTCATGTGGCGTTTCAAATTAAAAAGGAATTTTAACTCAATAAATCTGAATGTAGTGTTATTTTTGAAAATTTCACAATTTTCGGGACGTCAGAGCCCCAAAATTAGGGCGAAAGTTTGATTAAAATTACAGATACCACGCGGGATATCAACTTAGACAGAAATTTAGACAATATCCGAACACAGTGTACAGTTTAGGAAATTTAAAAATGTTTAGATCCCAGGACGCCAAAATTTGAAAAATTGTAAAATTCCAGTCGGGTGTCAAACAAAACGGAATTTTAAAACAAATCCGATTGTTGAGAAACAAAAAATAGTAGGGTAACCGGGATTTCCGCTTTTTTTTTTATAATTCAAAAATTACCTAATATCAAAATTTAATGTAGGCCTACATCGTACAAAATAGTGAGCGAGTCCTGCAGTTCAGGGAGCATACCAGTTATGACGATCAAAAGATACTGTACAGATGAAATAGTTAGACATTAAACGGTTCGCGCAGGTCGTAGAGGTGAGTGGAAAGGCAGCAGTGCAGGAAGTGGGGTGTGGGATGTGAGGCGACCAACCGTGAGACATAACCATTTGATACACCATCCATGCAGCTGTTCTGAACACAAAATAACTGCTCCGAAAACAACACGTCATAGCTAAGCGTGCGTAATGAGATCTGTTGACAGCTCAACCGGGCGCCCGTTTCACGGGTAATTATTTTAGCTATAGGCATACCCTCTGTGACTAACAAAGTCAAAGAGTAGGACTGTAGGAAAGGCAGTACGCCAGTACACTATACCCCTTAACTTTGTCTATTTTACGCCCTCTGTGACTTTGTGTGACTTCGCGGAATCGATACAAAGGGTATTAAGAAAAACTGTTAGCAGATAATTCAATTAAAAATACCCAGCTAACAACATATTTTCTACGAACAATGAAAGACCCCAACGCACGGCACACAGAACGTCGTAATGAGACAACGACATTCCGCCGCGGTAGAAGGATGCTCGAGAAGGAAGCGCTCCACTTAACGTAACAAATACTCACGTATTTTTTTTTCAAACGTCAAGTCCCGCGCAGGAATAAATTACGAACACAGCACACCGGTATTCTTCAGTCGGAATAAATGGACCGTGTATTTTGCACCGTCTGTCTGCTAATCCGTACAAAAGGCAACCTTCTCCTCATTAATTAATTAGAGTTACTGTACTTCGTATTGCGGAAGTTTTGCCAGCCGTCTGTATAATTTCTTTCGGCTAAACTTAACTTACAAACAGCTCTCATCAGGTACCTACACCGCACAAGCGAATAATAAGAGCCACACAATCGTTTCGTTTATAAAACTATAAAACATCTTTCTCTCTTTTCTTGCTTCTCTCTCTCTCTCCCTCCTTACCACCATTTACATTACTCCTGACTGCTTGTGTGTGTGTTAGGGTGTATCGAAAAAACATTTTTTTCGAAATCCGGTTACGGCTAGTGCGGATTTTTGGCCAAATGGCATTAATAAAACGTATAAAAAATCCCAGCTCGATCAGACAACTCCTTCTGCTGCCGAGTAGAGGTCAAATATTAGAAAAATCACCAAAAAATCACTTTTTTATTGATATCTTCAAAAAATCATTTTTGATATTTTTTATATTCTTTGGTGGTTTAAGTCATTGAAATAGCAAGGGAAAAGACTAATAAATACATAAAACATTTTTATTAGGGCTCTTTCTGTGCACCACAAGCCTAAAAACCTAGTGAATATTTCGTAAAAAAGCACTGATTTTCCGGCGTGACGTACAATTAAATATTAATATAAAAATATTGAAGCCTCTTGAATAACGAACGAAACCCTTTAATGCTAAGTTGTATGAGCAGTAATAATATAAATAATTTGCTCGCAATCTCTTCTGCATCTGCTTATCGCACTAAGTCGCCTCCCCCCCACCCTGCCCCAAGCGCCGCGTCACTTCGACTCGCCCAGCGGACAGGTTCAATCGTGTCAGTCGCCTGTCAACCAGCTGCATCGAACGCGCTTGTTGCTGGTCGAGTTTTTTCTTAGTGCTGCAGTGATTTTCAACTGAAAATAATTGTGTTTTCGTGTGAAGTGCTGTGTGTAGAAGTGAGGACAGTGTTGTAGTTGTGTTAAGTGCCTTTTATTCGTAAGAGGGTGACAGTTACGCTGAAGTTATGGCTTCGACAAGTTTGTTACGGTCTGACGTTAGCAATAACATAATTGGGACACCTAAGGAATTCGGCCTAACACAGCTACCGACCGTTGAAGATGTGTTGAGACAATACGTATGGGAACGAGAAGAAAAAAAAAGAATTTTGGGATCCCGGAAGGAGCCTGCAACAAAGGATTTATCTTCTATCGTCGTCAGTAAGGTTGTAGAAATTTGGGATTACGCCTCAATCAGCGGCGAAGCAATTCTCAGTGTCAGACGGATTGTTGCAATGACACTGAAGTACCATGATAGTGTTCGTGACTTGCAAAAGTCAGCGAAGACCGGTTTCCAAATTTGTGCACAACGAATTGCTGATTTTCAAGAGTCTGCCAAAAAGACTTTATTTGATATAGCATTTTGTAAGTGTTCAGATCCTGTTGCTTGCAATTGCGAAAAACAAAGAAAAGTGCCAGTACTAGAGGTGCCTTTTCTTCTAGATCAAAGAACAACAAGAAAAATGTTTATAGGAAACTTGGATCGTCAGGAAACCAAACGACGCATCAAGAGGTTAGGACGAGATCTTCAGCGGGAGAGTTCAAGAGCTAAGAAGACGGATCAAGAACAATCGGCTCAAAGCTTTGATCCAGAAGAAGTGGAATACGTCAAAAAAAAACGGAGGAAGACAAGGCCTCAAGTTCAGATGAGGAGTACCAGCCATCAAAACATTTGAAAACATCGCCGGAACCTGTTCAGCAGATGAGATTGCAACTACCCGCCTTTTGTACTGCAGTATACAGGACTAAGACATCAACTAGACACGCGGCCCTTCTAGCCTCTTCCCTCCTAGAAGACGTCGGGATGGTCACCTCAGAAAATACAGAAAATGTGATCGATGCCAGCAAAATTCAGAGACAAAAAAATGTTTTGGCGACAACCATTTTAGCTGACACTGATGCAGCTCTCAAAGAAAAAAAATTAAGAGCTTTGTATTTTAACGGAAGACAGGATCGCACTTTAACCTTAGAAAAAAAGAAAAAAAGTGTTAGTCGTGTTGTGAAAAAAGCATGTAGCATGGAGCATGTAGTGTTAGTTGTAGAGCCTGGATCAGAGCCTGGGCACGTCACTCCAGAGTCTGGATCGGGAGACTGCATTCAAAAAGCAATGCTCAATTATTGCCGCGAAAAGGACATTGATCTCACAAATCTCAGTGTTATTGGCGGTGATGGTACCCCAATAAACTCTGCCCTCAAGAATGGTGCTATGTCCCTTTGTGAAAATTCTTTGAACAGGGCTCTCCAAAGAGTTATATGCATGTTCCACACCAACGAACTTCCACTTCGACACTTATTCCAGTCCCTCGACGGAAAGAGTACAGGACCAAATACCTACGCGGGTCCAATTGGAACATTGCTCCAAAATTGTGAAACTCTCGCCATCTCTCGCCATCAAACGTTTTGAACCCATTCCAGTACCTTGGATCTCTGATTTGCAGCTGGAAGAAAGCAGCAGTCTAAGCAGTGATCAACAGTATCTTCTCGATATTTGCAAGGCGATATCTTCAGGAGATTGTCCTCAAGGTTTAGCAGACAGAAGTCCGGGAAAACTACATCAAGCAAGGTGGTTGATCCTTGCAAATAGAACATTGCGTCTTTATGTATCAACCAGTAAGCCATCCGACAATCTTGTGCGCCTAGTTGTCTACATCATGAAAGTCTACGCATTCATTTGGTTTTCAATTAAGATCGAACCATCTATCGTGGAAGGACCACGCCATCTATGGAAGTTGATGTCGTCTTCTCGCTGTCTGGACGAAGTTACTAAAAAGATTATTGACCCCTCATCAAGAGAAATGCCTGGTTTAGCCATCCCGAGAATCTGCTCTTGTCAATGATTTCGGATCCTGATGCTGACAAAGGGCAATTAGGTTGGAGAAGAATACTCAAAGCTAGAACAACATTACGTCGAACCAATGCTGTTCGAGAATTTTCTGTCCCTCTGGAAATTCGACTTGACACCCCATCATATGTAGAAGTCATCGATTGGTCAAACTGTAAATTAACGGAGCCATCACTGACAAAGCATATCAGCACTGAAGTTCTGCATGAGAATATTAGAAGTTCTGCCTTTGCAAATGAGGACCTAAAAGACTTTCCTTATCACACACAAAGTGTTGAACGAATGGTCAAACTCGTCACTGAGGCTGCATCAGCTGTTTGCAGACCTGAAGAACGGCACAAATTCGTCTTTGCTACTCTGAAGTCATGGAAGCAAATGCCGAAATTTGACACCAAGTCTTCCTACAAGACAAGTACCTAAACAAAAAACCACCGCGGGTTTTACTCGACCTGCAGACACCTCCACGTGGTGAGTCCTGGATTATTTCCAAAACTTGTTCTCAGCAAGTGGAAATAAACGAGGAGCTGCAGAATTCCTTTTAGTCGCATACTAAAACCTTTTTGTTTTAATAAAAGCGATAAAATAATTATAACGCTCATATTTTGTAACGTTTGTCAGGCAGGAAAATCATTGCTTTTTTACGAAATATCACTAGGTTTTTAGGCTTGTGGTGCACAGAAAGAGCCCTAATAAAAATGTTTTATGTATTTATTAGTCTTTTCCCTTGCTATTTCAATGACTTAAACCACCAAAAAATATCAAAAATGATTTTTTGAAGATATCAATAAAAAAGTGATTTTTTGGTGATTTTTCTAATATTTGACCTCTACTCGGCAGCAGAAGGAGTTGTCTGATCGAGCTGGGATGTTTTATACGTTTTATTAATGCCATTTTGCCAAAAATCCGCACTAGTCGTAACCGGATTTCGAAAAAAAATTTTTTTCGATACACCCTAGTGTGTGTGTTTCACAAGCCCGGAAGGCATTATATACAAAAATATAAGTCGGCTCTCTCTCACTCTCTCTCTCCTCTGACGACAGCATTAAAAAATTCAGCTAAGTCGGAACTGCGACTGTGGTTACTGTTGACGATTACGGCTAAAAAATCATGGACGGTAAAACAGTGGCTTCCGACTTAAAAGCGCCTGAGAACCACACTTAACTTCAGGACGCTACCGGCGGGCCGCGTTATAAGCGATCAGTTTTTTTAATCAAGTAACGTGAAAATAAAATAGATAAACTAAAATATCGGTATGGAGAACCATACATGACTTTCATGTTCTAAGATTTATATTTAAAATCATTTTCAAAATGAAATATTTCCATAGAAACTACTTCTTTCTTCAGCCTTAACCACAGTACTGTGGTCACTAACGTATACCATCTCACGTTAGCTCACTATATTTTCATTGATGATGGCAGTCGATGGGACTGCAGAACCGTCTGGTTTTGCAGAAAATATTGGATCACAGCCAAACAGCCCGAGAAGGAATTTTAACAACAAACTATTTCTTTGTTGCCGATAACGTAGTACACATACAAAAAATTATCCCCTCACCCTTCAACTATCATTTTCATTTATAGAAAATTACCCCCTCCCCCTTCAACGACCCTCTTTATTTTTAGATATTTCATCTAGCTTTCTACAGTGGATTATTATGACATTCTTTTCAGGATACATTATTTATCAAATTTAAGTACTTTACACTTGTTAAAACAAAAACGCTGCAGGTAAATTACCCCTTCCTGTTAACCGATTTCACCAAAATCAATAGGCCTTGAGTCCTCTACTACTCAGACGCATATGCAAAAAATTATTTGATCCTGTTTGAATTTGCGGCAGCTATCGTCCGCCATAGAAAACATTCTACACACAGACACATACGCACAGACACTTTTCGAAAAGTGACTTTTCTTCATGTTTTGAGGGTAGTACAATCAGAATCAGCCCTTATCTCGAACACGATTTTTTTCGCCATCACCATACTTCCATTTCCTTATGGAACATGGAAGTAAAAGACATTAACCGTTCTATTGTTAAAATTATCCATAGACAGGTTGTTAGGCCGTGGTATAGGCCTACTGTTGTTGGTGATCAACGTTTCGGCCTCACCATCGGAGCCCATCTTCAGCGCCGCGACAGTTTGGCCAATTCACCCCAGTACTGAGGTGGACTATCGTCTTCTGAGGTAGACTTCCGCAGTTGTCTTCAGCAGCATCATCGGCTTCCTCCTTTCGCGCTCGCTAACTTCCTCGGTCGCTATACTCTCTGGCCACTGTATCTTCGTGAATCTTCTCCAGCGTCGTTATTCCTTACCATCATAGTGGAACATGTCCCTTTTCGTCCCACTGTGTACAAACTGTCGCACGGCTGTTTCCCGTACGGACGAAACAGTTGTGTGTAAAACAGGACTAAATGGTTCTACTAGTTGTAAAACACAACAGCAATATTTCTAATATAAAGATTCAGGAACCGTATTTGCGGAACTATCAGTTGGTGCCTGAAAAATAAAGCCAGGAAAGAGACAATGTTGAAATTTATACAACAATGAATTTATACGGCACAAGAAAATCGAATTCAGGCACAGGAAATGAGATTCTTAAGACGAGTTAAGGGCTGTAGTCGAATGGACAGAATAAGAAATGAAACGATTAGACAAGAACTTCAGGTACTCAACTTAAATGAAAAGATAAAATTTAGGTCTAATAGAAACAAGTGGCAAGAACATTTAGAAAAAATGCAACAATACAGGATTCCAGTAAAAACTAGAAAATACAAAGCCAGAGGAAGAAGAAATTTAGGTAGACCAAGGAAAAGGTAGGAACCGTAACAGACAGAATGCCTAAAACATGAAGTGAAGAAGAAGAAGAAGAAGACTGGATCATGTATCTGCGTTTCCGTCCCTTAAGTTACTGCAGCGTTCTACGTGTTCTGCTCACAAGTGTAGCCATTTTAGTGATTCTATTGCACCAGGAAAGCGTCTGGAGGAGAGAAATACTATTGTAACGCGCGCGCGCCCACTCCGAGTTGCGTACGATTCTCTCGTGTTATTGCCGCCGCTACCGGAGAACAAGCGAACGCTATATACACTCCAACTACTACTATTACTACCGCGTATTCTCTTTCTTACCAGACACAGCCACCTTGATTAAAATCACCCTTTCGTGCTTAGTTTTCCATTTCCCGCTAGGGAACAATTGCAGCACTACTGACTAGTACACAGTACAGTACAAAGCCAGCCAGTCGTACGTGAGCGAGACCGTATACTGTGTTTGGAGGGGGAGGGGAGAGTTTGTAAACAGTCATAAAACTTCAGCTCCACGAGTTTTCCGTTTTAATTTAGAAAATCCAAAGACTGACTTACAGCGCGAGTAATTTAATTTCGCCAATTCCCCGACGCTGCCAGGTTCACGTCTTGCGAGTGAGTACGTGGATGCCGACGTTTCTCATGATTACTTGTTTCAGGTTTTTAAGTTGCGTTCTTTCTATTTTTTTCTTTTTTTTACAACCAACGACGGTCTGCTGGGGTTCAGTGCAGGTCAAGACATTTTAGTTAGCCGCAGTGGCGGCAGGTGTTATAGTTGCAGCGTTGCACAACCACCAATATAAATAACTATAAAATAACATACGAAAACACTAAGCCGTTAAAAGTGTTATCAATTTCTACGGAGAGCGTATTAGATCCTACACGGTAATGTTCGCGTACAATTCAAATGTGACGCGCAGGCTGGTAGTTTTAGGCCGTTTGCAACTTGAAGAGTAATTGGCTGAGCTTACTACACAAACATATGGGAGAACGTCCGTTACTCTTCACAATGCCCAACTGCTTCATATGTGAGTTCGGTGGTTGCAAATCTTCCGCAACGTTCTACTAGTAGCGTTGTAGCGTATCCTTAGTTGTGTCATAAAATCAGCACAGCCTTCTTGATTTGTAAGCAGTGCCGGATTTAAGATTTTTGAGGCCCTATGCCAAGTTTTTTTAGCCCTCCCCCTCGCCGTGACTTTGAAGTAATGTATGCACTGCAGAAGTAATTTGATGTCAGACTAATACTATTAAATTTAAAAGCAGTAGCCTACTATAAAAAAGCGTGCTTTCTTTTAGCAAACTTTTTCAAAATATTAAGAACCATACAAAAGAACTGAGCAAATTAATTTATTCTTTAAGTAGTGCAACTTAACTAAGGTTATTCAGAAATTTAACATAACAAATTTCTTTTTTATTGTCTATGTATAATACATTAATTTTTTCTTAAAATTATTAAAAAAGTAGGTTTAGATTTTTTTTATTTTTTTACTAAAAATACAACAAGCTAATGGTAAACTAATATTTAGTAACTAAATACTTACTTTATTAATGTAGCTAAATTCGGGGGTAATATAGCGGACGTTCAAAATTCACATGCGCAGATTAGTTTTCAAGGATGCCGACGTATTAAAAATAAGTTCGCAATATTTAAATAAGAACTGTCTTCCATTTGTATCATTAACAAAAATTGATCATTTAATTTCAATACTTAAATAAATCATACTTAAATAAATCAAAGTGCCTCCTACTTTAAAAAAAATATCTGTAGCTTGCGGCCCCCTCTGAGCCCGCTAGTGGTAAACCCGGCACTGTTTGTAAGTTGTGTCAGGTTAGTGTTTACGTTGGTTCAAGGTAAACGTTATCCGTTGTTTGAGGTTATAAAATTATGGTAATAATTTTGTGTAACTGTGACTATGATAGTTTAACGTCTTTTAACACCTCCACCACCCGCACAACCAACTACTGTATTGTTCGAACTAATCAGTTCGAACTAGTTCGCGAGCCGTAACTCGCTAACGAACCGTTTTGGGACCTATGTTTATATGGACTTTTTTTCTTACTGTTAACTACAGAATCCGGTCCCGAGAGATTGCCGTGCAATTTGAATCATCCTATATATTAGACCATATGGGTCCCATGAAGCTAGGTGGGTGCCGGACTTAATATGGTCGAGAACCACTGATATACAGTGTTTTCTCGCCCACTAGATTATTAAAAACTCCCCACCCTCATGTTTTGGGTCGAAGTTTTTGAAATGAGAAAAAACTTCAAACCATGGTGCCCGGCTCACTCCTGTACACCTCGCAACTGATTCAACGTGCAACGAAATAGCTGAAACGAAAAAGCAGTGTTCCCAGGTCAGTAATCAAATCTCTTTTCCCTACATAGCTACCCAAAATTTCCCCACTACCAAGAATACGTGTGCTTTAAGCAAAGCGCAATATTTTAAAGAACGTGAGCGTATTCTATATGTTTAAATACCGTTACAATAATATTAAACGTAATTGTTGAGGTTAATTTCATTTATGATAAAATAAAATGGTACTCACATACTGAAAGATGGAGGTGAATACTTTTGAACAGCCTAATATATTTAAACAACTTTCTAATTGTTTAATTCATAAAAAACAATTTGATATCACTGACACCTACTTTCTATAATAATATTTATAGTATCGTCAATGAGAATGTCTGGGTGCATGTCTGAAATGTCTATAATTCTGTATCTTTTCTACATTACTGATATGACTCCATTTACTTTTATTGTAAATAGCGATTTCTCATAATAAAACTATACCATAATAAGTTCTATTGATACACACCCCAAGCAGATGGACAGACAGACAAACTCCAAACGCTGAGTTAAAACTGACAATTCGCTTGCCTCGTTCAATAAGCGTTCATCCTTTTAAATAATCATAGTGACTGAAACACTTATCAAAAGCGCCACTAAATTATAAGTGCTCAATCATGATAACGCGTAATCCTTCTAAAACGGTGGTTCCCAAAGTGGGGTCCGCGACAATGTTTCAGGGGGGCCCCCAAGACACTTTTAAGAAAAATTAGAATATACCCCCATTATCTCCGATTTTTTATTCTTTAAAATCTAAATTTTAGATTCTTAAAACAATTAGTAGAAGATTCCAGTATTTTTGTTTTGGGTTTACAATTACTAACTGTAATTGTAAAAGTAATTTCCAACTACTGGCTTTAAAAATGTCTTTAAATTATGTGTAGCAGACCTGTTTGTCAGCCGAACTGACTAGACCTCTCTCTTGCACTAGAAAAAGAAGATTCAGTGGCAGAACTTTCAACTGAAAGTTCATTAAAATTACAGTTTTCGCAATTACAGCTATCTGACTTATGGTTATATGTAATGACTGACTATCCTGAACTCGCAAAAAAAAAGCTTAGAAGAGTGTAACTGTGTTTCCCTCTACTTATCTGTGTGAAACCGCATTGTCCCAGCTCACGTACTTGAAGTCAAAGTTAAGAAATAAACTTGATGTCGAGAGTGACTTAATATTGAAATTATCAGACATGAAACCCAATATTGCAGAGCTAATTGTTCAAAAGCATCTTCATTGTTTACATTAAACTATGTTTGAAAGCATTAATATTATAATTTTGCAAGTTAAGAGAATTTTGATTTTAATACATATTAATTAAAATATAAGAGTTTCTATCATGTTTACTGTTTGTTTTATTTCAGACGGGATCCGTGAATTTTAAAATAATTTTGGGGGGGGTCCGCGAACTGAAAAGTTTGAGGACCGCTGCTCTAAAGCGTACAATGGAGAGGAACTGGTTTTTTAAAAGTGTCCCCCTAATAACGCATATCTGTGAATTAAAATGTGTACAAATACATTAAATACGGAAACCCGTGTCAATATTTTTAAAAACATCTCGTTTTACGTGTTGAGAACGTAGCCTACAGGGTTACACCAGCAGCTGTGTGTGAATGTGTTGTTCCGACAGACATGCTCACAGTCCACCAAATTTACATACATAGTGCACATTATGGCGACATCACACCAGCGGGAGTGTTAAAAACATGTTGTCTGTTTTTATTTATAGTGCCCAACTGACAATCCTCGAATTATAGTATTATTAATAGTAACAGTAATAATATTAATTAATAATAACAATAATAATAGTAGTAATTTTGTTATAATAATAACAATTAATAATGATTATTACAATATTGTTACGATGGTCTACTGATCATCGTATGGCACATTGGAAAACAAAATACAAGACACCAATGAAGTCACTAATCACCAGCTTTAATTATCACAATTAAACAGTTTGTAATCAACAAGATAGTCTCTTACAACAAATCAAAATAAAAACTGTTCACACGCAGTAAAAATATCAACCAATAGAGTCCCGCACAATTATAAAACTCATAACACTTCGCTACAATACTTCGTACTGCGCTGGAATAAATCGCCACTAAAACTGAACAAAGCGTCGCTGAGTGCTTGTATTTATACCGCGCTGACATTCCAGAATAGTCCATACTACGTGTCAACAATGCTACTACAAAACAATAGAGCGTAATTGCTTGCCGCTTTGAACACAGTGTGCGCGGACCGGTGAAATCTGGATCAGTCTCGGCTACGGACGCGTGACAAGTGTCACGTAATTGTCCCTCATCTCAGCAATATGTACGCGCACACACATTATAGCCGGGCTCCACTGGAATAGCCGAGAAACACGTATCATGTTTTGTAAAGTCGTAGCAATATTAATAAATAATATTGATAACAAATAGGCTATTATAGTAACAGTTACCATTTCATTCTTGGTATAAATAATTGGCAGTGCGTATTTATAATGCCGCTAGGATGGCGTAACTAGTAACCGTTCCTGTTTGGGGGGGGGGGGGATGAGACTAAATCGAAGTCTGCACTGCCATTATTACCTCAGGCCAAATGACATTTCCAACATTCTTCTCATATACAATTATTTCTACAATTATTTATAAGCCTCATTTTAACTGGCATAGAAATAGCCATACGTCAAGTGATTATGGATTTGCACTGAAATGTTTAATGCCTATGGAGAGAAGGAGATTGATCTCGCTGCTCCCTCCCCCCCGAAAGTTACGCCACTTACTACAATTGTGAAACGGAGGAAATCATTGTTTATCCGTAAATAAGTCTGTCTTTCATCTGATAAGACGGAGTGTTCGTGTACGGTTTATGAGTTCTCAGTAAACTATAGTTTACTGAACGCTTCCTACGCTATGTATCTCCTATTACTATACAGTACGACAAAACTGTGTTGCAGAATAAACTTGGGTCTACTGATAATCGTAGACATTGATTAATGAACGTGAAACGCACGTCTGTGTCCAAAGTTTCTCGAGAACTGATTTTGTTGCGGAGTGTTTATGTTTACATTCAGTTCTATATCAGCTGATTACTGTATGTTGATTTTCATTTTGCCGCAATAATTCAAATGTGATACGATTTTTGAAGTCCGTCATGATGTTCAATAGATTTTCGTGGCCCTCTTCTTTTACATGTTTGTATGTTCGGAATTGTTCATATATATTAGATCTTATTTCATCACTGCATGCTTTCAATTCGGTTAAATGATGCTGTATTGGACCATATTCACAAGACTGTTGTTTTGTTGTTTTGCTACTGACAAGAAGCGATTGAAAGAGAAGTTTTTCGGGCAAAAGTGTTAAAAATGGAAGGAGTTCACGGTAGGAGAGAGAAAAACGTTCACAGTGGACTGATGACAGTAAGAAGAGACATAGTGAAAAGATGAAAGAATATTAGAGACGAAGAAAAAACAAGGAATACAGAATTGAAATTGGCATGTGGTCCTCAGATGGCCAATACAAAACAAAAACTGATATCTAATATGGATCGAGGAGTCGCTGCTTCAATCATTACATCAAACTTTCTACACTACGGCAATGTTTAGTCACAAAAACCGCCAATGGTTTCTGTCATGTTATCTGTTTGGCGGCTTTGATCTACGTTCAGCCTGTTTACGCTAAAATTACTCGGTATACACAAAACCGGTTTAATGGTGATTTCAGCAGTACAAACGAAACTACACATTAAGCTGCCCATACACTATCAATATTATTGCACAATATATTGTACAATATTAATTTAGTAAATATTTTGCAAAAGTATTGACAGCGTGTGGGTTACATTGAAGGTCTAAAATGGATTGTACAATATATTGTGTGAATTCAAAAATTGTTTAAGTATACTGCACAAACTGAAAAATATTGCTTAGTGTATGGGCGATATTGCACCATATCGGCTCATTTCCTCCGCTTTCGTCGGCCAGCGCACATCGTCTCGCTCTCGCTATGTCACTGTCGGAGGAAAGAAAGTTCATTTTAGAGGTGATTGAAGTTTATCGGTCTCTACCTGCCTTTATCCGGAACGTTAAAGGTAAAGATTGCAGTAATAGAACAGACAAACAAAAAATGAACAAAAATATTTTAGCAGTTCGTCGAATGATTCACAGTCTAATCGCACAAAGTTTCGAAAATCATTCAGTTCAGATACCCTTAGTTCATTCAACAGCCTTTCATGAGTATATTCATTCCTTGTCTTGTACCATCCTTTCATACATATGCGGTCCTTTCTCTTTATCTTTTTTAAACACAGAATCAGTGCAATTACCACACAACTCGCCTCAAAATCACTCAACACGTGCACTCGAAGAAGTTCAGGAGTGAACTAAGGTTGTACAATAATATCGCACTGTGTAGGGGGACCAGCCAATATTATTGTGCAATATATTGATAGTGTGTGGCAGCTTAACGCAATCGCGTCAAATGGAAGTGCAACGCACATCTGTCGGTCGCGTACGCATCATACTGTCGTCGTCGGCTTGTTAATGCAGCAAACTCTTTGCCACTGCTGCTGCTGCTGCTATTATTACATTGCTCACGCGCGCGCGCGCAGTTGTAACGAACGGAAACCATAGAGCCGAGCCGCGGTGGTGGCCTGCGCTGCGCGTTCTTATTCTTTTTCATCGTCTCGGCAGATTTATTCCTGTTCCCACTTTTTGGCACGCTAAAAAAAAAAAATGTCTCATATTTCTGGTAACACTGTTAACACCAGACGACGAAAATTATTTAATATTTAATGCACGTACAAGTGTCACAAACTGGGAGTAACTTACGTAATAAATAGGGATGTTATTAAAACGTAATGAAATGTAGGAAAATCGTTTTGACCTGGACAGAACGCCTCTATTAATAATCATATGACACATCGTGACATGAGGACACACGCACACCACACGCGCCAGCGCGCGCAACGTGCGACCACCCAAACGCGCGCCTTCTCTTCGACGGAATCGAGTCAATCTTAAAGCTCGACGAGAGAAAAATACAGCAGGAGTACTTCCAGTGGTGTTATTTCGAAGCATTAAGTCTACTACGTCTAAGCCTCATCATCTATAAAACTCGGCCGCTGTTTTGAGCGATATATATATATATGTGTGTGTGTGTGTGTGTGTGTGTGTGTGTGTGTGTGTGTGTGTGTGTGCGTGCGTGTGTGTGCGTGTGTTACAACGTTATTTTTAGACACTTACTTTTACACATATGCTCTTACTCATTTGTGCGCACTCACCCACGTCTCGAAGGTATACGTTTCTTCTGCAGTATTTACCTTGATGTTCCCCGGCTGGGTGGCAGGCTTTGGTCGTTGATTGAGTGTGGATAAGCACGTGAATATCGTTATATAATTTGAATACAAGTAAAGAGTACAGAGGATTTAGTATTGGTTGTGAAATTAGTACGACTGTGTTAATAAAATCGTATTCATTTGATGTATTCTTTAAAAAATTCAAATCATCATATTAATTATTATTTTGTGTGGGTTAATTACTCTTTGAACCCTTATATTCGATACGAATATAATATTATAACGTGTTTAAAAATCTTATCTCTTATATTCTAAGACATGTTATACACAAATATAAAACATATATGACCTGAAATATTTACACGGATATATAATACATAAAACATATTTTAACATAATACGTGATTCACACGTCTGAAATTGACTACTTATCTTGTCTTTCAAATAATTAATGCTTGATGCCTTTACTTGGTGAAAATCCATTGTAAATTATAGTAAAAAATAAAACCATAAAATAGTTTTAGTGATTTCCACTCGTCAATTTATTAAAATTATAAATCCATGACAGCTGTTTCGGCAGCACTGTGCCTTCATCAGATGGTGTCAGCTTACACCATCTGATGAAGGCACTGTGCTGCCGAAACAGCTGTCATGGATTTATAATTTTAATAAATTGACGAGTGGAAATCACTAAAACTATTTTATGGTTTTATTTTTTACTATAATTTATCTTGTCTTTGCAAGTGTGGTTTTTATTATATACCACATAATAAAACAATTAATTAATTAAACAATTATTAAAATTACTAATAGAGACCATTTTATCACTTTTATTAATTATCTTATTAATATCTCAATTAATTAAAAATCATCAATTTAAATAACTCTCATAAGTTATTTGAATTTAATTATAAAATATAATACAATATGGTTCTATATTGACCATTTATTTATGAGATTAATAAATTTAACTTATATGCTCTGTTCAATTATTCTTGAACTTATTTATTACTCGTTCTGGAAAATAAAAATATACTAATGTTTTTGTAAACTTGTATATGGAATCTAGAGCTTCTTTCGATAGACCTCAGGGTCATTTATAATATTAAATAACTGTCTGACTTCACCTGCATTTTTCTGCAACCATTTTAACTTTGTCGTTACCGTCATCTGGACTCTCGAGTTTGTTGATCCTCTTCGGTATCACCCACTCTGTCTCTGCGTCGTTGAACTTCCTCTCACCGTCTACTGGATGCTGAGTTCTGACGTGGACCTCTGGTCGTGATGATGTACGGCTGGATGTAGCTGCATGTGGATGTTCCTGCGTCCTCTTGTATTCTGCTCTGGTTCCTCTCCTCTTCTTATCTTGTCCCTCGTAGATGTCTCGAAGTTATGTTACTTCTTGAAGTTCATCGTGGTTACAACTTCTCGTAGATTCGATATTATCGTCTTTTAAAATAACTCGTGTTCCATTAATACTTTCATCGACGTAGTGCCGGTTACATCGCACTTCACGTTATGTAATACTGTTTAAAAACATGACTAGACTTTGTAAAATTCGCGGTTGCCAGATGCGTGGATTTCACGTACTATTCTGAGTTCATCTGAGAAAGAGTGTGACGCTCGCTGGGGTTTTATACTGCTGCCGTCGTTCCATTCTTGTTGGAAACTGTTTTGACAAAATTGAACAGGTCCACGCGTCGATTGAATTGCTAACTTCAACCTACGCGTCTTTCTATGAAGCGCACACTTTTTTATAAATATTATTTCACCAATCGTTAGGTATATTATTAAACTTTGTTTATGCAAATTATAAATGTTAAGGTGTGTAAATTATGGCAGTTATGGAAAAATTTCACACGGTGTCTGAACGGTTCCCACGATCATTGACCAATTAGTCTTCAATGATAGCGCCAGGCGCTAGCTATGTTTTTACATATGTCGCTGATTCATGTGACTTCTGGTTTTCGTTCAGTATTTAAAAAACTGTGTAAAATCTTCCACCCTCGTTTGCATAATTCAACCTGTCTCTCATTTACACACGTACACTAGCACACACACGCAGACTGATACACAAGCGGCTGCCTGTCATTATGACGTCACCTTTGCCAGTCGGCGCGTGTTGGTTTCTCCCCTTCGCTACGATTTAAAAACCAACGAAGCTTTAATTCCCTATACAGGCTCACTTACAATATTTATTTATTTAAAATTAAATACTACGTTTATTTCTTATATTATCTCTTATACTTAACGCTTAATTATTATATTATTTTTATTATTTACATCTTATATACCTCATACGTGCGTTCTTATGTTATCATACCACAGTCAAGGGTTGATACGGAGACTTATGCTAAACGTATCGTTGCAATATATATATATATATATTTTTTTTTTGAGTCGTGTAAAAGATGTAAATAATAAAAATAATGTAATAATTAAGCGTTAGGTATAAGACATAAATAAAAGAAACAAACGTATTAATTAATTGTAAATAAGGAAATAATTGTAAGTGAGCATGCATAGGAATTGCAAGCCTAGTTGGTTTTAAACGCAGCGAAGGGAGAAGAAACACGCCCCGACAGGCAAGTGGTGAAGTTATTGCGACAGGCAACCGCGTGTGTATCAGTTTGTGTGTGTGTGTGTGTGTGTGTGTGTGTGTGTGTGTACATGAAGAACAAGTTGAATTATGCATACGATTGTGGAAAATTTTACACAGTTTCTAAGTGCTGAACGAAAACAAGAAGTCACACGAATCAGAGACATATGTAGAAAAAAAGCTGGCGCCTGGCGCTACAATTAGATGCTAAGAGGTATTTGATCGTGGGAACCGTTCAGCTACCGTGTGAAATTTTGCCATAACGTCCATAGTTTACACACCTTAATGTTCATAATTTGCATAGGTTAAGTTTATTAATGTACCTAACGATTTGTCAAATAATATTTATAAAAAAGTGTGCGCTTCATAGAAAGACGGTACGTTGTAATTAGTTAATAAATCGACGCGCTGACTTGTTCAACTCTGTCCGAACAGTTTTCAACAGGAATTGAACGCCGGCAGGAGTATAAAACCCCAGCGAGCGACACACGCTTTCTCAGATCATTAACAGACAGTACGTGAAATCCACGTTTCTCGCAACCGCGAATTTTATAAAGTTGAAGTAATGGTTTAAACCGTATTACGTAACTTGAAGTGCGATGGAACCGGCAGTACGTCGGTGAAAGTAATTAGTGATATACACGAGTTATTTAAAAGACAATAATACTGTAAACTACGAGGAGTCGAAACGTCGTCGATGAACTTCAAGAAGTCCACGTAGAACTTCGAGACATCCACGAGGGAAAAGACAAGGAGAGGAGGAACCAGAGCAAAATACTAGAGGACGCAGGGACAGCCACACGCAGCTACATCCAGCCGTACATCATCACGACCAGAGGTCCACGTCAGAACTCAGCATCCATTAGACGGTGAGAGTAATTCTAAACGACGCAGAGACAGAGAAGGTGATACCGGAAGGTGATCCAAAACTCGAGAGTCCAGGTGACGGTAACAACACAGTTAAATGATTGGAGAAATATGCAGGTGAAGTCAGACATTTATGTAATCTTACAAATGACCCTGAGGTCTATCAAAAGAAGGCTCTAGATTCCATATACAAGTTTACATAAACTTTATTATATTTTTATTTTGCATAATGAATAAGTAATAAAAGTTAAGAGAATAATAATTTATAACAAAGAATATAAAACTTATTAATCTCATAAATAAATGGTAATTATAGAAACCATATTTTATTATATTTTTATACTTTTATTATATAATGAAAATCAAGTAACTGTAACGTAAAATCAAGTATGAAAGTTACTTTTAATCGTAGATTTTTAATTAATTGAGACATTAGGAGTATTGTTAATTAAAGTAATAGAATGGTCACTATCAGAATTTTTATAAATGTTTAATTATTTAATTTTTTAATTAAGTGGTACATAATAAAAAACCACACTTGCTAAGTCAATATTAATATTCAATTTCGTACGTGTTAATCACGCACTGTATGAATATATGTGTTATGTATTATATGTCTGTGTAAATATTCCAGGTCATATATGTCTTATTTTTGTGTATAATGTGTCTTAGACTATAAGAGATAAGATGTTGCCACGTTATAATTATACGATATTCGTATAAGTGAATATAAGTGACTTCATTAATTAAACGTGATGTTGACTTCTTCTCCCACAGATATTTGAAGATTTGCTTTGTCAACCTCTTGTCGTCCATTCTACATAAATGTCCAAAAAATAACAGTTTTCTTTTTCTCACCGTTTCTGTCATATTTTCTATACTCTGATAGATTTCACCATTACATTTTAATTTCCAACATTCTCAAGTGGGCCTAACATTTTCCTCATAATTCGTCTGTCCAATATTTTTAGTTTGGCGAAATGTATATTATTATTAGGTACATTTGAATCTAAGAATTTTTTCAATTATCAGAAAAAGTACAAGAAAAGATACTCTACTGTTTTTTTTACCACAATAAAAATTATAAAGCAGATAATCGTACAATAAACACTACAAATTACAAATTCAAAAGTCAAGGATTTTTTTTTAGTTAAATTTACAGCCACAACCCCTAAATGACAAATAGCTTAGTACCAGCTTTTATGTTTCTGCATGTTTGCAGAAACATGCATTTTAAAGTCCTATCTATAGGTCTCAAATGTGTGTAACTGACATTAATACAAAAAGTTTTTTAATTAAAACTCTCTGAACGACATCCAAAATTTTCAAGGAGTATTAAGAGACGTTAATTACATCGAATTATTAAAGACACCGAAGATGTATTTTAAATAAAATATCTCACAATTTAATGTCCAACATAGACTTTTATGAAAATTCACAGTTGCATTTTTGGCCCTTTGTGCCTGCAAAGTTACACAATGTTCACAATGAATACAAGTTTATACACAAGTTAGTGAACAGTTCATAGTTTCATTCGGGTTTGGGTTAAACTTCACATTTAGTCTTACATCCGTCTGGGTTTTTATAAAGTTTTTAAACCTTTTATCCCTTTCTTGGGCCCCGGTTTGAAAAAATGTTGAAATTCGTTAACTAACGCGATATTCTTGTTAAAAGTTTTGGTAAAATTCTGATTAATTTGATATCCTACAGCCGATTTTGCGATTTTATCAAAATTTTGACCCAGTTTTTGTTGGGCCCTGGCGTCCCAAAATTTCGACGTTTTCAAAAATAAAGCACAACATTCAGGTTTTGGATAAAATTCCCTTTAATTTCATACCCCACACGGATTGTTTGGATTGTTTTCACAATATTAACCCTCTAAAAGTTTTGCCTCCGCCACCCTATTTTCGGGTGGATCTGTCTCAAAAACACTACGGTGTTATATAGGATAGAAGTACGGACATGAATGCCAAGTTTTATGAAAAGTCGGTTGGTGGATATAAAAGTTATCGTGAGACATGCCCCGAACAGAAAGACAGGCATATAGACAAATGCTGCCAAACGTTGGAGTTATAACTGAGATATCTCGCGTCCGTTCAAGAATACTGAATCTGTTCAAATCGCAGACAATGGGTTGAAACCGTACAGCGTGTGGAAGAGGATGGATGGGAAACGCAAAATACCCGCTGTCACGCAGTAAGAATAAAATAAGATTGATTATTTTAAAACGTTAATCTAATTTCAGTTAAACATTTTGGAGAAATAGGAACGAACTTATCAACTGTTTTCTTCTAGTTAAAAGTTCACGGACACTGGCAGGACAATTTATATTCATTATAACCGCTAATTCAGTTGCGCCTTTGCCTCTACGATACTAAGTCGATTCGTTTGCATAAATCATTTATTAAGAGGCTATAAATGTAATTTGAAACGACTAATGTCGTACTTTATGATAAAGTAAGGAATGGTGAAGTTTTAAGAAAATAGGGGGAAGAGAGAAGAATCATGAAGGTAATAGAAAATCGGAAAAGAAATTGGTTAGGTCATTGTTTAAGAAGAGACTGATTGCTTACAACTACCTTGGAGGGTGTCATAGGAGGAGAAAAAAGAAGAGGGCGTACAAGAATAAAGTTAATAGATAGCATTAAAATCAGAGGGTGTTACGAAGAAACGAAAAGACTGGCATGCGATAGGACAGCTTGGAGAGCTTTTACCATTTGAAGACCTGCCTTAGGGCAGAACATCAAATAATAATAATAATAATGATAAACAGAATCGATATGTGAAGATCGATACTTCATGAACAGATCGCAGCCTGGCGCCGTGCCATGTCTGACACCAAAGACTGTGTGCAGCGTAACGTGGTACCACGTCAGGGTCATAACATGTCCGAGGGCAGAGGGAGGTTTCCTTTGGAGGGGGAGATTCATAAATGATAATACATAGTACAGTAAACGTCTGATTATTCGCGGAATTGGGTGGCGCGATCATCGCGAATAACCGAATTCGCGGATACTCCACGATGTGTGCAAAATACTTCATTGACATTAACTGTTTATTTAAATAAAGAGGTCAAATAAAATCCCGTTAACACGATCATCAAGGGACCTCGTGACAACCACGTATTAAGCGGGATATTATACCAACTAGCAACAAGTACGTACTGAAAAAGTGCAACTAATAATCACATTTGCTGTGTAGTTTACATTCACACGAACTGACAATTCTACACAAGAAGTTGTACTGATAAACTGTCTCACGTGTATCATCTATTGTGTCTTATGTTATTCACAACTAATTGTCGTTGTGAATAAGTGCATAAGTTCAACCTCATGTGCGGAAACATCAGGCGAACCCTTAAGTCAGCAAGGAACACGCCTAAAATTCTAATACAAGGTGACGGATCTTCCCACACTTCTTTATGGGTCTGAGAATTGGACTTTAACGAAAGGCCACGCCAGTCGCTTCCAAGCGGCTGAAATGAGATTTCTCAGGCAGGGTATACTCTCCATGATCACAGAAGAAACACAGATATACGGCAGGAACTGAATATTACGAGTATACTCGACGGGATCGCCCAGTATCGGCTGAATTGGTGGGAACATCTTTTGCCGAATGGACGACTGCCGCATCCCCAAACAACTATGGAACTACGAGTTCCATTATATTCGCCCTTATACGAATCCCCTCGTATAAGGCGAGGGGACGGAGAGGTGTAGGACGTCTGAGGAAGCGCTGGAGTGACCAGCTCTAATCTTTGCCTGTTAGAGACCGGAACAAACCATCCTTGGTTTAATCCTTGAAGATGATGATGATGATCTATCTTATATACACAAATGAATGTTTCTTAGTTTCTTTGTTTGTCCCGTATGCGTTCCTATACCATTCATCCGATTGCGATGAAACTTCGGTGAGTTGTTGTGCGCACGCCCGCGAAGGTTTCTGAATTTTTTCGATGGGGTCCTTTGGGGGGTTCTTTGGGGTCTTCCACATCTCCTCCTAAACCACTGGACCGATTTCAACCAAACTTGGCACAAATATTTTACGCAACGGGAGAACCAACAAAGGATAGGTGTTTTTTTTCGACGGGGTCCTTTGGAGTCTTCCATATCTCCTCCTAAACCACTGGACCGATTTCAACCAAACTTGGCACAAATATTTTACGCAACGGGAGAACCAACATAGGATATGTGTTTTTTTCGACGGGGTCCTTTGGGGTCTTCCACATCTCCTCCTAAACCACTGGACCGATTTCAACCAAACGTGGTACAAATATTTTACGCAACGGGAGAACCAACATAGGAGATGTGTTTTTTCGATATGATCCTTCGGGGAGTCCTTTTGGGGGTCCTTTGGGGTCTTCCACGTCTCCTCCTAAACCACTGGACCGATTTCAACCAAACGTGGCACAAATATTTTACGCAACGGGAGAACCAACACAGGACAGGTGTTTTTTTTCGATACGATCCTCTGGGGGGTCCTTTGGGGTCTTAAAAAACTATTAGATCTGGTTACTATGGCAACCCAATAGAATAGATTCTGTTCTAAATATATTATCGCATTAAATTGAAGACCACGCGAACGAAGTCGTGGGCAACAGCTATTTATTTTTTAAGAAACCTACTTTAATTGAACTTTATTAATTAAACTAACACTTTCATTACGTACAACGTGAAACTCCGTAGCGAAGCACGGGTATTCCGCTAGTCATCTATACTGAGTACTTCTGAAGTTGCTACCTATAGACGTACAAACGTGTATTAAGTCTATAAAAAAATCTAAGTGAACGTCTCCCACGTTTTCGTGACCAGAACAGATTAGATTTTGGAATGGATTACCGCAACCGTATGAGTTAAGAAATGTCAGAAAAACGCACGTGAGTGAAGTCGCTGGTCACCTGTCGGCAAACGTCACAGCTGGCGTTCAACGTCAACATCCAATGTTTTCGCATCCGTTAACTAACCCAGTAGAGTACAGCGGCTTGATTAATACCGCGTAAATATGCAGATAATGTATCCCACAGTCGCAGTAAAGTACACATGCCCGGATGGCTCATGGTAGCGGTTACATAATCCGTCCCTCGGACATATACCTTTACATAACTTAAATAATTTTGATACAATACTGTTAACGTTATTAATTTAATAAAATAGTGTACTAAGATTAGTGGAACAGAAGCTTTATTATTCAAATGAAATTTATTTCATCTTTTAAAAAAATCGTGTGGAGAACCATACATGACCTCCATGTTCTAATTAATAATAAAATTACTTTTAATAGGTACACTCAGAACGAAACTAAATATATCACCACGCTTTTGGTAAAAACCCTGAGAAAGATGTTCAAAATCGAATTGTACATAGTTGTTAATATTTTAAAAATAAAAAATTAATTTAATTTTATTATCTTTTATTTAAACAACCAGAAAGAAAGCGAATAGCGCCCAGCGCTTGTAACATGTGAATTTCTGAAAACGAAAAATTATTTTGTTTACGTATCCGAGTTTACGATATTTTGTTTGCATGGAACGATAGCAATTGTTAATATTTTATTGAAATGTTTTTGAAATTTCGGTCGAATAAATTTATAACATCGATACAAAACATTACCCCTTCCCCCTTCAACTACCCTTTTCATTTATAGAATATTTCATCTACCTTTCTACAGTGGATTATTATGTCCGTCTTTTCAGGATACTTTATTTATCAAAATTAAGTACTTACTCTTGTTAAAACGTAAAACGCTGCAGGTAAACTATCCCTTCCTCTTTAACCGATCTTCACCAAAATCAACAGATATTGAGTCCTCTACAGCTCGGGCATATAGGCCTATGCAAAAAATTATTTTATTATGTTTGATTTTGCAGAATTTATCGTTCGCCATAGGAAAAATTCTACACACAGACGCTTTTCGGAAAATTACTTTTCTTCATGTTTTGAGGATAGTACAATCAGAATCTGTCCTTATCTCGAACAAGATTTTTTTTTGCCTTCACCATACTTCCATTTCCTTACGGAACATGTAAGTAAAATCCGCGGATAAACCGCTCACGGATAATCGGGAATTTACTGTATTAATTAATACTGTCCCAGCGGTAGGTAAATTAGTAGTATTATTAAATAGGAAGAGGTTTTCGTCGATCAATTCCAGTGCTTCTTGCGTAATCGTGATCAGTTAGACACGTGTCGCGTCAGAACGCGTCGTCACCTAAATAACACGGTCGTTAGCTGAGGCAGTAAGGGGAGTTTGTGTATCATACGACTAATGGTGTCCAACAACGCGCGGACGTTGGGTTTTATTTTTTTCCCTCGACGACACAACTTGTATGGGTTCCAAACCACAGTGTCGTAACGATTTCACTTAGTTTCCCTTAATTCCAACGCCGCTACTGCTGTAGTACAGTCGCTTCACGTAAAAACAATAACACGACCCACTAAATGTGCATCTCAATCCAGTTGAAACAGAAAATGGAAACCAGAGATTATTTAAATTTCAAATACAAATATACACAATGGGTTTAAAAAAGCATTTCAAATAGAAAAAATAGAAAAAAGTCATTTGTTACATCGATACGTTTGTTAAATCTCGAATCTGCAAAGACTCTGGATATCCACGCGTAAGACCAAGGTGATGGCTTTTCGTGGAACTGATCCCGTACGGGCAAATATTGTTATTAATGGTACTGTCCTGGAACAAGAAGTTAGCAGTTTTGAATACCTGGGCTACAGCGTGTCTTATAACGCATGCAAAAACGTTGTGAATTGGTTGCATAAGTCCAACCTTATGTGCGGGACCATCAGGCGAATCCTTAAGTCACCAAGTAAAGGAACACGCCTAAAATTCTACAAGGTGATGGTTCTTCCCACACTTCTTTATGGGTCTGAGAATTGGACTTTAACGAAAGGCCAGGCCAGTCGCATCCCAACCGGCTGAAATGAGATTTCTCAGACACGTGGTAGGGTATACTCTCCATGATCATAGAAGAAACACAGATATATGGCAGGAAATGAATATTATGAGAATACTCGACAGGATCGCCCAGTATCAGCTGAATTGGTGGGAACATCTTTGCCGAATGGATGACTGCCGTATCCCCAAACAACTCTGAAATTATAAGCCGAGGGGACGGACGGAGAGGTGTGGGACGTCCGAGGAAGCGCTGTAGCGACCAGCTCTAATCTTTGCCAGTTTGAGACCGGAACAAACCATCCTTGGTTTAATCCGTGAAGATGATGATGATGAAAAAAGTCATTTTTAAAATGGTGTTTCAAAGAAAATATATTTTTTTTTCTGAAACTGTCCTGGTTGCCGAGGCTATTGTGAGTTATTGATTGTCACCACCGAATAGGACAACAATACCCTATGCCGGCTATCGACCTTCTCTGGTCTAGATCCGTCGTGTTGTGTTGCTCGTCACCACACACGACGTCTTGAGTAGGTAGAAGCTCTATCTGAAACTGGGTTCAACGGTTCTGAAACTTGGGTCATAAAGAAAAAAGATCAACAGAAGATACAACCAGCAGAAATTAAATGTCTGAGATAGGAAGTGATTTTGATATTTTTGCAGTTAATGAAAGGATTAAAGGATACAGAAGAAAACGGATTCAGCACACCAGTAGAACGGAAGAAAGTAGAATACCGAAGATGGTGAAAGATTACAACCCAAGAGGCAGAAGAAAAGTTGGTAGACCTAAGGAAAGGTGGAATGCGCAACAGGAACAGGCCGCGAAAGCCTAAAACCGTTAAGATGATGATTTTCTGAAACTATAATTTATTTGGAAACATTCTTTACCGTGCTGTTAGGCCGTGGTCTATTGTTTATATTCACAGACGTTTCGGCCCCCCCCCCATCGGAGGCCATCATCATCACTGTCGGATGATCGGCAAAGTGTACCCCAGTGATGAGGTAGAGACTATGTGATGACGGCTTATTATCGAGGATGAATGGCACAATCGAGCGTGCCTTAAAGAATAAAGTTAGATTATAACAATTTTACACGGTGATGTCCGTTCCAAGCTGTCTATTCGGTGGAGAAACACGGACAATGACGACTGCACATGGAAGTCGACTGCAAAGTGCAGAGAAGAGGAGTCCATAGATTAGTAACCGGATATAGTAGGCTAGATAGGGAAAGGAATGAGGACATCCAGCATGAGTTAGCTGAACGACATGTGAGCGAATATACAGAGAGATGGTTTGATCATTTAGAACGTATCGACCTATCAAGAATACCACACAGAGCAAAGTATATGCCTAAAGGTAGAGGAAGTCTGTTGTAAGAACGGATGACGTAATAGACAAGAAGTAGAAGGAGGAGGAGGAGGAGGAGGAGGAGGAGGAGGAGGAGGAGGAGGAGGAGGAGGAGGAGGAGGAGGAGGAGGAGGAGGAGGAGGAGGAGGAGGAGGAGGAGGAGGAGGAGGAGGAGGAGGAGGAGGAGGAGGAGGAGGAGGAGGAGGAGGAGGAGGAGGAGAAGAAGAAGAAGAAGAAGAAGAAGAAGAAGAAGAAGAAGAAGAAGAAGAAGAAGAAGAAGAAGAAGAAGAAGAAGAAGAAGAAGAAGAAGAAGAAGAAGAATTATTTCATAGACCAAAATGTGTTAGTACAGACCCAAATGTTTGACATTTATGTTAGTTGTTAAGAGTGGGTACAGGATTTCAAATATTTGGGAGGTAACATTTCATGCAGTCTACTCAGAAAAGTGGAGAAAAACTTGTGTAAATTTAGGTACATCTGTGGAACTATTCAAAGAACATTTATAATTTGTTTATATAACAATTTGTGATTCGAGTCGGTAGTGTTTTGTGTGTGTGTGTGTGTGTGTGTGTGTGTGTGTGTGTGATTCCTTTGTAAGTAACTCGTTGAGTTTCCTGCAGGTCTCCCATGTAATATCTTCAAATAAATACACTGCAAGTAGGTTTATTAAAATTAATTAATAACAACAAAATCCACGAAAAGCATTGTTTTTATGAGCAAACGGTATACACTCCATATTGAGGGCTAAATTGATCTCAGGAAAAATCATCACACAAATGGCCGCAGTATGAATACTGTTCACTAGGAATCGAACCCACGCTGAGCACAGGCCGCAAAGCGACGACAACGACGACGACGACGAGATCACGTAATCGCTGTAAATAGAAAACATTAAAATTGGACGGAGGCGCCAAACGGGACGGGATGGAACGGCGATGACCGACCGGCCAGCCAGGCGTTCGATACACTCGATGATTGACATTACCAAGGACAATTAAATGTACACAATTTATTTACTCTTTCTCTCTGTGTGTGCGCGATCAAAAACCCACTGGTGGTGATTAAACAGAGAGCACAGTCTGTTGTCGACGAGCCAGAGTGTGTGTGTGTGTGTGTGTGTGTGTGTGTGTGTGTGTGTGTGTGTGTGTGTGTGTGTGTGTGTGTGTGTGTGTGTGTACGCGCATCTATTTCTAGACTACCAGTTAGTTGCACTGTCCGCGCGCTGTTTCCCGTTTTAATTAAATGCTGCGTGTGTATGTGTGTGTGCGTGTGTTGTATTCACTGACCCACTCGCACTTTCAACAACACAACGTGACCCTTCACTGTATTAACTCACCACTCTCTCCTTGTCTTCATTTCCCTTTCAATCCTTCAGTTCTTGTTCTTTGTTTAATTTTATCACTGTTTCTACATCCCAGTAAGTTACAGACTCTTAAGTGCATACCAGATAATATGTACATAGCGTGTGGAAATTATAAAACCGTTAGCTGAAACCAGTGGCGTATCTAGAATTTGGTCTTCGTGGCCGGTCGAGTCGGCTCGTACGAAAGAAAAAAAAACAAGTTAAGACTAATCAACATTTTTGTCTTTAAAGTTGATGAAAAACCTGTGATAACGTTGTGATATCAGTCCCACTAACATAAACGGTAATAACACAATAACAATACGCGTTATTGAAACATTGTTTAGAAGATACTGCCTGAATGATTTTCCTAATTTCATATTTCAAACGTATGCGCAAGTGATGTGTAATAAACCTGTTTGTATATTTAGAAAAAAGTTGCTAGCTAAAAAGGCATAAAAGAGGCATAGAAGAAGAAGAAGAAGAAGAAGAAGAAGAAGAAGAAGAAGAAGAAGAAGAAGAAGAAGAAGAAGAAGGTGAAGGAGGAGAAGAAGAAGAAGAAGAAGAAGAAGAAGAAGAAGAAGAAGAAGAAAAAGAAGAATTATTTCATAGACCAAAATGTGTTAGTACAGACCCAAATGTTTGACATTTATGTTAGTTGTTAAGAGTGGGTACAGGATTTCAAATATTTGGGAGGTAACATTTCATGCAGTCTACTCAGAAAAGTGGAGAAAAACTTGTGTAAATTTAGGTACATCTGTGGAACTATTCAAAGAACATTTATAATTTGTTTATATAATAATTTGTGATTCGAGTCGGTAGTGTTGTGTGTGTGTGTGTGTGTGTGTGTGTGTGTGTGTGTGTGTGTGATTCCTTTGTAAGTAACTCGTTGAGTTTCCTGCAGGTCTCCCATGTAATATCTTCAAATAAATACACTGCAAGTAGGTTTATTAAAAATAATTAATAACAACAAAATCCACGAAAAGTATTGTTTTTATGAGCAAACGGTATACACTCCATATTGAGGGCTAAATTGATCTCAGGAAAAATCATCACACAAATGGCCGCAGTATGAATACTGTTCACTAGGAATCGAACCCACGCTGAGCACAGGCCGCAAAGCGACGACAACGACGACGACGAGATCACGTAATCGCTGTAAAAATGTATTATTTTTACAGTGTAATGTATTATCGCTGTCGCTGTACCTAAAAATGTATTATTACTACTCTATTATTATTTTGTTATTATTATTATATAATTCCGGCTGTACAATTTTTACATATTTTCCGGCACCAAATACTACAGAATTGACTGAATTCTCATCTTCCACGGCTCCTTGTCCATCCAAAGATCTTCAATTTCTCTTTCCCTCAATATAGTCTGAATTTCTTCTATCCAGGTGATAGGGGTCTTCCTCTTTTCCTTCTTCCCAATTTTTTTGTTTGAATAAAATCAACAATTGAATTTTTCTCATTCATTCTGTCTTTAATGACTTCATCTCTAATTTTCTCACTCCTGAATACTCTTGCCGAACGTCTCCAAAAATACATCTCTGCTCTCATTAATTCTGTTCTTGTGTGTTTATTGGTAGTCCAAACTTCTGAGCAGTAAGTCATGATACTGCTAACAATGGTTTTAAATATTTTGGTTTTAGTTTCTGCTGTAATTTGCTTATCCCAGAGGATTCCATTTAACGTAGATATATAGCCATCTTTCCAAAATTAATTCAGGATTGTATTTCTTTGTCTTGCTTCCCACTGGTCGTAATTTTCACGCCTAAGAATTAATGGATTAACAAAATTTGTCACTTTTTTACACCCTCTGTGTGGGGGGAGTCCGGTACCGTTCGTCTTCCTCCCATAAATACCCTCCTGGGTGAAACGTCCACAGATGTTACCGCGCCCCCGGCAAAACAAGCCTCAATCTTGCCCCACAGTCCGTCCCCCTATCTTCCCACTGCCTCGGTCAAAAGGATGACAATCGGAAGTCTTTGATGAAATAATGTATACCTTAAACTCTTAAACACAAATATCTTCTTCTTCTTCTTCTTCTTCTTCTTCTTCTTCTCCTCCTCCACTTCAGGCATTTGGTCATAGACCTGTTGCGCCCTCCGGCCGTGGGGTGTTCACGCCCAACCCCAGCCAGAGAAATATTAGCTAACCTTTTAACCCACGCCCGGGGGCAAGCCGTGCAGTGGGGGGGGGGGGAGAGAGAAGAGTGTTGTTTATGTGTGTAGTATATATTGTGTGCCCTTGTTAATTATCTGGCCAGGGTATGCCAGAGAAGACGTACGTGTTATTTGTCCGCGTACGTGCGGGTGGACGAGCAAATCGAGCAAAAACACAAATATTTAACACAAATTTCAGCGTACCCGAGACTCCTACGCTAAGAAGCGTGAACCGTCAAAAGAATACACCACCACCACCTATAAAGGTAAACACAACTATATGAAAAACTACATAAACAAGATCCGCTAGTTAACCTTGCTTGACCGCTGAGCGGAACCGGAAACACAACCATGCTGACGCAAGTTCATACAGCCAACGACTTTTTTTATACACAAATGTACTTCTTGTGACCACAGATTTTTAAGTGGTTGAAAGATCGTTGTGTGGTAAGTTCTAACGATGCTGATTGTCCGATGGTAAAAAAAGGCACTCATAGAACAGATCTATGGCACCAGGAGAGTTGGTACACCCAAACTACGTTGGGAAGACGGTGTGAACTACGATGCGCGCCATATCCTTGGGACCCGGAACTGGAGAGCTGCTGCACTTGACGGGACAACTGGCGGAGGCTGTTAAAGGATGCCTTGACTCAGCAATGGGTTGTTGCGCCGCTGAAGAAGAAGAAGAAGAAGAAGAAGAAGAAGAAGAAGAAGAAGAAGAAGAAGAAGAAGAAGAAGAAGAAGAAGAAGGTAATTGTCCGATCGGACCCTCCTGATGATATTGTTTACGTACCATCGAAAGTTAGGTTTACAGATCGTACGGGCTGATTTGTTTCCGTACACTTTACCCCCCTTTTATGCATCCGATTTATAACGTACGATACGTTCTGCATCCGATTTGGTTCCGATTTCTGTTGTGCGTCAAAAACATCAGTAGTCGGTGAGAACAATTTTAAGCGTTACCATCATACGGACCGGAAAATGGATCCGTGCGTGTTGTATCGAATAGAAGAAGGAAAACATATTCATCCTATTAACTACGCATGATATGTAGACGGTGCTTCAATTTATTTTTCCTTCTTCAAATTTTTATTTTTATAATCTTCGGAAGCAGGATCCCATAGTGCTCTCCTGTTTTGGA
Organism: Magicicada septendecula; assembly: GCA_034769895.1. Taxonomy (NCBI): domain Eukaryota; kingdom Metazoa; phylum Arthropoda; class Insecta; order Hemiptera; family Cicadidae; genus Magicicada; species Magicicada septendecula. The sequence goes on from CM068374.1 coordinate 56,803,620, forward strand.
TTTCGTCAATGAGTCTTTCTGTATTAGTGACTTCCACATTTACAAAACGAATTAAGCAAATCTCACCACGATGCGAATATCACCGATTATTTGGAGCAACTGCCTCGGCTACGCTAGGCAGGAAGGTTGATGTCTGAAAGTCATACGGTACAAAACTCGCGCGAATGCATAAACGGAACCATTACGGCAAATGTATCTGGACAACTCGTCCGTTTTTTTTATCTCGGAACGATAAATTTATCGCACGACGGTGAATAAAATGGTCCACTTGTTTCTGTTGTTCTACGTGCCGTACGATTTTTTATCGTCGGTTATGTACGGTATAAATCGGATGCATAAAATTGCCCTTAAGAGTTTATGTTTTCGTGTTAATAAGACTCCGTTTAAATACAAGGTTTAATCTGCTGCTGATAACAAGAATCATACAATATTTACTCAAGTACTGCCGAAACATGAGTCACACAGTTCACCATACACGCCAGTTTGGCATATTGAATCTTCGCGGCTGTGTCGTATTTATACCGAAAACAAACCGAGTTTTCTAAACCAAGTGACGGACACCAGACACATTTAAAGTTTGCGCCTGCAAGTTATGCAAAACACGGTCACCCGTACATTGATTGGTTCCTAGGTTTGAAAAGTTTGTTAAAAGCCATAAAAGTAAATTCCGGTACAAGGTTTTAAATTTGTTTCACAGAATTAGTCTCACTTAGGTGACCGTACCAAATCGAAGGATGATCTAGACCAGTGGTTTCAAGCTGAAAGCGTCTGATGGCCACACTTGAACGCAGCAGCCTATCGGCGCGGCAGGCCGCATTGTAAGCGATAAATTTTTCGACAAGTAATGGAAAAATAAAAATATCGGTACAGAAAACCATACATGACTTCCATGTTCTAAGATTTATGATGTACTTATTCTAAAATACGTGTTCTAAGATTTATATTTAAAATCATTTTTGAAATAAAATATTTCTACAGAAACTACTTCTTTCTACTTCTTGCTTCGGCCTTAACCACAGTACTGTGGTCACTAACGTATACCACCTCACGTTAGCCGACTCTATTTTCAATGACGATGACAGTCGATAGCACTGCCGAAACGTCTGGTTTTGCAAAAAACATTGGACCACAGCCAAACAGCCCGGGAAGGAATTTTAACAACAGACTCTTCTTTGTTGCCAATAACGTAGTACACATATAAAAAATTATCCCCTCCCCCTTCAACTATCATTTTAATTTATAGAAAGTTACCCCCACCCCTTCAACTACCCTTTTCATTTATTCCATCTACCTTTCTACAATGGATTATTATGACCTTCTTTTCAAGATACTTTATTTATCAAAATTAAGTTCTTTACTCTTGTTAAAACATAAAACGTTGCAGGTAAACTACCCCTTTCCCTCAACCGATCTTCACCATAATCAATAGGCCTTGAGTCCTCTACAATTCAAGGACGTATGCAAAAATTTATTTGATTCTGTTTCAATTTGCGGCAGTTATCGGTCGCCATAGAAAAAATTCTATACACAGACACACAGTTTTCGAAAAATTAGTTTTTTTATGTTTTGAGTGTAGTACAACCAGAACCAGCCCTTATCTCGAACATGATTTTTTTTGCCAACACCATACTTCCATTTCCTTATGGAACATGGAAGTAAAAAAAGATAATATCTAATTGGAAATAAGTACAAAGGGATAATTTGCACATCTGATATAGGCCTATGTTCCTACACACGCTTTAATTGTATAGTGTTAATTTTGTCAGCATAATAGGTAAGATACTGTCAGCATGAAACAAAGATAATGAACATTGTGAATTTACATACAATATTCAATATGAAAACAGAAGGATCTGCTGCGGCCTCTAAAAACGCAAGTCTTTCTGCGTGTCGACTGGTAGTTTGAAAACGCTTAAACGTAACTTTGAACGTTACGTCTGGATCTTGTAATATGGTGGAAATAAGAAATGGCTAGCGCAAATACACATTCCATTAAACAAACTAGCATGCTTCCTGAGCTGTAGAACTCGCTTGCTATTTTGAACGAAGTGCATTTGTTTTCGGAGAAATTTTGGTATTAGATAATTTTTCAATTACCCTATCATAAAAATTATGAAAATCTCGATTACCTTTCTATTTACTTTCTGATTAGTAAAGTAACAATTGTAATCCGACTGATTACGAATCAAGGGCGAAACATCGGACAAGGGAGTCTGTTTTGTCTACCCTTGGAATGAAAGGAAACAGACTGGGTCTTGTAATACCTATGATGAAAATAAAAGAAGATTAGAGCAAATACACATTCCATTAAACAAACTACCATGCTTCCTGAGCTGTAGAACTCGCTTGCTATTTGAACGAAGTGCATTTGTTATCGGAGAAATTTTGGTATTAGATAATTTTTCAATTACCCTATCATAAAAATTATGAAAATCTCGATTACCTTTCTATTTACTTTTTGATTAGTAAAGTAACAATTGTAATCCGACTTATTACGAATCAAGGGCGAAACATCGGACAAGGGAGTCTGTTTTGTCTACCCTTGGAATGAAAGGAAACAGACTGGGTCTTGTAATACCTATGATGAAAATAAAAGAAGATTAGAGCAAATACACATTCCATTAAACAAACTACCATGCTTCCTGAGCTGTAGAACTCGCTTGCTATTTTGAACGAAGTGCATTTGTCATCGGAGAAATTTTGGTATTAGATAATTTTTCAATTACCCTATCATAAAAATTATGAAAATCTCGATTACCTTTCTATTTACTTTTTGATTAGTAAAGTAACAATTGTAATCCGACTGATTACGAATCAAGGGCGAAACATCGGACACGGGAGTCTGTTTTGTCTACCCTTGGAATGAAAGGAAACAGACTGGGTCTTGTAATACCTATGATGAAAATAAAAGAAGATTAGAGCAAATACACATTCCATTAAACAAACTACCATGCTTCCTGAGCTGTAGAACTCGCTTGCTATTTGAACGAAGTGCATTTGTTATCGGAGAAATTTTGGTATTAGATAATTTTTCAATTACCCTATCATAAAAATTATGAAAATCTCGATTACCTTTCTATTTACTTTTTGATTAGTAAAGTAACAATTGTAATCCGACTGATTACGAATCAAGGGCGAAACATCGGACACGGGAGTCTGTTTTGTCTACCCTTGGAATGAAAGGAAACAGACTGGGTCTTGTAATACCTATGATGAAAATAAAAGAAGATTAGAGCAAACACACATTCCATTAAACAAACTAGTATGCTTTCTGAGTTGTAGAACTCGCTTGCTATTTTGGACCAAGTAGTTTATTATTGGCTAAATTTTTGTATTAGATAATTTTACAATTGGTCTATCATAAAAATTATGAAAATCTCGATTACCCTTCTATTTTTTGTTTTGTTTAGTAAAGTAACATTTGTAATCGTACGATAAACGTTAAAAATATAAAACAATAGGATTTAGTCTGACACCCAGCTGGAGATTAAGAATTTTCCAAATTTTTGATCCCATTTTTGGGCCGTGGCAAAAAAAAAATTTTCAATTTCCAGAACTGTACACTATGTTCAATATCGGTTAAAATTATGTTTCATGTGATATGTAACATAGAATTTACGATTTATCCAACTTTTGCCCCACTCTTTGGGCCCAACAACGCCCCGACAGGACAGAGCAGATTGTCTCACAGTTCACACAGAATTTAATCCATGTTCTTCAGTCTTGCATTGTAGAATGACAAAATTTCGCCTAATACACCTAAGGACGACTTACTCAATTAGCTGCGAAATCTAAACTATGCATCAAATATAGCTAAAACTTTAGACGATAGTCACTAACAAGTGTGCCAACATAACGTAAAAAAAAAAACAATTTTTTAATCGGACACTTGTAGACGTGGAAATTGCTAAGTTGCACGGACGTTTTGATCAAACCTCGTATATGATGCAGCTGCTGGTATTTTGTCTGCCATTTACACGATTTAGTTGCAAATGAGTGTTGTCTTTACTACCGTATGTACACCGTGTAAATCACGTGGATGATGCAGTGCAGTTCAGCGGCAGTTCCCCCCCCCCACCCCACCAACACCAAGCCACGCCCTCGCGACATATGAAGCTGAGTCACAGACTAAACAAAGGGAGGGTGCGGCGGGAGACAAGAATAATACACACGGAGACGACGACAAGGGGGTTGCTGAATGAATGCTATCGCTCACGGGATAACGTTGTTACAGTAAACACACAGGGATGCACCATCAGAAATAACGGAGTTGACAAACTACAGCTGGGAACACTATGTCGAAAACGGTACACTATATAAGTGAGACGACCCTCAGCCTGTGTCACACTATGCTAATTCACTAACTCGTGTGGTGGCTACTAAGTAGCATAGTGTGACAAAGAGAGTAGCAGCTACTAGCGCTCGCCGGCGAGTGAAGAATCAGTAGCTAGAGAAGTTGCCACTCTACTACTACTAAGTAGCCAGTAGCCGACCTAGAATAGCGCCCTAGTCCAGAGCATATTTTAATGAATTTGCACTAGTCGGCACTAAACCTACCAATGTATATATACATACACTATATATGCACACACACACACACACACACACACACACACACACACACACACACACACACACACACACATATGATTTTTATATAATATTGAAAATTATGTAATTTGAATTTAACTTGACCATGATCATGTACATTCTTTACTCGTGAAATTAATTGTAATATTAGACACAAATGCTTTAGACATTAGGAAAATAATAATAATAAAAAAAATGTTGTTTTGGTTTTGTTGTTGTTGTATTGTGCTTTTATACTGTTCTAAGTTTAAAATGAGTGATTTATTTATTATATATGAAATAATTACATTCCTTAATACAGCGGGTCCCAACATTTCCGGACCCACGTACCACTTTGGCCTTCCGCGTACATTTCGAGTACCAGCGGAGCTTAAAGAAAGGTTATTGTGGTTTTCTCAATAAAAACCTTGAGAGAACATGAATATAGCATATCTTAGTATTCCTATTTATGTATAATTATTTAAATCTAATACATAGAATTTACAAAACGGGAACTGACTTTAAAAATTAATTGCCGGTTGGTTCTATGCTAAAATAAAATATAAGGTTTTTTTAAAAGACAGTTGATTGCTTTCGTTACAGATTTTCTTGTTAGTACTGAAAAAAAAAACAACATATGAAAATAATTAATATGGAACTTAAAATAACTCTGTGACGCTTAACATAACGAACTGAATAAAGTTAAAAATCTTTAACCGGAACGGATGTTGTGTACAAACCAAAATTTAGTTAAACGGTTGTATGCCGGGCTATTAATTAGACCGGGGTCTTGTGTTGTTGAAACCAAACGTTTCGGCCTAACCATCGCACGCCTTCTTGAACGATAAAAAAGACATGGCAAATGTTCGTTTAAAATCTCAGTACCAGTTGGCTTGCCTCAGCACTGAGGTTTTTAGGCGAACGTCTGCCGGCCAGAAAACCTGCAGTGTTTTTGCCGTTGAAGGTGGCGTCCATTGGTGAGACCGATACGTTTGGTTTCAACAACACAAGACCACGACCTAATTAATAGCCCGGCGGCATACAACCGTTTAAATAATATTGTCGCGCCTTGAAAGGCTGAGAGCTTTGTTACGAAACTAAAGTAAGTAAATCTATAAACTCCTGAAACTTTGGTACGGCACGAGGGCAGACTACCTAAGCAACGGACGTTATTTTCCAAGGAATAACGCAACATCGGAAGTCAGAAGAAAAGATGGTGAGATCAATGAGTGCGTAACAGAGTGTAAACTCCAGAAGAAGAAGAAGAAGAAGAAGAAGAAGAAGGAGAAGAAGGAGGAGGAGGAGGAGGAGGAGGAGGAGGAGGAGGAGGAGGAGGAGGAGGAGGAGGAGCAGAAGAAGAAGAAGAAGAAGAAGAAGAAGAAGAAGAAGAAGAAGAAGAAGAAGAAGAAGAAGAAGAAGAAGAAGAAGATTCGGACTTAGGTGATCGTACTTTTTCTCTCGCTTGACGTTTGGAACCCTGCAATCTGTGACAGTCCTCAGAAGCTGTGAGTGGCGGTTCGCCACTCAGAGCTTCTGATGACGATCACAGATTCCAGGGATCGGAACGTCAAGCGAGAAAAATAAGTACGACGTCCTAAAAGTCCGAACAGAGTATTTACACGTTAGCAGTGAAGGTTAAAAAGCCTATAAGATACCCCCCAAGACTTGAAATAAACCGCACGCAATGCCAAGCCCCCAAGGGGGCCGCTGTTGTCCTATTAACGTGTACAAGCAGTGCAGGATTTAAGATAAGATTTTTCAGGCCCTAGGCCAAGTTGTCTGAGCCCCACTCCCTACAAAAAAAAAATAAAACCAACCTCAAATCGCAAACTGTTCAGTCACAACGCAGATAAACAATGAATGATAAACAAGGATGGCACCACGCTTGTGTAAATTAGGGGGCAATTTAGTGGACGTTCAAAATTCGCATGCGCAGATTAGTTTTCAAGGATGCCAACGTCTTAAAAATAAGCGCGCATCATTTAAATGAGAACTGTCTTCCATTTGTATTATTATTAACAAAAATTTATCATTTAAATTCAAAATATCATACTTAAATAATTCAAAGTGCCTCCTCCTTTTATAAAAATAATTCTGTTAAAAAACAAAATATACCTGTAGCTTGCGGACCACTCTGAGCGTGTTTGTAACATAATATAAATTATGTGCTGTAAGTTCGTAAAGTTCTACAGTTAATGTGTAATTTAGAATTTTCTAAATTAATGATTGTTTCGAATACCAGCATTGAGTGAAACATGTTAAAAATTACTTTTAATAATTACATAATTTAACATCCCTTAATCTGTATTTAGCTATAATATATTTTACTATGCTATATCTTGACTGGTATATGTATAAACGTTTTCTGTACCAATTCTAATATCTAATTGTTGATTAATCTTTTATAATTAATTAAAAATACCATTACATTATGTGTAATCTAAATAGTAATAGTGTATAAATGAAGTTCTGTGATATTATAATTTTCTCGTTGTCTTAAAGAAAACATTTGAAGAAAACAATCTCAACTCCTTCACACTCCTCGTACAATGATACATACATACGCACGCACACGCGTGTGCGCACACACACTCACATACACAAACACGTTCACTCAAATAATTGTTTTGTTGTGTTTGAGACTTCTTTTGTATACATACACAGGTCCTCATGATGGCAATAAACATTGTCGAATCGTCGACACAAATAAGTTAAAATTTGTGTTATATTTTTGACCGATCCTCACAAACTCTTCATCGAAAAATGTATAATTATACAACTTACGCAAACCGGAGGTTTCCAACTGGGACAAAACTCACACCCACCTGCAACAACAAAACATAAACAGATTAGGCTATTATATTCTGATTAGACTATTATATATAGGATTTGAATAGAACTATTAAATAATAATGACAATAAGAATACGTAATGTTGTTGTTAATAGTAAATTCAAAACAGTTTCACAAAATCGGTTATTATTTCACAACCTATTCGGGACAGTTGTGACACTCGCAATGACCTCCGTGAACAACTTACAAGCACGTCGTCCATAAACACCGGGCGGACGGGCGCGGGCGGTAGCCTATATCTCACTCACTATACATATTTCATCCCTGTCATATACAGACGTACGCACCACTCTCCGTGTCAATTTGTGACCACCACTCGGACTACACTTTCCGTCTCTCTCTCTCTCTCTCTCTCTCTCTCTCTCTCTCGCACGCCGTAAAGCGAACGTTCTTTCGTTCACACATTTCCTTTTATTCGGAATAGATTTTCCTCACGCCGAACTTTGCAAAACGTACTTTCAGTTGAAATTACATGCTACTTTGAGTAAAGAGATGTCTGTAGTGAAAGAATAACAGATTTTGTTATAGTGTTATAGTCTCTCTCTCTCTCTCTCTCTTCCTTACGTATCCGCGTACACACGCATGCGCACTCGCCACAAACACGTAACAACAGGCAAACTAACTGTACCACATATTTATTATTGCCTTTTTCACACTCCTTATACAATAAATACAATTTATCATTTTCTGTATGTGTATATATATATAATATTATAATTAATAATACAACTTATTAGAAGAATATATTTTATTTTGTAAATTACGTATGTTTCGATAGTAATCCAACTATCATCACGATGATGATAAGAAGGAAAATTTGTGAATATACATATATATATATATAGAGAGAGAGAGAGACCTATATATATATATATAATAATAAAACTTTTCACAAGAACATATTTTTTTTAATTATTTTGTAAATTGACATATGCCTCGATAGTAATCCAACTATCATCATCAGAATTTTTATCTGATGATGATAGTTGGATTACTACCGAAACGTATGTAAATTTACAAAATAATAAAAAATATGTTCTTGTAAAAAGTTTGATTATTATTAAAATAAAAAATATATAAATACAAGAAAAATATGAGCATATATGAATCTAATATATATGTAACTCGAATGTTTCTTGCAGTAATTGTGTTATATTTTTATCGTTTCAATTGACCTGACGTCCTACGTTTAACTGAGTATATCAATATCATCAGAAGCTTGTAAATGAATTAACAAATAACCGTAATAATTCGATTTTAAGACAGAAACTAACGAATAATCGAAATTTGTTTTGATTTCAATGTAAAATAACGAATCATTGATTTAATTCGCTTTAATTTCGATTGCTTTAATGTTTATTTACTTAGGCAGCTGTTTTGACGGTTGAACTGGAAGTATTTAATGTTTATATTTTATTTATTTATATACATTACAATGTTGTAGTGCATGTTTATAATTTGTACTTTTGTAATTAAACGTTTTATAATTAAATTTTGTAATAAATTTAATTTATAACACGGAAACTGACTCCATGGATACCTCAATAAACGGAAATAGACTCCGAGGATTATCCGAAAAAATGTGTTATCCGAAATGGCTTCGCCCTCTTCAGTTCGGTTAAAAAGTGTTCTACTGTATCTGAATGAGGGAAACAGAGTCGGCTGTTACGTGCCCAGTGCGCGGTAGCGAACGTCTTCCTGCGTTTGCGTACGATAAAATGCGCATATACACAAAACTATAGGAACGAGGACGTTATCAAATCGTTGCAAGGGAAGTTACAACCGATTCGCGCGGGTCCCTTGCAGTTAACTGTTATCTTTAAAGACGCCTACTTCACAGAAACATCGTGTTCCGGTCGGTGCAGTCAATAAAATGAGGCGGAACACACACACACACACACACACACACACACACACACACACACACACACACACACACACACACACACACACACACACACACACACACACACACACAGCGCTTCCCTGCAGTTTGCAAAGCCTCTCACGCGAGTCGCAACGTGGCAGGATGTCCAGTACGTGACACGAATATGGCCGTACTCACTTTGACCCACCTGTTATACAGTATAAAATCATACAGCCTACGTATTTTATCATATTTGGTTGGTTGTCCCAAACAAATATTACCGTTTGGGGCTCCTTCGATTTGGAGTTTCCGTTGCGGCCTGTGTGTTGTTAAATTATTTATATTGAACGGCATAATATAATATTCATCTTGTTATTTGACTTAACAGTCTACGTAATTCCAACTTTGTCGTGCTTACTCGCTGAACTGCTACCTGTCATGCTCCGGACGAGGCCTTTCAGTGTCACCACCTTTATCAACTCCTAAACTACGATCAGTGTATATTTAAGAATAAGATTTAAATATTTAAAAACAAAAGTAAAATTAAAGAATCGTGGTTCACGACTTGATGATGGTGGAGACATTGAAAGGTCTCGTCCGGAGCATGACAGGTTCAGCGAGTAAGCACGACGAAGATGGCATTACAGAAACTGGTAATTCAAATAACAAGACGAGGTCGTGTTTTTAGATCTTGTGCTGGTGGAGTAAGCACGACAAAGTTGGAATGCGTAATATAAGCAGTGCCCGTCTGTACTTGATTTAATTTTTGTTTTAATACTCGAACGAATAACGTCCGAGAGAGTATCACGGTTGACCAGAAACGTATGCAACAGGAAATCCACCTCTAGAACAGCATCAAAATTAAGGCATTCCAATACAGTAATTATACCAGAGTGCCTGTATCCAAGAGGAGGAGAATAAGAAGCAAAAATTTAAACAAACGATTCTGTTTAGAACGTTTCTAATGAATACAAAACTGTTAGTTTTAAACACGAAAGCTTTATATTCTTTATTGACAGTGACTATTTAGTGCATACGGTGTACATGCGCCCAAAAAAAAAATAAAACTTTGGCTATATTTCCGTAGGTAACGCTAACGTAAGTTGCTAAGTTGTCGTTTGTTCCCACCTACAAGGCCTCATAGGTTAAAGAAATATACAGACAGATTCAATGTCAACGGTCATCAAGTCCCCTGTCATTGAGACAGAACAGCGCGCACCACACAATCTGTCAATCATCGCTCGATAAATCAACTAAATTGGACGACGACGACGACGGGTAAATACGATTTACGAATTCAGCGCGGACGACGTCGGTCGTGACATTCACGTCGTGCCTGTGTTTGTGGACAATCAGTGCATTGTCGTCAAGTACGTAGTTAGATAACATAACGCACCACAAATGTGCTATTGTGAAAAACGTGTCTTTCGCACTGACTGCAGTAAATGTGAAAATTGCATTTGCTTATGAATACAGACGTCTGTATTGCTCTAATTAGATGTTGTGGGATCCCTTTCCTTGCCATTACTGCCCCTAGTTTGCTACGATTCACTCTGTCAAAAGATGTACGACATGGGTGTCCATTATCACCTTCTCTTTCTAATTTATATATTGACGATGTCATACAAAACTGGCGGATGTGTCTTCCAGACCATTTTACGATTGGTCACTCTACAATTGACACTTTGTTGTTTGCGGACGATCTGGCTGTACTGTCGGACTCTGAAAACAGATTGCAGATGGGTATACATTTGTTCATCGAATCTGCAAAATCTCTGGGTTGGAAATATCTACACTTAAGACCAAGGTGATAGCTTTTCGTGGAACTGATCCCGTTCCGGGCAAAAATTGTTATAGACGGTACTGTCCTGGCACAAGTTAGCAATTTTGAATACCTGGGCTACAGTGTGTCTTACAATGCAAGCAACGACGTGGTGAATAATTTGCATAAGTTCAACTGTCATATAACCATCATATAAATTGCACATGTGCGGGACCATCAGGCGAACACTCAAGTCAGCAAGTAAAGGAACACGCCTAAAATTCTACAAGGTGATGGTTCTTCCCACACTTCTTTATGGGTCTGAGAATTGGACTTTAACGAAAGGCCAGGCCAGCCGTATCCATGCGGCTGAAATGAGATTTCTCGGGCACGTGGCAGGGTATACTCTCCATGATCATAGAAGAAACACAGATATACGGCAGGAACTGAATATTATGAGTATACTCGACAGGATCGCCCAGTGTCGGCTGAATTGGTGGGAACATCTTTGCCGAATGGATGACTGCCGCATCCCCAAACAACTATAGAACTTTAAGGACATGGGACGGAGAGGGGTGGGACGTCCGAGGAAGAGCTGGAGTGACAAGCTCTAATCTTTGCCTATTTGAAACCGAAACAAACCATCCTTTGTTTAAACCTTGAATAGGATGATGATGATGATGATGATAAATACAAACATCTTGGGTATAAAGGCTTACTTTCCGTTACGGGCGTATCCACGATTTCCTTCTAGGGGAGTTCTGCGGATTATGAGGGGATTTTAGATTTTCGTGAATGAAGCAAGGACGACATATATCGTCGATGGACAGCTAAAGTTGACTCAGGAATATCACTTCAGCGAAATATCCATGTTAATTCATTGCCTTATGCACATGACACGGTAACGATGCAGAAAACAGAAGACCAGTTACAAAGGGCGATATTTACGTTCAATAGCATCATACAAGACAAGTTCTCTGCTACAAAATCTGAAATGATGCCATTTAAGAGCAAGCATCCTATAAGAACTAAGATAGTCTTGAACGATCAAATTTTGGATCAGGTTAGTCATTTTAATTACTTGGGTTATGATATCTTCTATGGAACCGATATTGATTGGGATAGTAAGCTAACGAAATTCAGACGATCTGTGGAAAGATTCATGGATACATGAAAAATTAAACACGTAATGATACCCGAACGAAATTTTATCATGTCTGATTTATCATCCTGTATGCTAATGAGACATGGACTTTAGAGAGGACTCGAGCAGATGAAATGAAATTTCTAAGAGGGACGCAAGGTTGTTCTCTCCTGGATCGAAAACCCCAACGATGGCGTTTTAAACCCCCCTTAAAACCCCATCGCTTCGTCACTGCTCACCATCTTCATCATCATCATCATCATCATCATCATCATCTGCCACACGGATTAGATACTTTTACCTGTTCCACGGAGTCACACGACCTGCTCAGTCCTTGGGCATCTTAAACCAGTCACCCTTTTGCCATGTACTGTAACTGACGCCAGCCACTTGCTATGTTAATTAATGACTGTCAGACTCGATATTTTATTTTCTTTATCGGTAATCGATTCCTTGTCAACAACACAAGGACGGTTATTAAGTACCAGTGTTACTTTAACTAGATGTAATTAGTTAACAATAAACAAAATACCAGGTATCGGTCAAGAATAGATACGAAGTAGGAAAGAAGGATATCCTAGTGGCGTGGCATGGGTATATAACTCGTGGGTTCAGTTAGGTCTAAAACTTAGCGTAAAAATTAATTCGAATTTTTTCTAGTGTCACATATTCCTTATAGTAATCTATTTAGAGCCAATATATTTTTTTTAGTGTATTTTTGGCTGGCAGAAGAAGAGACTCCCCGATTCAACGGAACCCGACTCCATTGTACTTACACAGAATAAATTAGGATACAAATAATCGAATTTAAAATAATCAAGAAAACCGGAGAAAGACACAACTAAAAGAAAAAATATAGAAATTGGTGCGCAGTAAGTGGTACACTTCAGTTCCGAAAACGAACGAAAGTGTGGGTTTTGCCGGTTTATACAGCGGCAACACATTGAACGGTTGAACGGACGAGTGTAGGACGAAGGGAAGCGAGAGAGAGAGAGAGAGAGAGAGAGAGAGAGAGAGAGAGAGAGAGAGAGAGAGAGGATAATAAACGAGGAAATAGGGAGGAAGAGACAGAGGGCAAGGGAGAAGAAGAGACAAAGAGAGCGGGCGCAGAAACCTATTAGCATTTCACAGCCTTTCAAAACTAATTTGAAACATGTTTGAAATGCAATAGTGGAAACGCTGCCGTGCAAAAACGATGACAAACGGGAATACGTTCGCGCGGGGGCGCACACATACATATATTATGAGATAACTGGGTAAAATATCACTCCTTTCTCGTAAGTTTCTTTCACCAACGAACCACCCAGCGCGAATAGTCTTAATGTAATGTGACACCCATAGCATCGCAAAACAAACATACCTCATGGACATGACATGGTAGTGAGTGCGAGCGCGCGCCCGCCCGCCCGCCCGCCCGCCCGCCCCGCTGTAACAGAATATAGGTATAAAGCAGACGTTACAGTAAAATGTTACAACAGCAGTAACACAATACGCGAGACAAAAGAACAACAGTGCACGTCTCGTGTTGGAAACTTCAGACTTACATCATCCCTCACTGACACCCTTATGTCTCATCTCAGCTCCCTTTTGCTATTTTAACACCCCTCGTTACAGTTGCACACGTACGCCCAATCGTGACACTACACTAGTTCAAAACCTCACATCATCGTCTGGCATCTTAGCTTTCAAAAACTTGGACACGATTTTCTTTTAGTTCGTAAATTTTAAGACTAGTATTAGGCGTTTTTGCATTTAAACTTTTGTATGTGAAATGATCAGTGTTAATAAAACGAACCTAATGATTGTATCTAAGAACAAGTTCACAAACTGCACCTTTAATATAAACCAAAGGCCAGCTGAACGTGTAAGCCAATTTACATATCTTGGTACTATAGTCAATGAACAATGGAACCGCTCTTAAGAAATGAAGAGCAGAATTGAATAGGCAAGAGGAGTGTACACTAGAATGAGCATTTTATTCTAAAGTCACGATTTAACAATAAACACAAAGATGAGACTTCTACGCTGCTACGTATTCTCGGTCCTCTTCTAAGGTGTAGAATCTTGGTTCTTGACTGAAGCCACAACTAAGAAATTGGAATCTTTTGCAATGTGGCTCTACCGTAGAATACTGAGCATTTCATGGACAGCACATATAACTAATGTTGAAGTTCTTAGGAAGATGAAGCTAAGGAAGCTAGGGAAGCTAGGGAAGTTGAAGATAGGGAAGCTATTAACACAGTGAAGATAAGAAAGCTTCAGTATCTGGGACATCTCATGAGAAATGAACACAGACTTTACTTATTGCAATCCATACTACAGGGAAAAGTTCTTGGAAAGAGAGGAGTTGGGCGACCGAGAATATCATGGCTGAGAAATTTAAGGACCTGGTTTGGCATGAATACCACTGACTTATTCCGTACAGCAGTACAGAAAGTTAAAATAGTCTGTATGATATCCAACATCCGAAACGGATAGGAACTACCAGAAGAAGAAGAAGAAGATGTGAAATGAAGAGGAAGCCCATTGTCACAACCCCTGCAGGAGGACCCAGATTTTCTGTTGGGGTTTCTTCCCTTAGCCGTTATGTTCCAGTTAATTATTATAGGCGCTAGAAACTAGCCTTTTCACCGTCTCTCGTCTGCTACACCGATTGCACGCCATGCACCCAGGGGCTACGCGACACGTCTTCGAGGACGTGAGAGTAGGATTTGTTGCCAGATATTCCTCGAACGTCTGACTAATTCGTCAGAAAACAGTAGTAGACATTTCTCAAGAGTTTTACCGCTGTATACTAATCGGCATTGTGTACAACCTTCGAGACAAAAGACCAAAAGGCAATCATCGACTGCATTGAAGAAGAACAACTAATCTGGTACGCACACGTACAAAGAATGGGACAAGACCGACTACCCAAGAAAACAATGAGATGAATACCTAGAGAGCACAGAAAGAAAGGAAGACCCTAGAAAACATAGATAGAGGGCATAAGAAGATCAATGAGCGATAGAGGACTAAACGATGAAAACTGCAACTACAGACAAGAATGAAGGTTGGGCATCTGATAACGTCGTAGAACGACTTGACCCCGAATTGAAAAAAAAATTGTGACGAAAAGAGTTCATAAATTTTAAAAATACAACACGGCTTGAGACGTACAGATGCAATAAGGAAAATAATGACACTGCGCCGTACGCAGCAGAAATGTTCCAACTTATCTTCTTTCATACACCCAATCTGTGTACTTATTTATCTATCATTTCTATATGCGTAATTCGATGAGTTTCTCGCAGTATTATTGTATAATATTACACACACAACACACACACATAATCAAATTATAATTACTTCTGTTATTATATGTTTATCGTTTCAATAGACCTGACGTACGTTATCACTTAATATATCAGTGTCTTTAGACGTTTGTAAATGGATTACAAATTACAATTCATTTACAAAACTCTGAAGACACTTATATATTCAGTGATAACGTACATCAGGTCTATTGAAACGATACTAATACTTGCAGAAGTAATTATAATTTGATCTTCTTCTTCTTCTTCTCCTCTTTAAGGATTAGGTTACATAAACCTGTTCCGGCACCCATCTCATTCTCAGACGACCCACGTCTCTTCTACCAGTGCCGCTTTCGGCAATCGATCCTCTGTCATCCTTTGCAGATGATCCCAACATTGTCTTCTGTAAATTGAAATAATTTCGTTTATGTCCATTACTTCGAGTTCTGCTCCGATATCCTCATTCCTTATTCTACCTTGCAATGTATAATTTAAAATATTTCGAAGAAACTGCATTTCAGCACTCTGAATCTTGACGCTTTCCTTTTTTGTCATGACCCACGCCTCACTCGCATACATCAATGTGGATATTGCAATTGTCTTATAAAAATTAATCTTCGTGCTGTGTATTGTTTTGTTTCTAAGATTTCTATGAGTCGTGCCACAAATATTCCTTAAATTATTTATCTTCTCTTTTATATCATATTTAGAATCATAACTTACTGCACAGCCGAGATATTTAAAGGGCTCACTTGTTCTAACGTGCTGTTGTTTATCCTTAGTCCTCCCTGGATATTTACCTTTAAAGGCCATGGTTTTGGTACTGTATATAAAGTGTTATTTGTCTATACTATTATTACAAAGAGGTAAAGTTTGTTTGTTTAATTGTACGAGTTAATATAAGAAACTACGGATCCGATTATTAAACTTCTTTCACCACCGCGTTGCTTGAACTTTGAAGGTGGTTTTAGACATAAATTTGAACCGATAAACATTAACAATTTTCAAGAACAGAGCCTTAAAGTGGTCCCATGTTATGAAATTTTTTCGTTAATTTGCTTGTAATTAAATTTTTGGCACGCGACAAATTTTCGTTCTGTAAGAGATAGGTATAGCCTATCCTATTCACCGACTGAAATTTAGAGAAAATTCCAAATTTAATTTTTGTTTCTGTTTCAATAAAATCCTCCTTTTAGTTTTTAAGGATGTAAAAAAAAAATTGGTTGGTTACTTGTCAGTAAGAATATTCAAAGGGTGTTCTCCCCCTCATTCTATCTCTAACACACACACACACACACACACACACACACACACACACACACACACACACACACACACACACACACACACACACACACACACACACACACACACACACACACACACACACACACACACACACACACAAGACACAGTTAATGCTAACATTTTCTATATCATGTAAGTTATTTTGAAAAACGGTCACAGGGATGAGCCATAATATCTTTCTGTAGATTTACAAGAAAATCGGTATGGAGAACCATACATGACCTCCGTGTTCTAAGATTTATTATTTAAAATCATTTACTTGAATTCGGTAAGATAATTTCTAAAAAAAATATCGCCCACCTTGTAAATCGAGTTTTATGTTTGACAAATTGAAAGGAAGTACTGTATTTCCATAGAAACGACTTCTTTGTTGCCGATAACGTAGTACACACTAAACAAAATACCCCCCCCCCCCTTCAACAACTGAATTTCTGAATACGAAAAATTATTTTGTTTACGTATCCGTGGTTACGATATTTTGTTTACATGGAACGATATCAATTTTTAATATTTTATTTAAATTTTTTTAGGTTTTCTGTCGAATAAATTTATAACATCAATACAAAAAGTACCCCTCCCCTTCAACTACCCTTTTCATTTATAGATATTTCATCTACCTTTCTACAGTGGATTATTACGACCTTCTTTTCAGGATACTTTATTTATAAAATTTAAGTACTTAACTCTTGTTGAAACGTAAAACGTTGCAGGTAAACTACCCCTTCCCCTAAACCGATCTTCACCAAAATCAATAGACCTTGAGTCCTCTACAGCTCAGGCACACATGCGCAAAATTAGTTGATTCAGTTTGAATTTGCGGCAGTTATCGTTAGGCATAGAAAAAATTCTACACACAGACAGAAGCGCACTTTTCGAAAAATGGCTTTTCTTCGTGTTATGAAGATAGTACAATCAGACTCAGCCCTTATCTCGAACACGATTTTTTCACGATCACCGTCCTTCCATTTCCTTACGGAACATGGAAGTAAAAATTAAGTCACTTTTTATAAGACGTAAGACATCCCCCCGCCCGTCATCCATACGCAGCGCAGAAGGAGGAAAAGAGACACTGAATGTGTGTTAGCGAGTGCGCGCCAACGCACTCACCTCCGCTTGCTGATGTATTCCTGACTTGTCCACCTTGTTTATTTCCTACTTCCTGCGTGTATCTTTCATCTTTCTCTTATCAGAAAACGCTTCCATTTCCTCGTTCTGACATCTCCTACAGAATGCATGTCAATTCTTTGGTTTATCAGTCCCCATTCCACAATCTACCGCCCCCCAAAGAACACAATGGCAGCTGTTCACGTTGTCACACGAAATTCAGAAAACGTTTCTCCAAGGTGACATCACGCCTACCAAAGCCACTTGTACGTAATAAAAGTAAATTTTCTCCCTTGGGTTGTGAGAACGTCACCAGTGTCTATTATCTGCTCGTCTCGCACGCACGCGAAGTGTATAATTCCTTCTCTCTCCCGACCCCTCGAAGTTCCCACATTTAAACTTCGTAGTACGATCGCATTATCACTGCTGTTGCAGAATGTACTGTGCTAAACATCTTGCGCCGGTTCCAAATACTCTGTCTGATGTTCACCCAACTATCGCGATCAACACTAATTGCCTTTGTCTCCTGATACGCTTTGTTTAGACCAAAATTTTGCCGAAGCGTCTAATTTAAGTTAATCCCCGCTCGTCCGTTGTACACTGAGCACAGAATTAATTACACTCCCTTTGTGCTGAAGCCAGGGCGCATTAGCGAGGACGCCATCACGACATGACCTCGGGTTTAAAATAGGCCTACATAGTTATTGACGGTGTGTTGAGAGCATGGACATCCAGAGAGACCTTGCTAATACAACTTAACAAATCAATTCGTATGGGTTCCCTGCCATATGCAGATGACAAAGTTAATATTCAAGAAAATGAGGATGATTTACAAAGAGCTATGATTCACTTACACGATAGTGGCAAGAGAGTACTCACTGACAATTTCAGCGAGAAAGACTAAAACCATAGCTTTTAAAGGGCAAATATCCAGTAAGGACCAGTAAATAAGTGTAAATATAAATAACGGTACTTTAGAACAAGTGAGCTGTTTAATAAATATCTGGGATGTGAAGTAAGTTATGGGTCTAAAGCTGATATATAAGATGAGATAAATACATTATGGAATATTTATTTGTGGTACGATTCATATAAATCTTAGAAATAAAACAATACACAGCATAAGCATTAAATTTTTAAGACAATTACAACACCGACTTTGACGTACGCGAGTGACGCGTGGGTCATGACAAAAAAGGAATGCGCCAAGATTCGGAGCGCTGAAATGCGTTTCTTGGAAATACTTTAAACTATACATTGCAAGATGGAATAAGGAATTAGGATATCAGAGCAGAACTCGATGTAGAGGACACAAATGAAATTATTTCAGCTTGCAGAAGACAATGGTGGGATCATTTGCAAAGTATGACAGAGGATCGATCGCCGACAGCGGCACCGAACTATAAAGACGTTGGTAGAAGATGCGTGGGTCGTCCGAGGATGAGATTGGCGGCGTAATAGATTTAAATAACATTTTAGTGAAGAAGTAGCCTTCTGCCCCTGTTTTTTTGGGGGGGAGGATCAATCCCCAGTACAATAGGGTTCTGTACGGTAAAAGTATGGACATGCGTGCCAGGTTTTACGAAAATCGGTTAATGCGTTCAAAAGTTGTCGTGAGACATACCGCAAATAGACGGACGGACAGACAAATGCCAAACTGTCGACTTAAAACTGAGAACTTGTTTTGCTCATTCGACTATTCCTTCACGCCTTACGTCTTCTTGTCACAATAATTCGGCGTATAACATCGGGATATACTCGATTACTCCTTTTTACTTCCACGTTCCGTAAGGAAAGAAGTACGGTGATCGCGAAAAAAATCGTGGTTGAGATAAGGACTGCTTCAGATTCAACTACCTTCAAAACATGAAGAAAAGTCATTTTCCGAAAAGTGTCTGTGAAAAGAATTTATTCTATGGCGAACGATAACTGCCTTTTAACTACAGGGGTAGTTTACCTGCAACGTTTTATGTTTTAAGAAGAGTAAACTACTTAATGTTGATAAAGTATCCAGACAAGGTCACAATAATCCACTGTAGAAAGGTAGGTGAAATATCTTTAAATGACAAGAGTTGTTGAAGGGGGGGGGGAGTAATTTCCTATACGTGTACTACGTTATCGGCAAGAAAGAAGTAGTTTGTCGTTAAAATTCCTTCCCGGGCTGTTTCGCCGTCGTCCAGTGTTTTCTGTGAAACCAGACGTTTCGGCAGTGCCATCGACTGCCATCATCAATGACAATCGAGTGCGCTAACGTGAGGTGGTATACGTTAGTGACCACAGTAGTGTAGTTAAGGATGAAGAAAGAAGTAGTTTCTATGGAAATATTTCATTTCGAAAATGATTTTAATTATAAATTTTAGAACATGGAAATCATGTATGGTTTCTCCATACCGATATTCTCATATGCATTACTATAAAATTTCTAAAGATAACGCTTACAAGTTTGCCATATGACATGCCTTAGGTACTGAAGAGATGAATAGATGACGATCTATTATACAAACACAATAAATTCTGACGTATATATATTTTTTTTGTATCGGCCATCTAAGGACCACATGCCAATTTCAATTCTTTATTCTTTGTTCTTTACTTTTCTCCAATATTCTTTAATCTTTTCACTGTGGCTCTTCTTCCTGTCTTCAGTACACTTTGAACCTGCGTTTTTCTCTCTCCTACCCTGGACTCTTTCCATTTTTAACACTTTTGTCCGAAAAACGTTTCTTTCAATTGCTTCTTCTGCGTGTATATTATTTTTTTCTAAATCCTTTTGGACTTCTTTAATCAAACTTGATGTTGACTTCTTCCCCCACAGATCTGCTTTGTTAACCTGTTGTCGTCCATTCTATATAAATGTCCAAAAAATAATAGTCTTTTTTTCTCATTGTTTCTGTTATACTTTCTATACTCTGACATATTTCATCATTACTTCTTAATTTCCAACGTTATGAAGTTTGTCGTGGGACAAATATTTTCCTAATAATTCGTATTTCCAATATTTTTAGTTTGTCTAAATTATAATTCAATGCTAGACATTCACTTGCATATAGCCATTCTGGCTTCACTGCTGTACTGTAATACCTTATTTTCGCATTTTTTGATATAGGTTAATGTCGTCCATTCTATATAAATGTCCAAAAAGTAATAGTCTTTCTGACGTATATTATTGATTACAAAATTTGTTTGTCTATTTATGTACTTCCGAGGGACAAGGGTGGATACTAATTAGTACATAGTAATTACATCCACCTAAGGGAATTCATTCAATGTACGGTAAACAGATGCATGTGGTGCAGTGGGCCGAAATCATTGCATTTTTGTAGAACAAGTAGTAACAACAGATAAGATTAAAACGGGGAAAATGAAACAAGCGGGTCACACGTTTTACAATGGCTGCAGTGACGCTGATAAGAGCAACGCTGCCTGATAACAGCGACCGCCAACACGTCCGTGTTCCTCGTGTGGTGCAGTGCAATGCAGTGCGCGCGGTTGTTGGCGCTGCCCGTATCAGTAAGGCAATCACTGTTTCTTGGCGCGCGCGCGCGCGCTCACACAAAAAATGTATGTCAGTGTGTAATACTGGATTTGTGATCGAACTTTTCATATCGTGTGTTAGAAGTGAAATACTGTACTGTAGTTTGAAAATAAAATTTTGTCGTGCCAAGCCTGAGCTGTAGTGACAGCGGGCAAAGCAGTCATATTCCATTCTTACCTCGTTTACTTCCCAACTATATAATATGTTATTCCCAACTTATGTCTTCTTGTTTCTGCCACCGGACAGTTTGTGTTCGCGGACGGGTTGGCGGATATTTCATCCAGAGTGGACGATGTACAATCGGCAGCAGTTTTCGCACGGTATTTGGTGGTATATACCTTGTTCCTCCCCCAGCGTATGCTGCCCTTTGTGTTTTGTAGGAAGGCGTTGATTTTTACTTCCATGTTCCGTAAGTAAATGGAAGTATGGTGATCGCGAAAAAAATCGTCTTCGAGATAAGGGCTGGTTCTGATTGAACTACCCTCAAAACATGAAGAAAAGTCATTTTCTGAAAAGTGTGTGTGTGTGTGTGTGTGTAGAATGTTTTCTATGGCGTACGACTGCCGCAAATTGAAACAGAATCAAACAATTTTTTGCATATGTCCCTGGGTTGTAGAAGACCCAATGAACAGTCCAAAGAAATGACCCAAGGAATGATTTTGGTAAAGATCGGTTAAGGGGGAGGGGTGGTTTACTTGCAACGTTTTACGTTTTAACAAGAGTAAAGTTCTTAAAAATTCATTTAAACTTTTTCAAACAATGGTAATTGTTAAAATAAAATAATATTGTTGCCAGGCAAGCAAGTTATTCGGTTAGGAGGGACGGGTAGTTTACCTGCATTGTTTTGTGTTTTAACAAGACTAAAGTACTTAATTTTTATAAATAAGTGCCCCGAAAATAAACTCATATTAATCCACTGGAAAGTGGTAAATGAGATAATTTTAAATGGAGTGGATAGTTGAATGGGGAGGGGGTGATTTTTTGAAAATTGCCGTTTTGAAATCAAGTTAAGTGCGAATATTCAAGTTTGAAGTATAAGATACCGCAGAAATTACATATGATAAAACTACTACTCTATGAAATTGTAAATGTCATTATTGGTGGGAATCGGTTGAGGAGGAGGGATGATTATATGCGTAGTTCAGTTTCTTTATAAGAATAAAGTACCTGATTTTTATAGATAAAGAGACTCGAAAATAACATTATATTAAACGACTACCCCATAATAACAAAAATATCTATAAATAGTCAAAACAGTTTGAGGGTGGGCGATATTTTTTTAGAAGTTATCGAACCGAATTTAAGTAAATGATTTAAAATTTAAATCTGAGAACATGGAAGTCGTGTATGGATTATCCATACCGATATTTTCAATCAACAAAACGTGATTAAAAACGGTGTTTAGGGAATTCCTGGATTTTGTTGTCCAAGACGTGTCCGAAAGTTACTATGAAGTAACAAACACTATTCCGACGCAGAACACAATAATCAATCATCATCATCATCTGCACAACACGGCACAGGCAAAGAGCTGCCTGTTTCGCCTTCAAAGATCCTCCAGCCATCTTTTCCTGGGTCTACTCACATGCGTGTGAACTACATAGGTTTGTATTTAAAGACTTGTTTGGCCAGTCTGCACTCTCACAAACTTTCTAAGTGTTCTTTCCACCGTTGTTTGTAATATTTTAATTTTCCATTCAAGTTAAAAACTTGTACTCTTCTTTTATGGTCTAATTTCTTATACGGTCAAGTTTAGAACACCTTTTAGATCCTATTAATAGCGGCACTTCCGAGGCCCGTATTTCACTGCTTGTTTCTTGGTTGTTGCCCATTCATTCACATTCACAGGACAGTATCGGGACTGCCTTAACTTTGCAGAACTTTAATTTTGTATCTCGACGTACCTTGTTTCTGAAAATATGGTTTACTGCCCCACAGATAGTCTGGAACTTACCTAACTTCCAGAATATCATAATTCATGTTATAGCCAATAACATTTCCCAAATAATTAAAGTGACTCACCTGTTTTAGAATTCCATCACTAATGGTTCTTATTGGCGTTGTTGCCTCGAAATGCAATTGCTTTTGCTTTTATAGTAGAGATATTCGTACCGTACTGTTTGCGAATCTGATGAAGGAACACACAACACAAGCATGTTGGAAGTAACGCAGGTTATTTTGGATGAAAATATTTTTAAAAATTTGCCTCATTGCCTGAGCTAACTTTCGCTCTACCGATTTCCTTCCAAGGATATGTGAACGAAGGATAAATCAGGAGCCATAGAGGGAAAGTTGGAAAGATAGAGAGAACAAGGGAGAATAAAGATCTTCTTCTTCTGTAAGGGACTTGGCGAATCACCTGTTCCGGTCCCTATGGAATATATATACTTCACCAACGCTTCCTAGGTGTTCCTATACCTCGTTGTCCAACAAGCTTGTATTGCCAAACTTCCTCAGGCAACCTACCATGTGGCATCCTATGCAGACGAGCAATCCGTCTCTCTTTGTTTTCTGCAATACGATCCTCGGTATTAAAAATGTTCAACTCTTTACTAATGTTGTGACGATTTAAAAAAAATGTTTAAATCGCATAAATAAAAAAAAAAAATTGCTTTCAATATAAGTAAGAGTATTATCCACCCCTTACCTATGCCTAGATTCATGCAACAACGTGCAAATTGTCCCGTACCAACACGTTAAGAACGGTGTTATTTAGCTAATAATAATAATTACTTTAATTAAATTAAATATGTACAAAATAATTAAAGAAATTCCTAATTCGTAACCAAAAGGTAAAATAATGTATTACGACTTAATTAGTAAATAATTAATATAACTTAAAAGAACGAACTATTTTCTCAGTGCGTAAAACCGCGCCAGCTACTGACCCCTTGCCGCTAAACATTGCATTCACTCGCCCGAGAGACACCGAGATGTAAGGGTGTAGCTGCTGTGTTGTGAACATACACACAGGTGTATACCGTTAAACAATATTTAATCACGTTTATAATGAGTTCGAATTGACCTATGTAGTATAATAATAATAATAATAATAATAATAATAATAATAAAAACAAAATTATAATGTAGTGCGTGAGGAAACATGTATAGAATAATAAAAAAGGAAACTTAGCCGACACATCTCTTAGCAAGCTGTAAATGGTGAGAAATATTAATTACCAGAATTTAGTGCTGATAAAATAAAAACTGTAACTAAAAGTAAAATGTAAACTACCGACTCCGAAAGAAGATAACACAAACAGCAACCGGATGAACTTCTAGAACCAAAATCTAATCGTCTAGGAAGAGACTACCAGAAACAATCAACCTCATGGAACTTCAAGAGCAACCGTGGATCACACCCTAGAAGAGGACTGAAGATGACCATCATGGACCCCACAGCATACACATGTTATATTCAGGTGATATCAAAACATAATATTTGTAACACAAATTCATTGTAAAACAACAAGACCAGTAACAAAAGAACAGTAAAGAACTTTTGATAATTTAAAAGTTTAATATATATATTTTTGTAATCACTGTAATGAAGTAGTAATGACATTACGATGTTTAGATTTAAATTAATTTTAAAATTTACAACCAAAATTATTCTTCTAATAATTTGGTTGAAGTTGTAATAAAAACATAACTAAGTTGAGTCCCGGATCCGAGGTACTAAAAAACAATATATAGCTGAATGCTTTTGATATAAAAGGAATAAAAAAGTAAATTTTCAAAATATTTAATGCAGAAAATTTTAGAATCTGAGTTTTAAAAGTAAAGTAAAGTATGAGAGATATATATGTTAATAAAGAGATGTTTCTGCTAACACCCAACGAGTGAATAAATTTATACAATCCTTGCTTAATTCTTGAATAATAAAGTGTTATAATTTGTTAGTGATTAAGGTTTACTAACAACGGCAGCTAGTTCAATCAACAAATTGAACTGGTTCCCGACATTTGTGATATCTTAACAAGGGAGACGTCACAATGTCTTCATTGTAGAGTCCATCCCTTTGTGTGCAGCCATTCTCATCTCCGATTCCTGTATTCTACTGATATGTTTTTGTTTTTTTTGCCGGAACCCAAGTTTCAGAACCATAACATAACACTGTCACAGCCATTACATAATAAAATTTTAGTTGAGTCTCTTTCCTTGTTTTCCTTGACAGCGCTCGAAGAACTGTGCCACATACTGACTGAAAATTATTAGCCAACTTGGGTTCTAAAAGAATGAAAGATTGGAATGTTTAATGGCATGAGAAACAAAAGGAGCTATAGACAGATGAACAGTGACGCGCAGAACTGAAACGAAATGTAGAGCATCCAATTGAAATCTGTACGAGGACAATTTTACTCAGAAGAATAGTTTTCCTAGAAATTGCGAAAAACGCGAATCGTCTTTTTGTATGAACTCTTTATAGATATCCAGCGTATTACCATCAAAGTCTTAAAATGTCCCAAGTAGGTTTATTATTATTATTAATTTAATATTATATTTAATAATATTATAATATTAATCTATTATAATATTAATTTAATATTAACAAGTACGGTGGGTCTCGGACTTATAACGGTTGAGAACCACTGTTCTATGTAGGTTTAGGCTACTTTCATGTTTCGTAGGGGCTCAGAACGTTTACTTACGTCGGAACCAAACTGAAACGTTTAGACCAATTCCTACACATTACGCGATGACTAACTGAGAATGCACGTTAACTGAGCATTACAGAAAGCTCGAGACCAGTCGTTATCAACAAACTCACTGGTAGTCCGAGAAATGTTGACCATACATTGGTATTCATAAATAACGTTAACAATAATGTTGTTCTCGATCCGCATTTCGTGTCGCTAGATAAAAACGAATACGTGATTAAAATGCACCCAGTGGTTTTATTCTTATAACCAAACTTCCAGGTCAGTAGTTTGTTCCAAGAAACGGACGGACAGCACGCGACGTTCCAGTTAGTAGACGTTCCCGTATATATAATTAAACTATGTTCAAAATGCATGCCAAAAGACTCAGAGGGTTGCGTGCTGTTCGGTGGCGATCGCGGTAACGAACCAGCGCAATCCCAAGTTAAACAGTCGCATTAATATGTATTCTGTCATTTCCTCGTTCCCCTGTCTTCTTCTCTGGCCCCTTTTGATCCGTTTTCCTTTCAGTTCCTGGAAGTGAACAGTATTTTCAAAGCATCCGTGACGTTCGCTATCAGATAGTTGTGGTTTCCGGTTGCTACGACGACCGTCATGTGCTGTATGTGCAACACATTCAAGCACTCAACACGCTCCGGGTTGTAGTCTCAAACTTTATTGACTACACCAGAGGTTCTTAACGAGTATGTCGCGAAACTTCCGATACTGTGTGACATTGATGGTAAAAGTAATCTTCTCCTTCTTCTTCTCCTCTTCAAGGATTATGTTATATAATTCTGTTCCAGCACCCATCTCATCCTCGGACGACCCACCTCTCTTCTACCAATGGCTTTATAGTTCAGTGCCGCTTTCGATCCTGTAATTCTTTGGAGATGATCCCACCATTGTCTTCTATAAATTGAAATAATTTCATTTATGTCCTTTACTTCGATTTCTGCTCTGATATCTTCATTCCTTATTCTATCTTGCAATGTATGATTTCAAGTATTTCGAAGAAACTGCATTTCAGCACTCTGAATCTTGCCGCATTTATTTTTTGTCTTGACCCACGCCTCACTCGCATAAATCAATGTGGGTATTGCAATTGTTTTATAAAGTTTAATCCTTGGTCTGTGTCGTGTTTTATTTCTAAGATTTCTATGAATCGTATCACAAATATTCCTAAAATCATTTATTTTCTTTCTTGTATCATATTCAGATTCATAGCTTACTACACAGCCGAGATATTTGAAATGGCTCACTTGTTTTAAAATACTGTTGTTTATCAAAATGTCAAAATATGTAGTAATCAAAACAATAATTAAAATATAAGTAATACACTATTTTCAAAGGAACAAGAGACAAGTACTTAAAGAGTCCAGACATATTTATATTACAGGAGTTTTATTATCTTCCACCTTACAGTAATAGACTTAAATTATTAATGAGAGATCTGGCCTTGCCGTTTCTTACACAAAAGTTCAAACCGTGGTGGAATTTAAGACAACGTCGCATGCATTTGTACTCATCGACTGAGAGAAGCCTCTAGAGTTTCTTGATTTTTATATTCGTAAGCGCCAAAAGCCCAGCTCGCACAAGTAAATGTGGTAGAATTTTTGCGACTTATTCATAATTTAGACACCTCACATTTTTGCCCTCTGCGCCTCCAAATTTTGCGGAGAGAATCAATCTAAAAAACAACAGGTTTCTGAAGGATGAAACTATGAACACGCATGTCAAGATTTACGCTCTGGCCACCATCATCATTAGAGTAATTAAAAAAATATTTGCATTGAAAATATTTAGCCATCCGATGATGACGATGATGATGACCAGTAAAGGTGTCAAGGAAATAAGGAAAGAAAAAATTAAAAAATACTAAAATACCTGAATAAGAAAAACTTTATAATAAAGATTAGAAAATATAATAGAAAGAATGAGAAAAAGAAGACTATTATTTTTTGGACATTTATATAGAATGCGTGACAATAGGTTAACAAAGCAGATCTTTAATATCTGTGGGGGAAGAAGTGAACATCAAGTTGGATTAAAGAAGTCCAAAAGGATTTAGAAAAATTAATATACACGCAGAAGAAGCAATTGAAATAGAAGTTTCTCGGGCAAAAGTGTTAAAAATGGAAGGAGTTCAGGGTAGGAGAGAGAAAAACGCAGGTTCAAAGTGGATTGAACACAGGAAAAGGAGACACAGTGAAAAGATGAAAGAATATGGGAGAAAAAGAAAAGAACAAACAATAAAGAATTGAAATTGGCCTGTGGTACTTAGATGGCCTATCGATTGATAACCTCAGAAGCGCTAAGCTATAATTCTGTCCCTTAGGAGTTTTATTTTAAAAAAAACTGAGACAAAGTTAATTCGGGGGATAGAGAAACGGTTGATTGGTCAACTGCGCAGGCAGAAGCAGACAAACACAGTGCAATTGAGTTGCTTACGGTACGGATCACCAAGCGTCTCGCGTTCTGTTTGTTTTGTCCACAAGATTGTTTACGAGCTCTGTTATCGTCTGTCTAGTTGGACATTTTATCCATCTTGATTTTTATTGTGTTATACTGATGATGACGATGACGATGACGCTAAGCATAAGATTTTACCTAGTAGACGTTACAGCCAGAAGACTATAACAATGAGCTCAACACAACAAAAACATAATGCAATAGCTAGTGCCAGATTTAAGATTTTTGAGGCCCTAGGCCAAGTTTTCTGAGCGCCCCGCTCCCGGCTGTGACTTTGAAGTTATATATGTACCGCAGAAATAATTTGATATCAGATTAATACTATCAAATTTAAAACCAGTAAGCTACTATAAAAAAGCGTGCTTTCATTTAGCAAACTTTTTCAAAATATTAAGAACCACGCAAAAGAATTGAGCAAATTAATTTATTTTTTAAGTAGAGTAACTTAACTAAGCTTATACAGAAATTTAATTTAAAAAATTTTCTTTTTTATTGTCTAGGTATAACATATTAATTTTTTCTTATAATTTTTATAGAATTAAAAAAATTGGTGAAATACATTTTGTGATGATAAATACGGTTAGTGTACGGATTCAATTCTATGTTCATAAAGTTTTCGCACTAATAAATATAAACGAAACAACACGCTGCCCATTACACAAAGCTAAAAACCTTCTTTACGTTAAAAAAAACGTAATCTCAAATCGCAAACCTTTCAGTCACAACGCAGATAAATAATGATAACAAACAAGGGTGGTACCACCGTCGTGTAAATTCGGGGGTAATATAGTGGAAGTTCAAAATTCGCATGCACAGATTAGTTTGCAAGGATGCCAACGTCTTAAAAATAAGCAAGCAATATTTAAATAAGAACTGTCTTCAATTTGTATTAATAACAAAAATTGATCATTTAATTTCAAAAAATAATACTTAAATAAATAAAAGTGTCTCCTTCTTTTCTAAAAATACTTCTGTTAAAAAAGAAATATATCTTATCTTGCGACCTCCTAATGGTAAATCCGGCACTGGTAATAGCTAATGGTTAGGTCTACAGTAGCACTGTTATTGACCAAATCGTCTTAGGGCAGAAGAAGACTCAAAATAAAAATGATAATTTAAAAAAAGACACGTGGGGAATACACGTATTTAGGAGTCATTTTTGTTTTTTGGACGACCGAACGGAATTCGTTGGAGTAAGGACATTGGTAGAAAGAGAAAATACAATATTTATGAAGGATTAGATAAGAACAGAAACACGGAGCATAAAAGAACAAATCAAAAAGAAATTAAAGGCGGTGGAGATGGGCGTCGGATATCTGGATCCCTAAGACTTTCTAGACGGGATAAGATTTAAATGGGGTAAATTAGAAGAAACGGGGATACATCTTTGTTTGTGTCCACACGCTACAGTATATTTTCTTTGCTGAGTTACGACAGTGTACAAACCCAGTACACGGACCGTTCTGTATTTACATTCTGCATGCGTAAATGGAGATTTCGTATTTTCTGGCAATTCGGACGGCAAAATGGAGACGGAGACGGTCGTTAAGAAGGTCGTGAGCCAAGTACTGGACATATTTATTACACTGTTGTGTAGAGACCTTCATACACTATATATGTTGGATCCGACTATAAAATCTACAAACACAAAGCGTTACGTAACTCGTACGTCGCAAGACAGCGAGAGGAATGTAGATTAACTCGCCGATTGTGTACGGAGAGAGCTCGCAGACAGAATGTCGTCGTGAACTACATTTAAGAAAATTGAGTACACCGCAGAGGATCGAAAAGTTTATTTACGGCTGCTTTTCGGGGGGGTGGGTGCAGGGGTGGATTATAAGTGCTTGGTGCCCTATGCTGCCATTAAACTGGTTCTTCCCCCTCCCCCCGTTTCAAAATTCAACCATTTATCCATTATTTACACTGATAAATGGCATACACAATTTCGAAAGTTAACAATTATCTTATTAAACTCTCAAATTGGAACAAATATTTAGCTAAACAGTGATCACAATGAGCACAGTGGTACTTAAGCTTATAAAATACTAATCGATCCATTTTTTAAATCGATTTTGCCTTAACGAAGTCTTGTATAATTTCTTCTAAATTGAGCGATTCACGTTTCTCTCGTTTTCAATATTAAACCCTGCTAACGAAGGTAATCTCCCGCCTCCCATAGCTGAACTCAAGATATGTTTAATGCGTTTGAATACTGAAAATGATCTTCATATTTGCAGTTAGCTATTGGAATCGTCAAAAGCAGACGATTAGCAATGTATATATATTCGGAAACACATCAATCATTTTACAATCAATAATCCAGTTTAATACTTTGAGCGCACAAACTGTAGTATCATGGAATCTATGACATTCATTCGAACATAAAAAAACATAATAACGGCGAGAACTCGTCGGAAACTGTGCACACATCTTTTTAAGATTTTGGATTGAGGACATGTTTTGTTTTTATTGTCACATTTATTATCTTCAAAAAGTTTTTGTTTGGACTTTAACTAAAAGCCAGGCCAGTCGCATCCAAGTGGCTGAAATGAGATTTCTCAGGCACGTGGCAGAATATACTCTCCATGATCATAGAAGAAACACAGATATACGGCAGGAACTGAATATTATGAGTATACTCGACAGGATTGCCCAGTATCGGCTGAATTGGTGGGAACATCTTTGCCGAATGGATGACTGTCGCATTCCTAAACATCTATAGAACTATAAGACGAAAGGAAGGAGAGGCGTGGGACGTCCGAGAAAACGCGAGAGTGACCAGCAGCTCTAGGCTTTGCCTATTTGAGACCGGAACAAACCATCCTTGGTTTATTCCTTGAAGGTGATGATGATGATGGAAAAGTTTTTGAGATTTAGGGCTGGATGGTGTCCCCTCTGATAGCAGAGGCCCTAGTGCCCAGTGCTGCAGCAGCATACCCTAGAGTTATGGATAATCCGCGAACGATGCCGGGGGGGGGGGGGGGCGAACCAGAGCAAGACGATGTGGCAATTGAGGGGAAACGGAAATCTACATAATAAAAACTACTGTATTCAAGTGACAAACTCATACATGCAGTTACAAACTACGAAATACTGGGTAGCTGTGTATTATAACACGGCAACAGAATAATGATGAGCAAATTTAATGGCATAACAATGAGGCGGGAGTGCAATAAAAGTACACGAACAACCAACCGCGACAATAAAAGAATATTTACAAGACTTATTAAAAGTGTCAAACGGCGCTAGAAAAGTGTCACCAACTGTCCGGATCGTGATTTCTCCCAAAGCACGGTTTCTTCCCCCTACTTATCAAGTTAATTCCGTCGGAGCACGTACTTTTGGAATAAATAAACTTTTATCCACCGCACGGAAGCAGACAGAAGAGAAGGTAGAAGACGATGAAAATAAGTAGTGGGAAATAAAATAAGTCATGATAAAGCAAAGCGACTCAGTTTCCGAGAGAAAATAGGTTCGTCTGATAAGTTGTGTTGTTGCTTCTACATAATCTCTCTCTCTCTCTCTCTCTCTCTCTCTCTCTCTCTCTCTCTCTCTCTCTCTCTCCCCTTTGCCTTTCGCTGTTCGCGTTTTAAAACGTTTTGCATTTCTTAACACTTTCACAGCAAGCAAAGAAAGATGTTACTCAGCTTAGAGATAAACACACACAAAAAAACAAAATACTGGAGTTCGAAGTATTGTGGTGAAGTGTGTCGGGCGATTTACAGAGTGCGTCGCAAGTGTTATATTAGTGAATAGTGATTATACTGCGCAACTCTTTTCAGTTGACGTTATTATTGTGTGGACAGATTAACTGGAATTATTGTACGAGTATAATCTTGCTGAATAACGTGTTGATTACAAACTGTTAATTGTGATAATTAAAGCTGGATTTTAGTGACTTCATTGGTGTCTTGTATTTTGCTTTCCACTGTACCATACGACGATCAGTTATACCGTCGTAACATCACACACAGTGTGAGACTGGATAATGAAGAAATACAAGCATGTGGGGAACGTATATATATATATATATATATATATATATATATATATATATATAGAGAGAGAGAGAGAGAGAGAGAGAGAGAGAGAGCAATAGGTAGAATTTGCATATGAAATAGTGGTTTAACTAAGAGCATATGATAGCATGTTGGTATGAAATTTGTCTAATAATGATGTTAAATTTGCTAGTTTAAGTTAATTTTTGATAGTAAAAAAAAACAATCAGTGTTGTGAAGTAGTGCGAAAATATGCGTAGGCATGTGGCGAGTGCGCGTATGCGAATATGTGTAACTATGTTACGGAATAATTGTAAAAACATATTAAATTAAATAACTTTCGTAAAAATAAAAATTCTGACATGAGACTTCCATCAGGATACGCATAATCAAAAGACCTATCGAGTGGTAATATTTATTCATAATTTAAAGAAGTAAATACATGAGTTTTTTTATAAAGAAAGTTTTACGACCCTAAAGAAAAGCAATAAAATTAGAATGGTTTTTGCGACAGGCTAGAAGTTGCGCTTTTACAATATGGTACACGAATTAAGTTATCTTACTGAAGCCGGAAGGATGAGGAAATAGTGTAGCCAATGAACGCTCGAGATTTTGGCCAAAATCTTAGTTGATTTTGTTCTTCATATCGTATAATTCAGGCTCTCTCTGAACTCGACAACGTACCGTTGCTTCTGTTAATCTATAATTGGTCTATAAAAGCACACGAGCACAAGTTTGAAAGTTCGCGAGTTGTTTATTAAACATCGAGTGCTAATTCGATATAGTACAAGATCGTCCGCATAGGCATTTAAAAAGACACTTAAAGTTTGCTGGATTATTGTGTATGTTTAATACACAGAATAAATTACAATTAAAAATGAATTCACTACAAATAGTAGAAATACCCAACCCGAGAACGACCCTGAACGGCGGACAACAGGAGAAGATCGCACAGCAGTATCCTGAGCGGGATCGAGAAGACCGGGATGAGATCTTCCAGATTGGACCTCTCATCATACATCGTTAAAGAACTGAAATTATTTGTTATAACTTTATTAAAAAACAGTTATAAACTTAAAGACAAAAGAACTCTTATAAATAAAATATTTACGTATTAGAGTATAAGAGAACATTATTTAAAAATTGTAAAAAAGGTCAACAGAGACAGTTTAATTAGTTTTATTTTGTTATCGTAAACATTATTAAAGTAACGTAGTATAATTGGTAAAATCGTTAATAAATCCAAAGCATTCCAATATACGATGTAACCGACTACTTATTCTAAGCGACCCATGTACAGCGCAATATATATAATGTGAGGCTGGATAATGAAGAAATACCAGCATGTGGGGAACAGGTATTTAGGAGCCATCTTTATCTGACTGGTATGGACAATGACGAAAGGGAGATAACAAGGACGATACTTCAGCCCAGGAAAACGGTTGGATGCCTCATTGGAATTTGGTGGAGTAAAGACAATGGTAATGAGTGAATATATATATAATGGTAATGAGTGAATATATACAGGGTGTCCCGGGAGGAGAGGGAAATAATTTGAGAAATGGTTCTATAGTGTAAAAGAAGAAAAAAAGTTCATATAAACATATGTCCGGAAACGCTTTGTAAGCGAGTTACGGCTAGCGAAAGATTTCGCCCGGGTTTCGGTTCCCCCGGGTAAATGAAGACTTTCTGAAATTCTGGGAAGGGGCGAATTCTGTTGTTTCTTATGCTTTTTGACCTGAAAAATCGAATAAAACAGGTCGCAGAACTGTATCTCCCATAAGTTTCATAATATCCGACGTAAAACAGAAAAATCTTTGCCTAAAAACAAATTTTGGAAAATTGGAAACAATTGGAATTTTTTGTTAATTTTTATTGACTTTATTTACATCATTTTTCTCAGAATTAAATTCTTTACAAGTTTTGTTTTCAACTTTTATGTATTTATTAGTCATTTAACAAAGTTATTGTACTTCTAACCTAAAAACAAGTTTTTTTTAAGTTACATTTGTTGGGTTTGTTGGGTGTGGGTTGTTAGGTGTTTGTTAGGTTTTTTGTTTCATTTCTCAAATTATTTCCCTCTCCTCCAGGGACACCCTGTATATATTATATTTATGATGCATCAGTTGAGAGTAGCTTACTATATGGAGGAGAAACATAGCGCGTTAAAGAGTAAAACAAAACGTAATTAAAAGTGCAGGACATGGACGTGTTCCGAAAGTCCATAAGAATTTCTAGACGGGATAGAATTTCAAATGAAGAAATTAGAAGGTGGTGCCCCCATCTTCTCTTAAATGAAATGTAAATGATCCATTGTTCTCTCTTGGATCGGAGAAGGAACGAGGACGCGAACGAGGATCGGAAGGAGAAGACGCAATGTAAACATTGTATCGTTGCACCAGAAGATTGAAGACCACAGAAGGAGGTGGTGTGAACACTTGAACCGCATGCCTGATATCCATAGGCACCTGTGGCTGCCTTTGGTTATCACCCTACTGGCAAGTGAAAGATGTCGGTAGACCGAGGAGGAAATGGGTTCCGGAGCAGGTCTAAGGCCTAGTCGTTAGAGAGGTGATGATGAGAAATTAGAAGAAATATGGGGATAAAGGGAACTTTGTTTCAGGATGTTGAAAGGAACCGTTGATTTAGTACGACCACGTCCCCAAGAGGATGGGGATGAGAGACTTCCAAAGAACCTATGCAGTGGGTTCCTCACTATCGTCAGAAGCGGGAAAGAACTGATAAAATCCTGGAACGAAGGCGTATTAAGAGCTACGGTTCACTAGATTTTCGAGACGAAACGTGAAATGACCCCATTAAGTGGATGCTGCGCTTCGGACAACGTTAGGGAACCTACCCTGCCTAACTCTAGACTTTTTGGACGGGAAAAATTAGCCATTGTTATATTTAAAGTTACGTACGTTCCAGACGAGCTGACGAACAATCAGTCGTACTTTTAGAAAGAAGGTACGCCGGGATACAAAGTTATGGCAGTCCCTGTACTGTTCTATAGGTGTGAATTACGATGACAACGAAGAAACAAGAAAGTAAAACGCAGCCCTCGGAAATGGCGTTTTAAAGAGCAGTTCAAAGGTGTTCTAAACTTGATCGTACAGAGAACGCAGCCACAAGAGGAGAATTACAAGTTTTTAATTCGAATGAAAAAGTAAAACATTATAAACAATGGTGGATTGAAAATCTAATATTATAAAGTTGGAAGAAATGCCAGATTCAAGACTGGCCAAACAAGTTTGGAAATATAAATTATTTACGACTCAGGTTTGTGGGTACACCCAGGGAATGGCATTCTTGAGAGGAGATAAAAAATGTGCTAAACTTGACCGCATAAGAAATGAGGCCATACGGGAAGAGTTAAAAGTTTTTAACTTGAATGAAAAATTAAAACATTACAGACGACGTTGGAAAGAACATTGAGAAATAATGTTATATTCTACAGTACTATTAAAACAATCTGCGTCTTCTGACAGCTAAGAAGCACGTGGTGCTCGGCACAGCTGCAGGAGCGCTGATTGGTCAGTGTGGGACTGTTGACTGATGAGAAAGGGGGGAGGGAAAGCGCGCCTGCCGCTGATTGGCTCACCTCGGAGTCTCGTCCGAGTTACCATACCAACTACTTCTTGTAAACACGCAAGGAGAACTGTCAGAAGACGCAGATTGTTTTAATAGCAGTGTAGACTGGTGAAACAAGTCTGTAAATATAAACCTATAGGACCTATAGGTGTGGGGATAGACCTAGGAAGAGATGGCTGGAGGATTTTTGAAAGCGGAACAGACAGCATCTTGCCTTGGCCGTGATGCGAAAATGATGACGATAATAATGATGATGATTATATTTTATGAAATACTTTTTGCAACAGTAGGTTCAAAATGGTTCGCTAAGTCGCTATGAAATTGTACACAAAGAGACGACGTATGACAATAATTTACTTTTAACAACAAAACGGAAACGAGAAATTAAGTTTATAAAATGCAGGCAATTCAAGAGTATTGAAACCACTCCTCACTAAATTCCTACCGGATCATTAACAAGCAGAATATGTCCGGTAAAACCCGACGGGCCTCTGTCAGTACGTTTCATAAATATATCAAACGCAGCCTGTATTAAAAAAAAAAAGGAATGCAGTGCAAAATTCAGAAGAATTAATTCGACCTTGACGGGCAATAATTTTTTGTGCTTTCTTTTTTCCTACAACAGTTTAAACAGTTAAAAAGCCATTAATACTCATTTATGCGCGCGCGCGTTGGTATGCGTGCGTGCGTGTGTATTCATTCGGTTCCCAGGTTAATTGGTCACCGCTGCTGTCTGTGTTTACGTGGGAATGTCGACCCTCTCCTCGCGCACGCGCGCGCGCACACATACACTGCAGAAGGTTAGTTCTCTACATGCTCATTTACATGTGACAAGTTACACACTAGCACACATTATAACTAGTTAAACAAGATGTTGGGGTAAACTCGTCTGTATTGCATGAGCGTTGTGTAAACAGTTATGTAGGAATCCGGAAGTCCGGCGGTGACGCTCGCCCCAAACTAAATACACCTGCTGTTCCTTAAAATTAGATATCGTGAGTCTTTTGAGTAGGATCATCTTGAGTTAAATGACCGCATATAGCCTAAACCTTTAAGTAGCATTATGGTAATATTATATTGAAGTAATTATAATAATAATTATATGGAGTATGTTGAAGTGAAGTTCGTTGCAGAAAAGATGACTACACTCTTAGTACAGGCAAATTAGACGAAAAATGGACGATCAGTGGAAATAATTCGGAACAAGCTGAAATTTGGTACACGCGTTGAGGTTAGGCCTAGAAATAAGCCAGCAAAACTCAATTAAAATCATTGGCAGTAACGGCCGCCATCTTGAAAAATATATTTCCGGTATGTGTTTTTCAGTATTTTTTAATTTTTTGTGCAAAAACTATTCAAGCTAGGGTAAAATTGTATCGGACCTTTTTTGTAGAGCATAACATTTCCTCTTATTTGAAAACAAAAAATCTTTTCTGTTGGGCTTAGAATCTATGGCTGGGAACGGCCGCCGTCTTGAGAAATATATCTCCGGCACGTGTTTTCAGCATATTTTTGTTTTTTGTGCAAAAACCGTTCAAAGATAGGATACAATTCCATTGGATCTTTTTTGTAGAGCATGAAATTTCACATAAATGGGAAAATTTGTATCTATGTATTGAAAAACTAAGGTTTGTGAAGAAGTAAAAGACAAGATTTTTGCTAGGTTAGAAGCTGATCCACCTACCAATGAGGAAATCAACAGCTCGGAATTGATTACAATGACTGTAGAGACCTTCAATAAGGAACTGAAACGTCTCGAGGGAAATGGTGCTACTTCCAAGCTTTGGATTCAATATTATAAAATGATATCCTTGATTCGGCTATTCATCCAATCTTAGCGCATATGCGACTGGAATCTGCATCTTCAATGTGTGCGGCACATGATCCCTTTGTTTCATGCTGCTGGACATTTACATTATGCAAAAGCAGCGCATTTATATTAGCAGGAAATGGTTGAGCTCGAAGACAAATTGGCTCCTTTTGAATATGAAGAATTGGTTGAAAAGGGGTACTTCTCAATACGTAGATCAGTAAAGGCTTGGGCAGGTATATGGTCAGATATGACTATACAACAGACTCTAATGAGATCTATGAAGACTTCAGGGGGGTTGAACCATGGCAGAGGAGTATCGCCATCCACTTTAGCACAATAGATACTGGAAATGCCAGTGTGTTTTGAAATATGCTTTCAATTAGAAGTCTTCGTCAGTCATGAGTACATTGCGAGTGATCACCTTTCTTCTGCGTGCCACTCTTCTGTCAAACGTGATGTAAAAGATCTGGAGATTTCCGAAAAGTGGCTTAAAGATCACAAACCACTGGTTTCAAGGAATCACAACGTTATGTCCCTAGCAACAGGTATTATTGGGGATGAAAGCATCAACTGTCATCGCAGTGAAGAAGTTGGCACAGATCTTTTCAAAATAAATGCTGGAAACAACTTTCATGATGTCAAATTCAAGGATAAAACGAGAGTTTTGCCACTCTCTGCAGTTAACCCACACTCTCGAGTTAACGATGCTTTGTTACCTTTGACATCTACCGTCCTGTATCAAAGAATGATTAGAAGTGTGAAAGACAAAAATGAAATATGTTCATATTTTGAATATGAGTTATCGCTGGTGCTATTGTCATTGTTTGATGAAAGCAGTATGAGGAATACCCGCAGATTTGTTCTTTACTCTATTTTCAGACCGATTTCGGATTTTCATCTACAGAATTGCAAGTATGTAGTTGACGGGGGGCATCTTCTACACAAAGTGGTCTGGCCTTCTCAAACGACTTACGATTGTACGCGTATATACAAAGCGTACAGCAATTATGTGGTAGAGCACTATGGTCATGATGCGATAGTCGTGTTTGATGGTTATGATTCTAGTTCGTTTCTAACTAAAAATATGGAAAGACAGAGACGTTCTTTAAAAATCTCCTGCCCTGACATTCTCTTTGAAGAAACTATGAGCTCAACTGTCGAACAAAGCAAGTTTTTGTCGAATTTGACTAATCGAAGCCGATTCATTAACCAGTTGGCCAAGAAACTTGAAGATGAAGGCGTTAGTGTTATCCAGGCCAATGACGATGGAGACACACTCATCGTCCAAACAGCCATAGTAGAGTGTCAAAGCAACACCACCAAGCCTGTCGTCGTAGTGGGAGAAGATGTGGATTTGTTGATTCTGATGACTGCACTTACACTCCAACACAATTCTGTCTACTTTTTGAAACCTGGAAGTGGCAAAATTCCCGATATATTTTTCCACTCAAAAGACAACCAGCAAGACATCAAAGGCATCAAAGACCGACTACTCTTCCTGCATGCATTAAGTGGCTGTGACACAACTTCATCTCTTCATCATTATTTAAAAAAGGGAAAAAGAAAATTTTCAAATTAGTCCAATCTGACCCTGGAATTAAAGGTATGCTGTCAGTTTTCAATGATACGTCAGCACAGCTTGAAGTCTTGCAAGCTGCCGGAGAAAAATGTCTGCTGCGCATTTACTGAGCAAAGGATAAAGAAACTTCTTTAAACAAGTACAGATACAATAAATTCTGTCAGTTGGTGTCAAAAGGAAAACATTAAGTGAACTTGGCAAGTATTCCACCGGTAACTGAAGCTGCCCATCAACATATATTAAGAGTCTTTCACCAAGTGCAGCTGTGGTACGGAAATGTTTTGGATCCTGAAAAGTGGGGATGGCAGAAACAGCATGGGAATTCCTTAGTTCCAGTTATCACCTTAAAGCCTCCCGTAACTGAAAACCTTTTAAAGTTAGTTGTGTGCAGATGTATTAAAGGTTGCTACTCAGGATGTGGCTGCGTGAAAGCAGGGTTAAGGTGCACCTTAGCATGCTCTCATTGTAAGCGGATTGGTTGCCAAAACTCACCACAGCCTATGGCAGAAGAGGAAGAAGAAAACCTTGAAGATTATGATGAAGATCTAAACCAATCTGAGGATGAAACAGCAAAGGATTACACCAAGGAAGATGAAGGGGTGTCGGCCATTGAAAAAACTACTTTGATCGCCCGAGCACATCAATAGTCACAAGAAAAATTTTGTTTTGACTTTATATTTTTTTTAGCCAATGACTTATTATACATACTTTGACTTATTTTAAAACATTGTCACATATTATTTCATTTAAACTACTAAATGTTTGTACTAAACACCAATAAATGTATTGAATATCTACATTTTTGTTCATTTATTTTTTGCCAGAATGTTCAAATAATGCTAGTAAATGGTACGATAACTAAAAATATGCCAGACAGACATGGCAGCAATATATGTAAATAACATAATATTACAGCACATCTTGCATGTAAATTTTAAATTTGATCACTTTGTGCTAGAACAGCTTAATTGTTTCTCTTTACGTTTTTGTAAAATCTCTATGGCATCAACTAAATATAAAAATAAGAGAAATTAATTAAGTAAGAAAGCGTTCAATATTAACAAAATATGAAATTTGATAATTTCAAACCTCTTTTTTCCCCTTGTAAAAAACAGTAATCAAACCTTAACCCCTAATAGGCTATATTATAATAATTAGTATGTTTAATTTCTTTATTATTATTATTTTTAACCATTCAATTTTTTCCTCACCATATAGCTTAAAAAATGTTTTCTTTGATTATGCGAAACAGTAATTTAAGGTGTCCAGTTCATTTTTAAAACTTAAAGACTGGCAGACCCAATGGTGATTTATTCCGGCGCATTGAACCGCACAGGTCCACTAGTTTAATAATAATAGTCTTTGGCCCACAGACACAAAAATTTATAGTTTGATAGAAACTTTTATGCTCTACAAAAAAGGTCTAGTACAATGTTATCGTATCTTGAGTGGTATTTCAGAAAAATACAAAAATAAGCTGGAAAACACGAAACAAGATATATAT
The DNA here is from genome assembly GCA_034769895.1 of Magicicada septendecula. Taxonomy (NCBI): domain Eukaryota; kingdom Metazoa; phylum Arthropoda; class Insecta; order Hemiptera; family Cicadidae; genus Magicicada; species Magicicada septendecula. The sequence goes on from CM068374.1 coordinate 56,844,654, forward strand.
TTCTCAAGATGGCGGCCGTTCCCAGCCCTAAAATCTATGGCCCACAAAGATGATTTTTGTTCTTTAAATAGGAAATTTTATTTTCTACAAAAAAGGACAAGTACTATTTTATTCTATCTTGAATGGTTATTGCACAAAAAAACATAAATATGCTGAAAAACACATACCAGAAATGGATTTTTCAAGATGGCGGCCGTTCCCACCAATTGATTTTAATTGAGTTTTGTTGGGTTGTTTCTAGGCCTAATCCACTCATGTGTACCAAAATTCAGCTTGTTCCGAATTATTTCCACTGATAAATCTAATTTGCCTGTACTATCTACTTATATGTGATAAAAACCAATTAGTGCAGATAAAGTTTGTAGCTCCATGTAGAAAATTTATGTTAATCAAAAAGGCCTTTGATTCTGTTGATAGAGAAACTATAGATAAAATAATCCGATAATTTGGTGTTAAATCTAAATTGGCAAATCTAATCCATGAAACCCTTACGGACACAGTCTCAAGAATAACATTCATGGGAGAAATATCTCAAGCGTTGAAAATAAATACAGGCATAAGCCAGGGTGATGGTTTATCCCCAATTCTTTTCAACTGTGTCCTGGAGAAAGTAGTGAGACTTTGGAATGAAAAATTAAAGGAATAGAAAATACCACCAATCATGTTGGGAAGAAGGAACAATCATATTGAAATAACCTGTTTGGCATTCGCAGATGACTTTGCTATACTTTCTGAACATCTGACATCTGCAGTAACACAAGTTAATTTTTTAGAGGATATAGCCAGTAGAACAGGCTCAAGAATTTCTCCAGAAAAAAAAACAAATTTCTCACGAACATTAAAAATGCGCCAAAATTCCTTCTAACAGATATTGGTCGAATAGAGAGGGTTAGAAAATGTAAGTATCTAAGGAAAATAATTCAAGAGAATGATATAGAAAAAACTGCTATAGAAGAAAGGATTCATAAGATGGAAAGGGCATACGGTATAACCAAAGAAATTTACAATAAAAAGTGCAATATCTAAAAATGCGAAAATAAGGCTTTACAGTACAGTAGTGAAGTCAGAATGCCTATATGCAAGTGAATGTCTAGCATTGAATTATATTTTAGAGAAACTAGAAATATTGGGAAGACGAATTATTAGGAGCCCACGAAAAACTTCACAACGTTAGAAATTAAGAAGTAATGATGGAATATATCACAGTATAGAAAATATAACAGAAACAGTAAGAAAAAGGAGAATAGTATTTTTTGGACATTTATATAGAACGGACAAAGGACATAGGTTAACAAAGCAGATCTTCAAATATCTGTGGGGGAAGAAGTCAACATCAAGTTAGATTAAAGAATTCCAAAAGGATTTAGAAAAAATAATAAAACGCAGAAGAAGCAATTGAAAGAGAGGTTTTTCGGGCAAAATTGCAAAAAATGGAAGGAGTCCAGGGTAGGAGAGAGAAAAACGCAGGTTCAAAGTGGACTGAAGACAGGAAGAAGAAACACAGCGAAAAGATGAAAGAATATTGGAGAAAAAGAAAAGAACAAAGAATTGAAATTGGCATGTGGTCCTTAGATGGCCGATACAAATATCGGGAAAGAACCCAAGAAGACCGCGCGCGTGTGTGTGTGTATGTGTAAACATTAATAAGCGGTGCGATGTCATAGTCAAAGACTCATTTCCCATCCTGTATTTATAGAACCTTGTTCCTAAAGGGATTAATATTCTGATCGGAAAAGTCAACATTTTGTGATTGGATTGGACTGTCACAAACCCTGTTCATCATTTTGATGGATGTCGGCAACGAAGCCGATACACTCAGACGCAAATGTCTCAACAAAATATGTTTTTGTTTTGCATGTTACATAAGCCACAGTGTAACCGGTTACGGAGATATTTATCTCAACATGGCTGTTAATATTCTTATGTACGAGGGTCATCTCAAAAGTAAGTTTCCCTATTTTTTTCTTTCAAAAGCAAATGGCGCAAGCAGGCTGACGAAGGTTGGAGAACTTTTATTTGCGTGTAGTGGCAGCAGTGCCAAAACCTCACCCGTTCCGTAACAACAACACGAAATTTAAAATCATGGACGTTCCATTTACCAGCGTGTCCGATTGCGAAGTGTGTAGTGTGATTCGGTTTTTTGCTGCAAAAAATGAACCAGCGGCTGAAATTCGTCGTAACTTAGTTTCTGTGTACGGACCTGAGTCCATGAGCTTTTAAATAGTCCGCTGGTGGCATACACCGGTTTTGAAAGGGGAAGGTTTGTTGAATAATAAAGTACTTCTGCTCCAGCTCACCACGTCCTAATTCGTCTTCTGCACGGCCTCACACGTTTTCTGCACGTCCTCATTCGTCGCGAATCACGCAGATTTTGTTGAAGTCCTTTCGAAGGGTGATTTTCGACCATCCCTCATATTCACCCGATTTGGCTTCGAGTGATTTCCACATTTTCCCCCATCTCAAAAACACCTGGGAGGACAACGTTTCGAAACGGATACAGAAGTGAAACAGGTGGCTGACGCCTGGCTCCGAAATCTGTCCACGCAGTGGTTCAAAGAAGGAATTGAAAACCCGTTTTTTACGCTAGAGAAAGTGTATTGACAAGGCTAGAGATTATATTGAAAAATAAGTACATGTTTTTCAATTAAAGTGTAGTTTTCTTTTTAATTTAAGTTTCCTAAATCAGGGAAACTTACTTTTGAGATGAACCTCGTACAAGTGCACATGTTGTAGTGCTGTTCTATTTTGTACGTTCACAATCGCCATCTTGGAAGAAAAACGCTACACGATATTGCCACCGTACTGGTACGACGGTCTCCCTGATCGTCGTACGGTACAGTGGAAAACAAAATAAGACACACCAATTAGGTCACTAATCACCAGCTTTAATTAATCACAAAGAACAGTTTGTAATTAACAAGTTATTCAACAAGATCCTGGAACAAGTTAGCAATTTTGAATACCTGGGCTACAGTGTGTCTTATAATGCATGCAACGACGTTGTGAATAAGTTGCATAAGTTCAACCTTATGTGCCGGACCATTAGTCGAACCCTTAAGTTAGCAAGTAAAGGAACACGCCTAAAATTCTACAAGGCTATGGCTCTTTCCACACTTCTTTATGGGTCTGAGAATTGGACTTTAACGAAAGTCCAAGCCAGTCGCATCCAAGCGGCTGAAATGAGATTTCTCAGACATATGGCAGGGTATACTCTCCATGATAACAGATGAAACACATATATACGGCAGAAACTGATTATTATGAGTATACTCGACAGGATCGCCCAGTATCGGCTGAATTGATGGGAACATCTTTGCCGAATGGATGACTGCCGCATCCCCAAATAAGCCGAAGGGACGGTGAGGCGTGGGACGTCCGAGGAAGCGCTGGAGTTACCAGCTCTAATCTTTGCCTATTTGAGACCGGAACAAATCCGTTTAATCCGTGAAGATGACGATGATGATGATGATTCAACAATCGTGCAATAATTCAGTTAAATTTGTCCACACGCAATAATAATGTTAACTATAAAGCATTCCGCACTATAATCAGTTTTCACTAATACAACACTTGAGACGCACTGAGTAATCGCCCGACACAAACTGAACTGGCCGTCGGTGGATGCTTATATTTATACCCCGGTGAGATGCCAGAATAATCTGTCACTTTTTCGATTACGTGTTGAACAGTGTCACTGTCTGGCCTTGAACACAGCGCCCGACCGTTGCGGGCTGGAACAGCCTCGATTGTTGACGCGTGATAAGTGTCACGTAATTGTCTTTCATCTTATGTACGCACACAATCATTACAGCTGGGCTTACCGAGAGACGCGTAGAACGACACACTCCATTGTTCGAGAATGTTCCTAATTGTACGTAACATTATTGTAAATCAGAAAAACACGATTTTCGAACTGCCTGATCTTGGAACTCGTCTTTCGAACTGGTCATGTCAGTATCGTCCCTAATTATATCCCTAAATACAGAACAATAATTCACACTTGGTCCTACATAAAGCAATGGATATTTCGCTGAAGTGATATTCCCGAGTCAACTTTAGCTGTCCATCGCCGAAATAAACTAGTAACAATAATAAAAATTTATACTAATAATAATGGTGATGATGAATGGCGCTGCTAGCTGTATGAACAAATCGGTGGATATTTGTTACAAACTGTCACTCTGACACCCCTCGCACTCACACACTCCGTTCCATGCACGGGTGGTTCCTTTCAAAAAACGTCAGTGCTCCCTTATCGACTGGTTGGTATTGTTCTCTCAGTGACGGCGCTGCTGTTTACAATAACCCGACAACAACGCTGCACATATATTCATTATGTCAGTTGTCAGCCCGTCACGTTCTGGATAGCACACGGAGTGGACGAAAACGCGGGGAGAAAATTTTCGCTGTCTAAAACCCTGCTACTGCCCACTTTTAGTCAACCAAACTGGTTTATTTACACACACACTCTCTCTCTCTCTCTCCTCACACACACACACGCGCGCGCGCGCGCGCACACACGCACACACACCTACGCGCATAAAAAGTCTAAAGTTTATAATAAAATAATATATTCTGCTACACAGAATAATTCGCAGTACTGAAATCACAGTGAACGTCTAAAATAGTGTTACGACTGTCTAACTGATCGTCGTATGGTACAGTGGAAAACAAAATACAAGACACCAATCACGTCACTAATCACCAGCTTTAATTATCACAATTAAATAATTTGTAATTAACAAGACAATCTCTTACAACAAATCAAATAAAATTGTTCACACGCAATAAAAAATGTCAACTGACAAAACACAATTGTATTACAATTGTCCCGCACAATTATAAAACACGTAATACTTCGCCACAATAACCACTTGAACGGACAGAATAATCGCCCGACAATAACTCGCAACTGAAACTGAAACTGAGCGTCGCTGAATACTTGTATTTATACCCCGCCGAAATACCAAAATATTCCATACTACGCATTAACAATAAAGGAAAACATTAGAGCGTACTTCATTGCGGCCTTGACACAGTGCGCGTGACTTTTGGCACAGTCTAGCTAACGCATTGAGTATCACGTACGCACACACATTACAGCCGGATTCCACTGGAACATTCGATCAACTTGTAGGACGTTTCGTATTACGTAACACTTTTTCCGCATTACGTAACAATAGATTTAAAGTGTTCCTTTACTACGTACGTAATACAATTTTAGAACAGGTTGAAAATTTCTGTTACCTATGGGGGGCACCATCTCTTGTGATAATAGATATGGGGCAGAGATTAAGAGGAGAATAGCTCTAGCAAAGCTGGCGTGTCAGAACAAAAGGAATATACTTACAAATAGTCACTTAAGTATGAAAGAAAGGAGAACGTTCGGAAAAACATTTGTCTGGAGTGTCTTAACTTATGAGTGTGAGACATGGACCCTCGGCAAAATAGTATGGAGGAAGCTGGAGACAATGGAAATGTGGGTCTGGAGGAGAACGACGAGGACGAATTGGATGGATAAGAAAAGTAATGAGCAAGTCTTAAACTCGGACAAGCCTCAAATAACTCGAAAATCCCTAGGAGCCGTTGGATGTACAGTATTTCCTTTGGGGCCGGAACAGTTGATTCGCCTGTTCCCTCACGGACGAAGAAGAAAAGAAGACTAAAAACGGCTTAGTACACAATGCTTCTTATTCCAATCCTCTTCTACTGAAAGGTGTACAGGTTGAGCAAAAGTCTCGCCACCGTGGTCTCTGCATGGTCAGGGCCTTGGCTTCATTCCACTGCACTTCCAGCCTCTGCAGAGAGCACCTCACATTGTCCTCCCAAGTCACACTCTACTCCGGCCCCTGTGTCTTCTCCTCATTGCCTCATACAGTTGTTGTGGAAGTTTATCCCCTTCCATCCTCTGATCGTGTCCAAACCAACGAAACTGTGTTTTCTTTATTTAATGTTTCAAAGGCACAGTCTTAAGACTCAACTCTTATAGTAGTGTTTCTGAATCGATCTCTTCTTGTCTTTCCTTCGACGTTCCTGAGGTATCTCATCTCCACAGCTTTGAGAGCGTTTAGATGCTTCTCAGTTAAGAGAAAATTATGGGGCTTCAGCCCCATAAGTAACAATGGCACGTACGTGTTTTTGAAAATGGTCATCTTAAGTCCTTCAAAATTTCTCCCTTACCAATGAACTTGGTCTTTAGTGCATGGAAAAATTCTCGAGCCACTGTTTATTCTTTAATTAATTTCCGCATTGATTTTACCATATGACCTTATTATAGAGCCTAAATATTTGAACTCTTGGACTTGTTCCAGTCGCTTCCCTTTGATGGTAATCCGGTGTCGAGCTGGCTCTCTGGCAACAATCATAGTCTTCGCCTTTGTCAAACTTATTACTTTCACTCCTCTTCTTTCCAGCTCCTTTACACAAACATCGCTATACAATACACGGGTTTAAATTACTGTACCTTAAAGAACGGAATAAAGAATAACTGTACAATTATTCCCGAATAATAACTGTACAGTATCTTAAAGATTGCTACAAAATCTAAAACGATGGCATTTCTTGGCAGGTATCCTATAAGAACTAAGATAGTCGTGAATAATCAGATTTTGGATCAGGTTAGTCGTTTTAATTATCTGGGTTTAATATCTCATACGGAACTGATATTGATTGGAATAGCAAGCTAAAAAATTTAGACGCATCTGTGTAACGATTCATAGGTACCTGAAAAATAAAATACGGAAGGATACCCGAATGAAATTTATTTCTGGCTGTCACCACATTCCTGTGTGGTAGTGAGACATGGACTCTTGGCAAAAGGGACGTACAGAGGATTCAGGCAGCCGAAAAGAAATTTCTAAGAGGGGCGCAAAGTTGTTCTCTCTTGGATCGGAAAAGAAACGTAGATATTAGACGCAATTTAAACATAGTATCATTGCACCAGAAGATTAAAGACCTCAGAAGGAGATGGCATGTGAACATTCGAATCGCATGCCTGATATCCGTCTACCTGTGGCTGCCTTGGGTTATCACCCTACTGGGAAGAGAATTGTCGGTAAACCGAGGAGGAGATGGGTTCTGGAACAGGTCTAAGGCCTAGTCCTTGGAGTGGTAGTGATGATGATGATGTATCTTAAAGATTACTGTACAATAAAGAATATAACTTTACTAAGGCGAAGCATATAATGCTGCGGTCGCCGGAGAAATATAGATTCGTAGTGAAATTCAAATAACCTCTCGCACGACGCGAGGGTGTAAATGTATATCGTAAAATTATCTATTCCCTTTATATTTCGCGGGGGAGGAGGAGTCGGCCAATCGTAAACGTATAACTTATATGTACGACGTACGGAATGGAGGAGAATACAACAGTTTCAAGTGATTTGCGTCCTGCATATAAATAAAGTTATTTGAACAAGCCACGGGATCGTTTTATATCTATCTGTTGAGCGCTCATTGTATATGTATAGCAGAAGAAATAAGGATGGCAGTGGCGGCGAATTGCACACTACTGCTCGAGAAAAGTACAGTACAGTACAGTACGGTGCTAACGAAAAACTATTTCCGGCGGTTTTATTTCGCACAAGAAATTGCTGGGATAGAGAGAAGAGGAAGAGGAGAATGCAACAACGCGAACTACACATATATTTACATACATAACAATAACGGAAATCTGCATAATAAAAATACTTGTATTCACTTCGTATTAAGTGCGGAATAAGAACGAGTTAGCGGCGTAGTACGTAATGCTCTCTCTCTCTCTCTCTCTCTCTCTCTCTCTCTCTCTCTCTCTCTCTCTCTCTCTCTCTCTCTCTCTCTCTCTCCCCCTCTCTCTCTCTCCACACACACACACTTACACACATACATACATACGGAGAGACACGGTAAATGCATTAGATACAGTGTGGATTATTTTGCGGTGGACAAGAATAATGACATAATCGTAATACTTTCTGTTGGAGAAGCTGCCGACTGAGCATATGAGGTACGAGTCTGTGGTGGAGGTCGAGGATGCTGTACATTACCCTGTGGAGGTCTTGCATACTCTCGATCCACCAGGAGTACCACCTCACGTCCTCTACCTCAAGGTTGGCGCTCTAATCATGTTGTTGCGCAATCTAGACCCTCCGAAACTGTGCAATGGCACCAGGCTTCAGGTGAAGGCTCTGCACAAACATGTCGTCAAAGCCACGATTTTCACAGGCGTCGGTAAGGGAGAAATCGTGTTCACCCCCGAATTACTCTGATCCCATCAGTCTACCACTTTCAGTTCAAACGTCTGCAGTTTCCCGTTAAGGCGTGCTACGCCATGACCATCAATAAGGCACAGGGTCAGAGTTTGATAGTGGGTGGTGTGGATCTGAGGAGCGACTGTTTCTCCCATGGCCAGTTGTACGTGGCGTGCTCCAGAGTCAGTTCACCTGACAGCCTGGTCGTCCTCCAGCCAGGGAGCAAAACCAGTTTCCTTAGTTTCTCTTACCGGTTTCTCTTGGTTTCAAAATACCGGTATCTAAGCTTTACAAACAACCTATTTCTATTTTCTGATTTTACATTCTATTTTTTACTGATAATAACCGTAGCGAAGCACGGGTATCCAGCTAGTAATGATATAATCGTTCACGTCCGGAGAGCCCAAAATAGGTGGATCAACAAAGTGACGGAATGGAGTCCATTAGAAAGGAGAAGAAGGTGAAGACCGAGAAGATCTTGGAGGGACGAAGTGGATGAATCTATGCAACGTACAGGACTTGAGGAAGGACAATGGGAACATCGGGAGAATTGGAAAGCCAGGTTGAAGGAAGGGCGACGGCACTAGCTGTAGCAACCCCATTATATATATATTATAACATTGCCAAACCCTGATCACATTTGATATAAATAAGTATGTAAAAAATGCCAAGAAACAATATATTTTGATAGATAAATGATAACGAGAATGAAAGTAGTAAATATAATCAATAGTGAAGGAGGAAGAATACAACCAAAGGTGGTTACAAAACAAGAAAATACGAACTAGACTGACAGACAACTGACATTGACCCAACCCCAGAGATTGGCCAGATATTAACCAAAGTAAAGCGAGACAAGAAGACAGTGAAGAAAAAAGAAAAAGAAAAGAAAAATTACATGGCCATAACAATTAACTTACAAGATTGTTTTAAAAGAGCATAATTTTTTATTATTGTTAATAATTTATGTTTAAATTTTTATTAGTGGTAACTTGTAAATGACAGTATCTCAGCAATTGTTATACATAAAAAAAAACCATGTGTAGATATGATTGTATGTACATCCTTATCTATAGGTGATGTGTCAGCTGTTATGTTTAAAATTACACTCATACAGACAGGGAATAGAAATGTGTGCGTGATTCAATCAGAGAACAAATTGTATATCCTACTATGTACTTTGGAACTTTTACTAAGATTATCTCAGCAGTATGTATATTATTTCAGCATTATGTGTTTGAAAGTATAAGATTTTGGAGAGTTTATTTATTCGCTAATATTATTGCTGTTGCTACAGATGTAGTAGGTTTCAATTAACACAATATATTTTAACATTATTAAACTGTTGTTATTATTACTAATTATGACATTTCAGACCAATTTTTATCACTTTAATGACAATATATACAAAGGTATGTTTTATTTGAAAGATGTATTTACAATACCATGTTGTTTGCATATTATAAAATGATATGTGACAGTCTGAAGTTAACAAAAGAGACATGAACTCATTAGAGACAAAAACTTTGAAATAATAGTGAGATCGTGAGAAATATAAGGGTAATTAGAGATAGGTAGGGAGTGACAAAGATGAACAGTGAAGTGATAAGTGTAATAAAATAAACAGCATATAATCTTAAGAAAAAAGAGTTAAACAAGTGTGACAAACCCAAAATATAAGCACATGTTAAATGAGCAATTAAGTTAAGTATATTAGACTGAAAGACACAGAATAATTGTGAATGTAAAAAAAACAGAAAAAATATTATCTCAGTATAAAAATCACCAGGGTGATTACTGTTATAAAAGAGATGGTGTAGATATAACACTCACCAAATTTGTTCATTTGTTAATTTAAAAAAAGAAGTTATTGGCTTAATGTTTAAGGCAATAAATACCAAAAGAAATAGTTTTACAGTAATATGTTAGTATGTTTTAAGTAAGTAAGGAATTTATAAAGAAAATAATAGCAATACCTTTATAAGAAATAATAGGCAAATTATATTAATTATGTGTAACGAAAGGGAACATGGCAGAATTATATTAAAACTTAGAAATAAGTAAATTATGTATTAACATAGTATTATCAATTTTGGACTAAAACATTAATACATGACTTAGACCAATCTTGTAAGATATCAAACTAATCTTTGAAAGAAAATAGAAACATCTACGTAAAGATTACAACCATTGAAATTATCCCCAAGTAAATATAGCCATTATAAAATATTTATTCAAATTAAACAAAAAATTCAAAGTTTGATAACAATGTGTTTATTTTGAGATCGACCAGGTAGAATAATTACGTTACCATGGAAACTGTGGAGTAACAAGCCAAAAATACCGTTAGATTTTTTTACTGAATGCATGACGCTTTAATGGTATAGACGCTAATTTTCGAGTGACCAAAATTGTCAATTAAAACATAGCAAATATCAGAAAAAGTTACTACTAAGTGTATACCAAGACAGAAGACAAGGACTGGAATCATATTATTGAAGTTGAGGCCAAATTAACGAAAAAAGAAAATAAATTACTACCAATTAAACTGGAAAAGATGCCTGATGTCCTGAACCCAGCAAATTAAAGAAGATTATAGTATAACCCATGAATAACAGATCGTATGAATTCGCCATAACTACGGAAGTGATAAGTACCTCTTAAATTACCCAAAATATATAAATAAACTCACGTTAATTATCTCACTAAAGGTCGAAATCTCACTGAACTGAAATCAATTACTTTCAAAGATTAAACAGAATACTAAGTCACTGACAATTTATAAACTAACCAATATAAACTGTTGTTAATGATCCATAACTTGTAAACACTTTTACTACACTGCGCTAAACAAATTATACCTACACAATATGTTAGTTAAGTTTACTTGATGTAAGGGTGTGTATTTTTATTGTTTTTAAAACATTTGTAATCCTTTGAACGTAACCTCAAGAACCTATGACAATCCAACATTAATAACTTGTACACAATTTTCAACAGACGCCATCATTAAACGTCTGGTTATCAATTCAAATATCGATTGTCAAACCCTGTAATTGTCTCATACAAACAACCGGAGCATTTGTATTAGAATAATTTGTATTAAATGAATAACAATCACTAATAAAAAATGTGTAAGTATTGAGTGTAACCACGGTGTTATAATTTCATTAGGAGGTGCACAATATTTTATGTACATTTTAGCAGATGACTAACGATTTACACAGCCCACGCATCGAACTGCTGTGCGCTACAGTGGGCCTAGCTGGCGGAAATATTTGAATTATTCAAACCGCCTGAGCTGCGCTGGTCATACGCCTTTGAATTTTATTTTAATTGTTTTAAGAAAACAATTTGGCGCCACCGGGAATTTCATACCTCTAATGAACATCAGGTAAGAACATCAAGACCTGGTTATTCGTACGTTCGCAACGAACGAAATCTACAGAAGTTGCACGCATTTGAACTACGGATCGAGAAGACACGTACACCCATTACACACAAATTGTACATTATCCACATTTTGCAGAGTAAAACGGTAGCCGTTCACACGAAATAGATACAAAGTGGCGCGCCAACTAGTAGGGCTAGAATAATAAAGAAATTACACAATTAAACCCTATAAATTCTAGCGGCGATTACGAAAGGTTACAATATGCACACCAGATGAGTGTCGAAAAAATTGGCAAAGGAGAAGGAGATGGAAGAAAACAGAGGGGAAGAAGAGGAAGGAACACCGATTGAAGAAGTGGAGACAATAATAACCACAACAGAACCAAGCCAAGACGAAGAAACGGAATTACAGGCGGGCGACAAGGGAGAATTTAGAGGAGACCCGAACATACTAAAATTAATGGAAATGATGAATAATAATTTGAAGGAGATGAACAATAAATTCGACAAGAATGAAGAGAGTTTGAAGGAGATGAACAATAAATTCGACAAGAATGAAGAGAGTTTGAAGGAGATGAACAATAAATTCGACAAGAATGAAGAGAGTTTGAAGGAGATGACCAATAAATTTGACGGAATGAAGAAAGAAACAAACGAAAATTTTAAAAAACAGGAGGACAATTTTCAGAAACAGAAGGAAGAATTGAGACAAACCATTAACAAGAATAATGAAATATTACAACAACGATTGATGGAGGAAATTCAGCAAAGAAATGAAGATTTGAAGGAAGAATTGAAGGAACAGCTGAAGGAGGACCACGAGAAAAATAAAGAAGAAATGAAGCTACAGATGGCACACCAATTAATGGAGTACCGAGAAGAAGCAAAACAGCAGGTTACGGAAATCAACGACAAATTAGAGGAAACGTTGGAGAAGCTAGAGAAGACCAACGAAAATGTTTCTGGAGTCCGCAAGGAAGTACTCGATAAAATGAACCGTCTCGAAGGAGAAAATAAGAGAAGAATTGAGGAAGGTCATGAAGAAACAGTCAGAAAATGTACCCAGATAGACCAGGACATACACCAAGTCCGGGAAGAAAACCAGAAAGAGGTAGCAGCTGTACGAACAGACTTGGGAGAACGAATGGAAGGAGTTTACAGTAACTTAAATAAAGTAGATAGCAAAGTAGACAAAAACCAACAGAGGATTGACGAAATGCGCAGAATAGAAGAGTCATTACGGGAAGAAGTGGATGCCTGGCGTGACCGACCATGTAATAATAATCATGTCATGAACACAGACAACAGAGATACTATTAATTTCCGTAATTATAAAAGAAACCCTATTGAATTCTTGAAGAGGGTAGAAGAGTTAATCATCAAGAATCGAGAGACTCGATGGACTACAATAAGAGGGATGTTGGACGAAATGTTCAAGGAGACATACGACAACTGGTGGACTGCCACTCGACCAGACATCCAAAACCTTCAAGACTTTAAGACTCAGTTCAAGGCTAAATACTGGTCTGAGTCAACTCAGAATATGGTCCGCAATAACCTGAGCAATGGAAGGTATGAAAACCAGAATGGACAATCCCTTACCTCCTACTTCTTGGGAAAAATCTGCATGGCCAGGAATTTGGAGCCACGTATACCTGAAGAGTGTCTGGTAATACAGTTATCTTACCACTACGACGACGCCATCCAAAAGGCACGGATGTACAGCCAGGTAAAGACCATCCAAGATATGGCTAGCTTACTGGAAAGCCATGAACATGAGTGGCAGTACAGGAAAAATAGAGGGTACAGTTTCAGAAATAATAGAACCAATGAGGGACAATTGTCACAGAATCAACAGGGAGATAATAAGCCACCGGTAAATAACCCTAACAATTACCAAGGGAACACACGGGGCAATAACGCGCCCAGAAATTTTAACAGAAGTGGAAACCATAATAATAACAACTTCAGGAACAACCACAGGGGTAATTTCCCGTCGAATGGTTACAACAACAATTATCGCCCTGGAAACAACAGTAATCAGAACAACAATCCAGGATACCGGCCACAGGTAAATTACATAAGGGGGTAAAGACAAAGGAGCCCAAGAAGAAACTATCCCTCATCTAACTATCGGCGAACGTACTATAACCAGGTACCCGATACGAGAAGTCACCCATTCGAAGAAGATCACAGGCACAGCGTGGATAACCGGAATAATCAACAGGAGCCAAACGCTAACCAACCATCAAACACTACTGATGTTGGGGGCAATGAGGTCAACCCTCATTTAAACGCTTAAGGCCAGTGAAAACTGCGGACAGCCCATCACTGGACCAATCTCTGGGTGAATATAAGACAACACATGACAAGAAGATCACAATAATATGTACTAATTATTTGAAAAATATAAGGGACGATTTGATCGAAGAAAATGATAACATGATGCCCATTAGAAACAATGAAATAGTGTATGTGAGTGCCCAAATAAATGGAATTCTATCAACCATAATGATCGATACAGGGTCTAATGTCTCCCTGATCGACCAAATAGAATTAAATAGACTACAGCAGGGAAGTAGTGTACCCATATCAACCCTGCCCATAAACAATATAACTATCATTGGTGCTACCGGCCGACAAAACAAAACCGTCCGGAAACAAGTATCCTTGGAACTTAATAGCAAAGGTATAATAGTAACTATGCCATTTCTTGTTGCCAGCGGCCTACCTTTCTCATTACTTGTTGGGTGTGATGTACTCAGACAACACTCTGCCATAATTAACCTGCGGCAGGGAGAAGTATCACTAACCACAGAACAAGGAATATGGTCAGCCGATATAGTGAATGGTGGCAACTTACCATTGATAACAAACCACTATAACATGATCCAAAACAATTATTGCCGACAATCACCCGAAAGAATATTGACAGATTGGAAGAATGAAGAATTATGGTCAAGCAAGTTGGATGAAATCAGAAACTTCCAACGAGAAGAACAAGATCCACAGATTAGTGTGCAACAGTCAGAGGAACTCATAAGTATATACAACAGATATAAACACATTTTTTCTGACGCTCCAGGCAAAGTAAAGAATTATCAATGCCGAATACGATTTAAAGAACCCGTTGACTTCAAGAAAAAATCTTACCCCATTGCTTACTCACAAAGAAATGCAGTGAGGGCAGAAATCAATCAAATGATGGAAGACGATATCATTGAATTAAGTCAATCACCGTATACAAGTCCAATAGTGGCGATACCAAAAAAGGACGGAAAGGTGAGAATCTGCCTCGACGCCAGAGAAATTAATAAAATGATAGTGAACGATAGAACATCACCGGGTGAAATAGAAGAAATCCTTAAGAAGTTCCACGGTATAAAATACATTAGCTCTTGGGATACGGTATGTGGCTACTGGCAGGTGGAGCTACATCCGAACAGTAGACAATACTTAGCATTCCTGTTCGATGGGAGGAACTATCAGTTCAAAAGACTGCCATTTGGACTGATAAATTCGGTCGCAGTATTTGTTAAATGTATGGACCAAATACTGGGACAAGATGTACTGAGTTTTTACCACCGTGTACGTAGATGATCTGTTAATAACATCATCAAATTGGCAAGAGCACTGTGCCAGAGTGGAAACCGTACTAAAAAGATTATCAGATAATCACGTAACCCTTAAGCTGGACAAGTCAAAGTTTATAGCCCGAAAAATACAATTTCTAGGATTCAATCTAGCAGAGGAAGGCATATCTCCTTCGTCAGAAAAAGTTGAGGCGATACAACGATTCCCCACGCCAAAAAACAAAAAACAACTTCAATCCTTCCTGGGAATATGCAACTATTACCGTAAATTTCAAGATAATTATTCCAAACTAACAGCAAAATTCAAAAAACAATTATCAGTCAAGGACAAGTGGACTTGGGGGTCCGAATAAGATGAAGTATTTAACCAAATAAAAGAAAAGTTCTTGAACACCGTGATCTTACATCATCCAGACTTCAAAAAGCCATTCTTCATGAACTGTGATGCGAGTGATGTCAGTGTAGGTGCGGTATTATACCAAGAAGATGAGAAGGGACAGCATATGGTTATTAGTTTTGCAAGCAGAATTTTAAATGGATGCGAACGAAATTATCACGTCACGGAGAAAGAACTACTTAGTGTCGTGTTCGCCTGCAACAAATTTAGGACTTATATTCTGGGATACGATATAACAGTGAGAAGTGACCATAGATCCATATCATTCCTTAAGCAGTGTAAACTCAGCCACGGAAGATTAACTCGATGGATATTGTTGCTACAGGAATATCACATAAACTGGGAGTACATCCCAGGGAAGCAAAACGTAGCTGCGGACATCTTATCCCGTATAAACGTCCAGCAACAAACTTTCGAGGGGGAGAAAGAACAATTAGTTAAGGTGTATAACATTATCAAAAACAGAGTAGATCTAGAAAAAATAACCCAAGAAATAAGAAGATGTCAAACTGTGGATCCAAAAATAATGAGTATCCGGGAGAGAATGTTAAAAGATGAAGAAACCATTCTACAATATTATAAAATACATGACAACTTGCTATTTATTAAAAACAATCCTGCAATCGGAGAATGGAAACTTGTAATACCATCTACAGTGGAGGAACAATTGATACTAGACTACCACATTAGATACGGCCATATGGGGGCTGTAAAAGTGATAAAAGCTTTACAGGAACAAGTTTACATTAAAAATATTTATCGAAAAGTGAACAAAATCATTCAAAAATGTGATATTTGCCAAAAGGTAAAATGCAATAATTCAAAAAAGGAAGGGATGATGATACCTATCACATCAAGTCAGAAATTAGAAAGGGTATTCCTTGATATATGTGGTCCGTTTCCTATCAGTGGAGGAAGACACAGATACAAATTTATAATCATTATGTTTGACCACTTCACCAAGTATACAAAGTTGTACTCCATTAACCGTGCAACAACAAAGAAAATAATTGAGATTATATTAACCAAGTTTATACCAGAAGTGGGAAGACCGACGGCCGTTATAACTGATCATGGAACCCAATTTAAGGGAAATCTTTGGAAAAATAAGCTCTGTGAACATAATATTAAAACTTACAAAACATCCGTTTATCACCCAAGCAGCAACCCAGCTGAAAGGGTACTCAGAGAAGTGGGTCGTATACTGAGAACCTACTGCCACGATAAACAAAGAGAATGGCACAATTACGTGAAATCCACTGAAGAATTTATAAACTTAGCTTACCACGACTTTACGGAGCTACCCCATACACAATGATGTTTGAGCGGCCACCGCCTAGAGAGATAACGGATATGATCCAATTCCCCACCAACACCGAATATCAATTCGAGAAAAAAAGATTCTATAACAGAATAGCCGAAAAGGTAGAGCAACAAAAGAATAAATACGCTAAGAACCAGAAAAAGACTATTAAGTACGAGGTAGGAGAAAGGGTACTGTTAAAAAACAGAGAATTACCCAGCTCCATAGAAGGCATCACTAGAAAGTTACTATTATTATACGTGGGACCATACACTATAACAAAAGACAAGGGCAATAACACTTACGAGATCACTCACCCCGTCACCAAGAAAATAAAGGGGGTATACAATCAAGCCTCAATTAAGAAATATTATGACAATCAACAATAACTGTAAAAAAAAAAAATACTTTAAATAAAGAAAAAAAAATAACGTGACAAACAAACAAGTCTGCCAATGTCATAAAGAAAAGATCTCTAAAGAATGTCAAAATTCCACAACATTCGTAAGTACAGCTTACACTAAGCATTAGAGAAACCATTATGATGAATAAAAAATTGTAAAAAATCAAAAAAGATATGTAAGAAAAGCTTACCCAAATATCTCAATAATATTTTAGAACAAGTAAAAATGGAGAGATAAAAGTCACAAGGCATTCAGATAAAGTAAGAGCAACCAACTTACTACAATATTTAAATAAAAATTAAGAATAGAGGAGTGTAGTTACAAAACATTCCTACAAAATAAGGTTAAATTACCATAATATTTAGCCAAAAAATGAGGCATAAAAAGCATAACATACTGTAAAGGAATAAGCTACAAAAAATTCCTAATTAGTAAGAAGCCATAACTTACTATGATATTCAAAAATTATGAAAAAAAAAAAAAAAAATATATCAATCAAAATGATCAGCTTCCACAACTATTTAGAAAGAGGGGAAGTAAAATTACCCAAACCAATGATCACAAAACAATATAAATGAAATAAACGTTCTAAGAGTTATAATGTGAAATGAGATGAAACAAAGAGTAATTAAAAATGAATAAAAATGTGAATTGTATCAATAAAAAACAATGCTTCAAATAGTATCTATTAAGAAAGATGAAACAATATATGACTCGAACTGAGCAACAATGAAGTATAAAAGCAAAAGATTCCCAACAAATATTATGATTATGATTATTATTATTATTATTTTGAGTCACGAGTTGACTATATTTAAGAATTATTAATTGAGATTGTCTGTTGAATGAACCAGCAATCATTTTACTGAGCAGGGATGATGTTCCCCTGATATCAGTATAAGAGTAGTTTTGATGAAAAATAAGATTTATAGGGAATAAGTTATAATAAAAAATTCAATAAGCCAGTTCGCAATATGAGAAGATAATGAAGAAAAGACTAAGAAGAATGGAATTAAAGGATACAGAATTAATTATAAAAAATGAATGAGAAGCAGAATTTGAAAAAAAAAAAAAAAATTGATACGATACAATTGATAATTTCATCAAACTTAAAAATTCACGTTTTATAAAATGATCAATTTTGGTGGAAGGGCATTATATAACATTGCCAAACCCTGATCACATTTGATATAAATAAGTATGTAAAAAATGCCAAGAAACAATATATTTTGATAGATAAATGATAACGAGAATGAAAGTAGTAAATATAATCAATAGTGAAGGAGGAAGAATACAACCAAAGGTGGTTACAAAACAAGAAAATACGAACTAGACTGACAGACAACTGACATTGACCCAACCCCAGAGATTGGCCAGATATTAACCAAAGTAAAGCGAGACAAGAAGACAGTGAAGAAAAAAGAAAAAGAAAAGAAAAATTACATGGCCATAACAATTAACTTACAAGATTGTTTTAAAAGAGCATAATTTTTTATTATTGTTAATAATTTATGTTTAAATTTTTATTAGTGGTAACTTGTAAATGACAGTATCTCAGCAATTGTTATACATAAAAAAAAACCATGTGTAGATATGATTGTATGTACATCCTTATCTATAGGTGATGTGTCAGCTGTTATGTTTAAAATTACACTCATACAGACAGGGAATAGAAATGTGTGCGTGATTCAATCAGAGAACAAATTGTATATCCTACTATGTACTTTGGAACTTTTACTAAGATTATCTCAGCAGTATGTATATTATTTCAGCATTATGTGTTTGAAAGTATAAGATTTTGGAGAGTTTATTTATTCGCTAATATTATTGCTGTTGCTACAGATGTAGTAGGTTTCAATTAACACAATATATTTTAACATTATTAAACTGTTGTTATTATTACTAATTATGACATTTCAGACCAATTTTTATCACTTTAATGACAATATATACAAAGGTATGTTTTATTTGAAAGATGTATTTACAATACCATGTTGTTTGCATATTATAAAATGATATGTGACAGTCTGAAGTTAACAAAAGAGACATGAACTCATTAGAGACAAAAACTTTGTAATAATAGTGAGATCGTGAGAAATATAAGGGTAATTAGAGATAGGTAGGGAGTGACAAAGATGAACAGTGAAGTGATAAGTGTAATAAAATAAACAGCATATAATCTTAAGAAAAAAGAGTTAAACAAGTGTGACAAACCCAAAATATAATCACATGTTAAATGAGCAATTAAGTTAAGTATATTAGACTGAAAGACACAGAATAATTGTGAATGTAAAAAAAACAGAAAAAATATTATCTCAGTATAAAAATCACCAGGGTGATTACTGTTATAAAAGAGATGGTGTAGATATAACACTCACCAAATTTGTTCATTTGTTAATTTAAAAAAAGAAGTTATTGGCTTAATGTTTAAGGCAATAAATACCAAAAGAAATAGTTTTACAGTAATATGTTAGTATGTTTTAAGTAAGTAAGGAATTTATAAAGAAAATAATAGCAATACCTTTATAAGAAATAATAGGCAAATTATATTAATTATGTGTAACGAAAGGGAACATGGCAGAATTATATTAAAACTTAGAAATAAGTAAATTATGTATTAACATAGTATTATCAATTTTGGACTAAAACATTAATACATGACTTAGACCAATCTTGTAAGATATCAAACTAATCTTTGAAAGAAAATAGAAACATCTACGTAAAGATTACAACCATTGAAATTATCCCCAAGTAAATATAGCCATTATAAAATATTTATTCAAATTAAACAAAAAATTCAAAGTTTGATAACAATGTGTTTATTTTGAGATCGACCAGGTAGAATAATTACGTTACCATGGAAACTGTGGAGTAACAAGCCAAAAATACCGTTAGATTTTTTTACTGAATGCATGACGCTTTAATGGTATAGACGCTAATTTTCGAGTGACCAAAATTGTCAATTAAAACATAGCAAATATCAGAAAAAGTTACTACTAAGTGTATACCAAGACAGAAGACAAGGACTGGAATCATATTATTGAAGTTGAGGCCAAATTAACGAAAAAAGAAAATAAATTACTACCAATTAAACTGGAAAAGATGCCTGATGTCCTGAACCCAGCAAATTAAAGAAGATTATAGTATAACCCATGAATAACAGATCGTATGAATTCGCCATAACTACGGAAGTGATAAGTACCTCTTAAATTACCCAAAATATATAAATAAACTCACGTTAATTATCTCACTAAAGGTCGAAATCTCACTGAACTGAAATCAATTACTTTCAAAGATTAAACAGAATACTAAGTCACTGACAATTTATAAACTAACCAATATAAACTGTTGTTAATGATCCATAACTTGTAAACACTTTTACTACACTGCGCTAAACAAATTATACCTACACAATATGTTAGTTAAGTTTACTTGATGTAAGGGTGTGTATTTTTATTGTTTTTAAAACATTTGTAATCCTTTGAACGTAACCTCAAGAACCTATGACAATCCAACATTAATAACTTGTACACAATTTTCAACAGACGCCATCATTAAACGTCTGGTTATCAATTCAAATATCGATTGTCAAACCCTGTAATTGTCTCATATAAACAACCGGAGCATTTGTATTAGAATAATTTGTATTAAATGAATAACAATCACTAATAAAAAATGTGTAAGTATTGAGTGTAACCACGGTGTTATAATTTCATTAGGAGGTGCACAATATTTTATGTACATTTTAGCAGATGACTAACGATTTACACAGCCCACGCATCGAACTGCTGTGCGCTACAGTGGGCCTAGCTGGCGGAAATATTTGAATTATTCAAACCGCCTGAGCTGCGCTGGTCATACGCCTTTGAATTTTATTTTAATTGTTTTAAGAAAACAATTTGGCGCCACCGGGAATTTCATACCTCTAATGAACATCAGGTAAGAACATCAAGACCTGGTTATTCGTACGTTCGCAACGAACGAAATCTACAGAAGTTGCACGCATTTGAACTACGGATCGAGAAGACACGTACACCCATTACACACAAATTGTACATTATCCACATTTTGCAGAGTAAAACGGTAGCCGTTCACACGAAATAGATACAATATATATATATATATATATATATATATATATATATATATATATAAATATAAAAAATAGGGTTATATCATTATATATAATGATATATATAATGATACATCAATATATATCATTATATATATAATGATATAATCGTAACAACAACCAGTAAGCTCCGTCAGCTGCACGCAACACTCGCTCGCTATTTTGAACGAAGTACAGTGTTTGTTGTTTGCCTGGCTGTAAGGCCGTTGTCCAGTGTTGTTCAATGCATGCGTTTCGGCCGTTCCTTCGACGGCCATCTTCAGTGCGGAAGGCTGAAAACACGGAGAAAGATTTTGTAGTCAGTGACAGTACTCTGGTCAAGGTTCACGACAAACATTTTGTAGCCAGTAACCACAGTTCCGTGGTTAAGGCTGACAAAGATTCTGTAGTCAGTGACCACAGTGCTCTGGTTAAGGTTCACGACAAAGATTTTGTATTGTAGTCCGTGACCACAGTACTCTGGTTAAGGCTGACAAAGATTTTGTATTGTAGTCCGTGACCACAGTACTCTGGTTAAGGCTGACAAAGATTTTGTAGTCCGTGACCACAGTACTCTGGTTAAGACTGACAAAGATTTTGTATTGTAGTCCGTGACCACAGTACTCTGGTTAAGGCTGACAAAGATTTTGTAATCAGTGATCACAGTACTCTGGTTAAGGTTCACGACAAAGATTTTGTAATCAGTGATCACAGTACTCTGGTTAAGGTTCACGACAAAGATTTTGTAGTCAGTGACCACAGTACTCTGGTTAAGGCTGACAAAGATTTATAGTCCGTGACCACAGTACTCTGGTTAAGGCTGACAAAGATTTTGTATTATAGTCCGTGACCACAGTACTCTGGTTAAGGCTGACAAAGATTTTGTATTGTAGTCCGTGACCATAGTACTCTGCTTAAGGCTGACAAAGATTTTATAGTCCGTGACCACAGTACTCTGTTTAAGGCTGACAAAGATATTGTATTGTAGTCCGTGACCATAGTACTCTGGTTAAGGCTGACAAAGATTTTATAGTCCGTGACCACAGTACTCTGGTTAAGGCTGACAAAGATTTTGTATTGTAGTCCGTGACCATAGTACTCTGGTTAAGGCTGACAAAGATTTTATAGTCCGTGACCACAGTACTCTGGTTAAGGCTGACAAAGATTTTGTATTGTAGTCCGTGACCACAGTACTCTGGTTAAGGCTGACAAAGATTTTGTAGTCGGTGACTACAGTACTCTGGTTAAGGTTTACGACAAAGATTTTGTAGTCAGTGACCACAGTACCGTGGTTAAGGCTGACAAAGATGTTGTAATCAGTGACCGCACGACTCTGGTTAAGGTTCACGACAAAGATTTTGTATCAGAGACGACAGATAGAGGTGGTCTCAATCAACAACTCACAACTCCAACAGTAGCCTTGGAAACCTAAATGTTAGTCTAAAAGATTTATTCAGTGACTAATTTACTTTACCCGTTATTATTATCATTAAAGCCTATGCTTGGCGAGAACACAGCCCGCCACTGCGGAGCAAATCCCGCTCTGTGCAGAGATATCCGGGGGGGGGGGGTAGTAGACAGAGATTCATAAGGCGTGTGTGTCGCGTCTGTTTCTAAATATTTCGATTACGGTATACACGTACGTCCCGTCGAAACAACAAAGAAACTACGAAACGAGAATCGACAACAACAACAGCAGACAAATCGCGCAACTGTCTTAAAAAAAAAATTAGACAGTTGTACGATTTATACTCAATGTTTGAACATGTTTTCGTACATTAAAAAAAAAAAGAATGAAACTCACAAATTTCACGTACGTTTATCTCGACAAAGAGACGAGGCCAAGTCGTGCTCACGAACGCGAGCGCACACTCACAGCATTTTCATCCTCTCTTTAAACGAACTATCAACCCTCAGACATGTCGGAAACAAATTTCGCCAAACTGCCTCCTCCCTTCAGAATCCTGCGGCTAGCTCGTGTACGATCCTATACACTTACGTCCCGCGCACGCACAAAACTTAGCAAGCAAATAAATTTGGCGTCACATTCAATTTAAAAAATCCAGCTGAAAAAAAAGTGGAAGAAAATACGCCATCGCTCTTGTTTACACACGACCGATAAATCTGTTACATAACTGCCGACTGTTTTTTTTTTTTTATGGTCGACGTTTCGCAAACAAAATTACGGCAGCCGTTACTCGTTTATTATTACCCACTATCATTATCCGGTGCTGTCCTGGAACAAGTTAGCAGTGTGTCTTATAATCCAAGCAACGACGTTGTGAATAAGTTGCATAAGTTCAACCTTATGTGCGGGACCATTAGGCGAACCCTTACGTCAGCAAGGAAAGGAACACGCCTAAAATTCTATAAGGTGATGGCTCTTCACACACCTCTTTATGGGTCTGAGAATTGGACTTTAACGAAAGGGCAAGCCAGTCGCATCCAAGATTACCCAGTATCGGCTGAATTGGCGGGAACATCATTGCCGAGTTGATGACTGCCGCATCCCCAAACAACTACGGAACTATAAGCCGAGGGGACGGACAGGTGTGGGACGTCCGAGGAAGCGCTGGATCGACCAGCTCTAATCTTTGCCAATTTGAGACCAGTACAAACCATCCTTGGTTTAATCCTTGAAGTTGATGATGATGATGTTTCAAGACAGTGACAGTACACGGAATTGCAAATTTAAAAGCATCCCTTAACACAGTAATTGTTAATTCTGATCAGAGATACATCTCCCTTTCACAACATAAACCAGCGTCCAGTCAACAGCTTTTTTAAAAAAATTCTAAAGAAACAACCAATTGTAGTACGTCCGACCTACCACCCCTTGCCGACCCCTTTTTTAAACCTTTTACCACTGAAGACGTAAGGTTTCCGGTGGATGACCGAAACGTCTAACAAATTAAAAAAATTCCCACCTCAAAGCAATCGACCACGCCCCACTAGCCCGGATATTACAAACTGTTTCAATAAGGATGGTTCAATACGTCGATTTACACCAGACATACGACGAATGCGAGTGTCACTTTTTGAAATTCAAACATTTTTTTTAATATACAACTTATTGCTTTCACATTTGTTACAAATTTGTTCGTGGAAATTTAAAGTTTCGTGGGACGATAGAGATAATCGAGTTTGACATTATAAAAAACGTTTAAAAATTGTAATCCTATAACTTTAATTTTTGGACGATTAAAATTTCAATTGGAAAAACTTGTACACGCAATGCATACCGCAGAGTGTCATGTGATTTCCGATTGTAGTGTATGTTTGATGTAAATAAAGTCAGTTGATTTGTCTCCTACAAAATTAAATTTCGTTCGAATTAAATTCGAATTTTTAAATTTTTTAATAAAATGGACAAATTTTTTATATTAAATATATTTTAATAAGTGTCCTTTTCACACTAGACCAATAAAAGAACTAACTATAACTCAACACCATCCTCGAATAATTAGTCGGAGCTTCTTACAATTGAACTACCACTGAGTGTCGTTATTACAAAAAAAAAATCTTTCCTTGCCTGAAGAAGAGTTTCGATTGCCTGAATAGCATACAATGAGTTATTACCGATATCAAAAGCCAAATATGATGACTTGAAAAAATTGAAAAGATTTTGTTCACAAAAAGCCCAAGAATTTATAAAAATTTACCATTTAAATGAATTTGTGTTCTTCCAGTTTTTTGTAATGTTTTTAATCTTATTACTTCCATATTCCTTAAGGAATGGAAGTATGGTGATGGCAAAAAAAATCGTGTTCGAGATTATTGCAGATTCTGATTCTACTACACTCAAAACATGAAAAAAAGTCGTTTTCCGAAAAGTGTCTGTCTGTGTGTCTGTCTTTAGATTTTTTTTCTATGGCAAACGATAACTGCCGCAAATTCAAACAGAATCAAATAATGTTTCGCATACTAGATAATAATGTTTCGAATTGTAGAGTTCTCAAGACCTGTTGTTTTTGGTGAAGATCGGTTAAGGGGAAGGGGTAGTTTACCTGCAACGGTTTTTTATCAAGCGTATTTTCTATGGCAAACGATAACAGCCGCAAATTCAAACAGAATCAAATAAGTTTTTGCATACGTCCCTGAATTGTAGAGATCTCAATGACTTTCGATTTTGGTGAAGATCGGTTAAGGGAAAGGGGTAGTTTACCTGCAACCTCTTACGTTTTAACAAGAGTAAAGTACTTGAAAATTTATTTAAACTTTTTGAAACAATGGTAATTGTTAAAAATAAAATAATTTTGTTGCCAGGCAATAAAATTATAATTTTTTCATTTTAATGTAATATAATATTTTTCATTTAATACAGCAATAAAAAGGCAGGTAAGACACAGCCTGGCTGTTTGGCTGAAAATGATTTTAAATATAAATCTTAGAATATGGAAGTCATGTATGGTTCTCCATACCGATATTTTTTATGTTAAGACAGTTTTGTGTATTGTGTGTTTTTTCCGTTAATATTAATGGTATATCGGTACCATAAATGAGTTAATTTGCTTTTCTGATAAAATAGCAGATTAAAAGAATTTTAATTTTCTAAACAATTTTGATTTGAATATGAGATATAAAATGTGTAGAAGTACTGTTATTGGTGTTGTCAATGTTTGGCGGAACAAGCACAAAATATGGACTCTCATCCTGTTTATCAACACACTTTATGGACTCTCATCTTTATTGGACTGTTTGTTGTAATGCTGAAACAAAATTTAATTTTTTTTAAATCATCTATTAAAGGTAAGAAAAAAAATTAATTAAAAATAAGTTGTTTTTAGTACTTTCCTTACTGATAAAATATTAGCATTAAACTATAATATCTTGAGTATTGTTATTAGTCTTCAAAGTTCTGTTTCCATTTATCTAAAAAAACTGGACTATGGAGCCTCATCTTTTGTCCCCTGTGCTCTTCATTTGTTTTCGTTTGAATCACTTACAGGGTTATGTGTCCATTTAAGTGGCTATTATATTCATTATTGTTTATTTATTGAAGACATGGAGACTACTAAAAAACTCGGAGAAGATACAGTATTACGGATGAATGCCACGAGAGAAGGAGGAGGAAGGGAGAGACAGAGAGAGAACGAGAGACAGACAGAGACGTCAGCAAATAGCTGAACACAACAACAGTAGGTATTATTATAAAAGGTTAATGCTTGTATCTTTCTCTCTTCTCCTTACATAAGTCGATAATGTGTACATTTCAAGGCCAGTGTTCCCTCCAAGGCGCCTCAATTTTCACTACTTGATTAGCTGCTATTCATGAAGGCGATCCCCGCCCGCCTTTCAACGCTTCACACACACACACACACACACACACACACACACACACACACACACACACACACACACCCCACAAAGCGTAACAATTTTTTCTCGTTTTTTTTCTCCTATTTATTCTGTTTTTTATAATGTTTTTCTTGTGCCGCCACGAACAATAATACCAACCGGTGCCCCTCCCGCTCTCACACTTGCAGTTTTGAAATTGTATTGTCTGTGTCTGGCCTTCGAATACGGTCTCTCCTCCTCCTCCATTGTTCTCAAAGTTTGCTCGTCCTGACACCGCGCGTCCAGGCCTCCGCCACCGCTCTGCGTGTTGTGGTACCGCTTTTCACGGCGTCTTTCAATCGTAACATGTACTACTAACCTTTCGTCGCAGAGGCACTTACCCGAATCCACTTTCCAGAATGGACACTTTCCCGAACGACGAGATAGCCGAAACCATTTTGCCCGATACTGTATCCACACCAGTTTTGCTATCGAGACCCCTGGGGAGCGGGTGGTCTACTGAATGATAGTGCGTGCTTGTGCTGGTGGGGTGTTACTGGTTCTGAAAACATTATTCAGACGTTCATAAGACGTATTTAGTTGTCATTTTGTGTGCGTATCAGATTGAACGTTTGTACATTATATGCAAGTGTCATTTATTGAATATTTTGATAAAATGTGTTTTTTACTTCCATGTTCCTTAAGGAAATGGAAGTATGGTGATGGCAAAAAAAAATCGTGTTCGAGATTATTGCAGATTCTGATTGCACTACACTCAAAACATGAAAAAAGGTCGTTTTTGAAAAGTGTCTGTGTGTCTGTCTGTCTGTAGATTTTTTTTCTATGGCAAACGATAAAAGCCGCAAATTCAAACAGAATCAAATAATTTTTTGCATACGCCCTGATTTGTAGAGTACTCACGACCTATTGTTTTTGGTGAAGATAGGTTGAGGGAAAGGGGTAGTTTACCTGCAACGTTTTATGTTTTAACAAGGGTATTTTCTATGGCAAACGATAACAGCCGCAAATTCAAACAGAATCAAAAGATTATTTTTGCATACAGCCCTAAATTGTATGTAATGTTTACGTTTCCATTTTATTATTATGACTACCGCAATAAAAAGGCAGGGAAGACACACACACAAAATTCGCGTTATTTCTGGCCTCACTCATGTTTATTTTCTTACATTTGCACGCTTTTTAAATGGTAAGTGCCGAAACCCATACCAACATAATGCGTGCAAGCCGAAAAAGTGTCCAGCGTGGATAGCGATTTGTTTCCTGTGGATCTCTGGGCAGTGTAACTGCACGTGTTTACAGAGGAACGATTCATAGACAGACTTTTCGTCTTTAGGGAATGAACCCTCTGCAAGATGCTGAGGGTCCATGAGTGACTTCGGAGCGCTCCTTCTTTTTCGCGTGTTTGTTCTGTGAAACATACACTGTAGATTCGCAGCTTGATAGGAACGCTGCAACTAGGAACACTGTAGCAACGCTCAATAGGAAATGTTGAAAATTTTTGTCCACGGTGTACCCTCATACACACTAAACCTGCTCTGATGTTTTAATTACGGACATCATAATATTAAAAGTTTGGAAACTTGAGCACTACTTAATGGAGATCAAACATTAACTTATACAAGCCATTAATTTTATGCAATTTTTTATATATATTGTACAACGTTATCGGCAACAAAGAAGTAGTTTTTGTTAAAATTCCTTCCCGGGATGTTTGGCCGTAGTCAAATGTTTTCTACAAAACCAGACGTTTCGGCAATGCCATCAACTTCCATCATCAGTGAAAATCGAGTGCGATAACGTGAGGTGGTATACGTTAGTGACCACAGTACTGTGGTTAAGGCTGAAGCAGTAAGTAGAAAGAAGTAGTTTCTATAGTAATATTTCATTTCGAAAATGATTTTAAATATAAATATTAGAACATGGAAGTCATGTATGGTTCTCCATACCGATATTTTTTATTCGCTACAAGAAATACCTTGTGAGAGAAGTCAAGTCACACCCAAACTATGTTAAACGTATTTTAAACGTGTACTATTACAATGATGCGTGCAGTGGAATGGCATACGTCACCACATTCTTGTTCGGCAGCAAAGGTGAACTGCTGATAGTACCTTTTTCCCTAATCCATTGACCCGAACGTCTTTGCCGAATAAACATTCATTTTAATAATATAAATCTATCACTTTGTTTATTAAAAAAAAAATAAAGCAAACAGGAATCAAAATACACAATTAGAAATTTGTAAATTTTTGTCAATTAATATTGTGCGCTATCGAGTGCAAAAAGTCAATGTCACGCCTTTCATCTTTATAATTTTCGTAACTTTCCCTTATGGTTTTCAGTCTTCATTGGAGTTCCATCCATTTGTTCTATGGTTCGATTTCTTTTTCCTAAACTTAGCTCTGCAATACTGATCTGTGTAAATAATTTTCTGCTGTGTACGTGGATCGATTCTGTATTTATGAACAGTGATACGCACAGCCTCCAAAACCGACACGCACTGGACAGATTCTTTAGAAGAGACAAGTGCATAAACAAAAGGCAGTGGAACTCCTTCATACGTTTCAAGATACGATTTCTTTGATACAGATGTAATATTGTAAACAGTTAAGTAAACTTTAGTATTGTACTTTGAAACGAGAAATATAAAGTTACAATGAATCCACAACAAGCTTATCCTAAACATCCGTTTACAAAAATTTTTATATATCTTGCAGATTACGGTTATCATGGTCGCGAATACATTATTTCGAAAACTACTATGCGAAAAAAGGTATTTTTATTCCTGGTTAATTAAATAATTTTTTGGGGAAACAGGGTGTTCGGGAAAATGCCATGGTCTTTAAAGGTAAATATCCAGTGAGGACTAAGATAGTTATGAACAACAGCACTTTAGAACAAGTAAGGCGTTTCAAATATCTCGACTGTGCAGTAAGCTATGAATCTGAATATGATATAAAAGAGAAGATAAATAAATTTAGGAATATCTGTGGTACGATTCATAGAAATATTAGACACAAAACAAGACACAGCACAAGGATTAAATTTTATAAGACAATTGTAATACCCACATTGACATATGCGAATGAGGCGTGTGTCATGACAAAAAAAGGAATGGGGCAAGATTCAGAGTGCTGAAATGCAGTTTCTTCGAAATACTTTAAATTATACATTGCAAGATATAATAAGGAATGTGGATATTAGAGAAGAACTCGAAGTAGGGGACATAAATGAAATTATTTCAATTTATAGAAGACAATGGTGGGATCATATGCAAAAGATTGCCGAAAGCGGCAATGAACTATAAAGCCATTGGTAGAAGAGACGTGAGTCGTCCGAGGATAAGATAAGAGGAGTAGGAAGAAGAAGAAGAAGAGAATAACAACTTTATTAGACCACGGCGCATTTTATTTTTAACAACGTAAACACTACATTCAGATTGCGGCAAAAACTGTTGGAATGATCGACATCTTCTAGTTTACATACTTGGGACCGGAACAAATAATTTCTGGTGTAACCCTTGCTGAACATGATGATGACGATGACGAAGGACACTAGTAGTCACAGTATTGTGTGTGTTTGTCTGCAAGTCACTACAACATTTGCATATACAGTATAATCAATCAATCATTCACACACTTGTCACGACTGTCTGTCTCATTCACTGGCTGGCAACAATACCGCAGAGTACGTCTGTGAATCACTCACTGCTGGCACTGGCACCTTACGTCTGTGAGATATAGCCTACACCTTACGGTGGCCTACTCAGCGCAATGTGAACACAAGAGACCAGTCAGTACGTAACTACAAAATCGAATTAAAAATTATACCTTAGGTAAGGTAGCGGAATATAACATGAAGACAGCGGAAGGGAAAACAAAATAAGAGAATAATAGAACAAGTAATATAGGTAGACTACTTGGGAACAAGGCTTACAAGTAATCATAGGGCAGATCAGTGCCAGATTTAAGACTTTTGAGGCCCTAGGCCAAGTTTTCTGAGCGCCCCCTCCCCGGCTGTGACTTTGAAGTAATATATGTACTGCAGAAGTAATTTTATGTCAGATTAATACTATCAAATTTAAAACCAGTAAGCTACTTTAAAAAAGCGTGCTTTCATTTAGCAAACATTTTAAAAATATTAAGAACCAAGCAAAAGAATTGAGCAAATTAATTCATTTTTTAAGTAGAGTAATTTAACTAAGCTAATTCAGGAATTTAACATAAAAAATTTCTTTTTTATTGCCTAGGTATAACACACTAATTTTTTTCTTATAGGATAATTTTTATAAAATTAAAAAAATAGGACTGATTTTTTTAATTCTTTAACTAAAGATACAACAAGCTAATGGCAAACTAATATTCAGTGACTACGTAGCTTGATGGAATTAATGCGACGTTCAAAATTCGCATGCGCAGATTAGTTTTCAACAATGCCAACGTCTTAAAATTAAGCGCGCAATATTTAAATAAGAACTGTCCTAGTCGGCCTAGTGGTAAATCCGGCACTGGGGCAGATGAAGAAATAGAACATCAATTGATGAAAGCAAGAAGAATTGCTGGATGCATGAATACTAAATACCTCACACAAGAAGCAAAAACTAAGGTTTACAAAAGCACAATACGTCCAGTAATATCCTATGCATCAGATACAGCAACAACTCAAAGAAAACGACAAACTATAGAAATGACTATATTTCGGAGAGTACTAGGAAAGACAAGGTACGATAGGCTGCCAACAATAGCATAAGAGAAACGTGTAATGTAACAGATACTAATTCTTGGATAGCGGAAAGAAGAAGGACATGGAATGAACACACAACAAGAATGAATGGATGACAAAAGGCTAGTGAAAAAGGTAAGAGAAAGCCAACCAAACACCAAGAGGACCGTTGGTCGGCAAGGAAGAGGTGGAGTGACAGCATGTAGGACCGTTGTTATAGAACAGGACAGAGTCCTAACAAGGAAGTTTGAGAAGAAGAAGAAGAAGTGGGATCTGATTATCGGAGTGGACTGCCACAAAATGAGTCTCGAACTGACAAAAGTTTATGATTGCGAGAAAAGACAACAAAATTCACTAGTCCGGCCAGCCGAATTGAAAAACTTACCTCTAGGAAGACGGTGCGCGACGCAGGGACCAAACAAACTCTCCCATTCTGTTAAGGTTTGTAAAATGTGTCAACCCCTCCCCCCTCTTATACCGTCACTTGCGATGCGATAGTACCGTGTAGTACACTTTGTTCAGTTTATGGTAAATTTAGTACTTACATGATGCCTTATATGTTAAACAGTTGTAATCAAAATATCACACGAAGACCTCTACAAACTGGCCCAAACCCCCTCTGCCCGCCTCTTTTCGTTCATCTTCTGCGGTCGTATCTATGCGATCGCGTCTTTAGGGTATGCGCCGCAGGCGTTCCCCAAGGATCTGTCCTTGGCCCCGTCCTGTAGTTAGTGTACACGAACGATCTGCCTGTTCACTCTGGAGTCACTCTCTCGCTATATGCGGATGACGCCATGTATCACTCTAGCTCGCCCAGTTTTGGTCATGCCGCTAAAGTGGTGCAACGTCAGCTCGCCTTTCTTCCAGACTGACTAAGGAAATGGCGGGTGGGAGTAAATGGGGAGAAATCCGCAGCGATTACTTTCTCTCGTCAATTCACTTCCCATTGCCAGCCCTTCTCTCTTAACGGGAGCCCTATCGAATGGAAATGGTCCGTGAAGTACCTGGGCGTCACTCTTGACCGGCGCCTTACCTTCACTGCTCATGTCTATCAGTGTCTCCAGAAAGCCCGTGGCGTCAAAGCCAAAATATTTCCTTTTATCTCAATCGGAGTTCAGTGCCTTTGCGCGCTAAACTCACCATCTACGTGCTCTTTCTTAGAGCAATCCTTACGTACGCAGCGCCCTCATATTGGTCCCTGCTACGACCCTACATTGGTGCGCGCTTGGAAGCTTTCCAATCTCGCACCCTCCGGTACCTCTCCAACTCTCCCTGGTATGTCAGGAATGATGTTAAAGGTTAGAACAGACGAGGGTTAAAGGTTCCTTCTGTGGATGAGTTTGTGCGATGTCTTGCGCTCAAACTCTTCAATCGTGCCTCTACCTCTTCCTATCCTCACCTCTGCCGCCTTAGTGCAGACGACGGCCCACCTCCTAGAAAACTTAGACGCCCTCGAGCTCTGATCGACGACCCCCCATAGACATATCAACAAACATCTGCCCCTCATCCCCCGCCCTTGCGGCACTTGACTCTCAACTCTTCTCCATCGTAATCACGTAAGTGACACTCTTTCTCGTCCCCACCTAACAAGTGAAACGGCCTCACGTCAAGATACTTCCTCTCAAAAAAAAAAAAAAGTTTCCAGCCGTTGCGATTTGCTCCGCGGTTTTGCAACACATTAACAGCCTCCATCCCTTCTAAAGGAGAGCTCCATCCTTTTTCTAGCCCAAGACTACCCTACCAAGTATCAAATGTATCAGGCAGTCATCGGGTTCACACGGACACGCAACCACTGGGGGATCCAGTAGCTGCCCCACGATTGGATTGGATTCAAAACATTACAATTAGTAAACCGTATGTGATGTAACTTCTCTAAAGGAAGTAAATTTTGATAGTGTTAACAGAAAAGAAATACTAAACGACCTTCACATATTGAGAGTAGCAGCTAAATATGTACGACTAGAAGAAGCGAATTTGGCTGGTTCCAAAGTTGCAGTAAGAGTTGATGGAGACTTGACCACAACTTTTGGTATTGATACTGAGGTGCGACAAGGACCTGCATTGCCCACTAAGTTGTTTTACTCAGTTCTGGAGGCGGCCATTCCAAGACTAAATGTTTCTGAACATACCGGCATGAAATCCACACAACTGCGCGCTTATGCTGATGACATAGCTATTATCAACAGAAATAAAACAGGGAAAGAGGAAAATCTAAGACTAGATAGTGAAGCGCATAAAAGAGGTTTAAGGATAAATGAAGCCAAGACCAAATACATGGAACTTCACAAAACAACCAGGAATGTCACAAAGAACCAGTCTTTCAGTTGGCAATTATACATTTGAACGTGTCCAACAATTTTCTTACTTAGGTTCACAAATCACTCAGATCGACTCTTGCAGCAATGAAATAAAGTCCCGCATTGTACGTGCCAACAGGTGTTATTACTCCTATGAAAAGCGTTTCAAATCCAGGATGTTAAGCAAACAACTTAAGCTGACTATATACAAAAGTCTTATACGACCGGTAGTAACATAAGGATGCGAAGCCTGGACATTAACCAGCACAGACGAGCAACGTCTAAGAATATTTGAACGAAAAGTCTTGGTTGGACCTCTACAACTGAAGATGACGATTGGAGGATTCGAATGAACCGTGAACTAGACCAACTGATTCACGTTGCCGACGTAGTCTGGTTTATTAAGAGAAGAAGGCTTGACTGGCTGGGTCACTTAAGGCGAATGGATGACAGAAGAGTGGCTAAGAGAACTGCAGATTGGAGACCGTAGGAAGAAGAATTAGAGGCAGATCCAGAAAGAGAAAGTTGGATGGATGGATGGAGGATGATTTGAGATGTACGAACGTGAGGGGATGGAGACGGGTATGTAATGAGAGGGCGGAATGGAAGAAAGTCATCGAGCAAACTAAAATCCACGCCGGGTTGGGACGCCAGGGAAAGGAAAGGTAAGTAAATTATTAATTAATAATCTCTAGTATTGTATAATTCTCCGAGTAATTTTCCAAGCCACATACAGTTCCCAACAGTTCTTTCTTGTTCAGGGGATTCTTCTTCTAATAGTTCCTATCCGTTTCGGATGTTGGATACTAGAAGA
Organism: Magicicada septendecula; assembly: GCA_034769895.1. Taxonomy (NCBI): domain Eukaryota; kingdom Metazoa; phylum Arthropoda; class Insecta; order Hemiptera; family Cicadidae; genus Magicicada; species Magicicada septendecula. The sequence continues at coordinate 56,879,214 of CM068374.1, forward strand.
ATAGTTCAGGGGATTAGATGAATTAAAATGTTTGATTTAAAAAAAAATGGACCGCGTGTTTCTCAATTCGATCGTTAGCTGACGGAGTAGTTTTTGGCAAGCTTCACAGTTCGTGTGCGCCAAACCAGATAAAGCAAACTAGACCACGCTGATATTTAAGTATCCGGATTTTATGGCAAAACCATATGATTGTGAAGTATCAGAGGTAATTATCATGAGACAATCATACATTAGTTAGCTAAGTAAAGAGAATTTCACGCGCAATCTGAACATAGTGTTCGATTTTTGGAATTACAAAAATTTTAGACATCGAGGTCCTAACAAAGGAATGACAAAATTTGAAAAATTGAAAAATCGATACCGGATATCAGACTAAAGGTAACTTTGACCCAAATCGGAATGCTTACTCTTGATAATATTGTAACTTTGGTGGGCACCATCAGCTTAATAACACTAAAAACCAACAGAAATTTCAGAAAATCTCCACAAGTCAATGGATTTTAGAGACAAAAATCGCAAAAATTCAAGTGAGGTATCTAATTAAATAGAATTCAACCAAAATAATAATATAGAGCACCGGAGTTTTACGACATCAGGGTCCAACAATGGGGTGCAAAATTTGAATAACTCTAAAAGCCCATGCCGGTTATACGATTAGAGGGAACTTTAACCCAAATCAGAATGTAACCCACTTACTTTCAAAATGTTTTAACTTTAGCGGACACCACGGGCCAAAAATTGAAGTTAACGTTTCAAGGAAATCGTAAAAAATCTTTGCGGGGCATCAAGTTATGGAGGAAATTTATTCAAAGTACGAATCCGGTACAAATAGAAATAGAAAAGAAACTGTAATAGAAGATATAAAACGTAAACAGCTTTCCTGGTATGGACACCTAATGAAAATGAGTGAAGAAAGAATACCTGTGAGTGTGTTCAAATACAGACCTAGCAACAGAAGAAAAAGAGGCAGAGCTAGATTAAAATGGATAGAAGGGATCGAAAGGAGTATGGAAGAAAAGAATCTGAAGAACGAAGACACACAGAATAAGTTGATATGGAAATTGAGACGCGGGATGCGGCAGTAGCTGTGGGATTCTCGCACACGAATCCGGTAGGGTAAATCCGGGAGAGATGGCGCTAGTTTTCAAAATCGTTAATTAAAAGACCCATGGTGCACTTTTAGTCAAACTTTTTTCTTAACATCTAAGCCAAACACAAATACTACAACATATAATATTTTGGATTTTTTTTATGTAACGTTTAGGCATAATTTTTTATTTTGAAAAACCTTTACGCTGCGGCGTCTATCCCTTATGCTACGGGTGACATGCCGCACCCTTGCGGGAGATATGCCGCACCCAAAAAAACAGTATAAACAGCACAGTTGTAAGCTAAATGTCTGTATATAAAATCGAAAATACATTTTTGGTTTAGAAATTTTGTGGAGTTAAAAAAAAGTACGCAAAAATGTTAATACAAAAATTTATTTTATGAATAAGTCTATGTAAAAATTACAGCTTAGGTATCATACAATCAATGTTATTTTTACTGGTTAAGATATAAAATGAAAATTACAAATACAATTAAAACTAAAAAACTCAGAGTTCATTTGGATTTTTGGCGATTCTTTCGGCCACAATCGACACAAAACGCATCAAAAATAGTAGTCTTCATGTAGCCATAACTTGCAAGTGGCACAGCACAACCAATTGCACGTTTTTTGCGTTTCCTGGTACAGCTCTCCGCAGTCTACACATGTGTCTAGGGACGCGTTCTTTGACTTTATGGTCGGCTCATCGACATCAGAATCGCCGGAAACTGAAGCGTCAGTTTCAAAATTTAATTTTGTCTTCTTAAGTTGAGATTTGGATCTTTGGCCTGCTATCCTCTTTTTAAGATCTTTATTAGTCTTTTCATCCAACCTCCTTTTCAGTTGTTCCCTGTTTTCTTTAGAGGTTAGTACAACCGCACCTTTCTTTTTTCTGTTTATTTCATTCAATTTAGGAACGGGTGAAATTTGAGCGAGATGTTTGGAAGGCGTCCCTTCGGGTTCAGGACCACTGCTGTCCTTGCTGCAACAAGGTTGCGGTTCATTATCAATAAGGATGTTAGAAGCGCAAGCTGTTGAGTTTGGCTGATTTTGAATCAATTCGCCATTAGAGTTGGGCACCATGTTGTCAGATATTGAAAATAAGTAGTCAGGGAGAACATTTTTGTCTAAGGGGAAAATACCTGTCGATTTAAACCCACTTGTGACATTCCCTACAGAAGCAGATTTTTCCCACGCTTCACAAACTAAAGGACTAACCTGGTACCTTGTAAGCCTGCGGCCAACATGTTGCTCAACCCAGGTGTTACTGGCGGTTTTGAAATAAGCTTTCAAAGGACCGAAGAAAGACTTGTCAAGAGGCTGCAAGGCATGTGTTGTGTGTGGAGGAAGGCAAAGTAAAGTAACCTCTTCGGCTTCAGCAAGTTCAAGAAGGGCGATGGAAGTAACATGGGAGCAGTGTCCATCAAGAATTAAAATGTTCCTTCCTGGTGCTTTCCGGGGCAGAAACAACTCTTTAAACCATTGTAAAAATAAGTCACTATTTATGTAAGCAGATTTTTGATTCATGAATACTTTTGATCCTGTGGGAAGCCCATCTTGGAATTCTGGTTTTAGGTTTTTCCTTTGTAAATTAATGATGGAGGAAGAAACCTCCCTTCTGTAGAACAGCACGCCACCAAGCTTACCGTTTCGCCTTTTTCTCCGGTTGTAATTTTGTTTACTACCTTTGCTCCCTTTTTTGCCACAACCTTTCCAACTTTGTTAATAAGTTGGATCCCACTTTCATCAACATTAAAAATGCTCTGGAGGTCAGCTTATCCTGGAGGTTACGTAGATTAATCTCTGTCTCAAGAAGATTGTAGAAATGGTTTGCCGCTTCTCTGGTAGGCTATGTCCTCTGCCTCTTGCCATTGATAACCCCTCTGCTTTCCTAATTGATAATTCAGGGTGGCGACGCAAAAAACTCCAAAGCCAATCATATCCCGCAATCTTCTTTTCATTGTTAAACTTATGATTAATATTTAAGGCAACTGCAAATTCATAAGCCATTTTTCTGACAGCATTTTGATCGGGGCAAAATCCAGCATCACCAAGTTTTTTTATGTGCCTTACGAGCCTTTCTTCATTTTCAGGTCCAAGGCTACCTGAAATCCCAAAAACTATGTTTAGTGCACAGTGGTTTTTATCATACCAATGTACACCATGGGTCTTTTACCTTTAACACGATATTTAATTTTGTAAGAATATTACGAGTTGTGTAGCCTAAGACTTTATAACAATATTACAGCAGTAGTTTTTTACAAATTCTTGTACAAAACTTACTTGTCGGGCCGTGGCCAGGAGCGTCGGTTTTTCCTGCATCCATCCTTCTTTTTATGGTCCTGGCTGGTACTCCATAGTATCTCTCAGCTTCCCGACAAGAAATTTCCCCCGCTTGTATTCTTGTAATAGCCTCCTTCAATCTTTCCGGCTCCCACAGACCACGAGGTTTTCGTTTGTAAAAGGTAGGCATTTGTAATTTGTATCAAAACCTAAAATAAACCCCTAAGTTAATACCCCCAAATCAAACACTTGAAATTATCTAAAATACAGAGTTATTAATTTGATAGGCTATTTACTCTTTAATGTATTATTTAATATACAAATTGTGTTCAATTTACTAGAACGTACTCGGCAAAAAACGCAGTAAAAAACTGCAAATATATGCCTACTGTTTGTATATTTATATATTTTTAATATTTCAGTAAAATCCTGAAATAAGACTGTATGTTCAACACAAAAAAGCATGTTAAACAAGTTAACACCATACAAACACAAAAAACATTTTACTAAAAATGTAAAACTGTTATATTTCATTTTTGCGGCAACTATCCCTTACGAAAAAAGTGCGGCATAAGTACCGGAATACACTGCGGCGTCTATCCCGTTCTGTAGGGGAGAGACGCCGCACCTTGTAACTTCATGACCTTGACAACCATGTTGGCCAAACTACGACCAAGACACTTCTAACAGAACTTACTGTTGCTACAATCACTCATACAACTGGAAATACTTGAATGCTGAGTATGCATTACGAACTAATCGTGACCCTAAAAAAGTTTTGATGGAAATATCATGGACTTACCTCAGTTATTCCGTTGGAAATCACGTAAATCTTCAGCGATCAAAACGAATACACTTTTACTTAACTCTGGCGACAACTGAGCAACTGGTGTGCGAATGCGCGCACATTCTATCGGCGTTGACCGAAACTAGGGGGGGTGCGCAGTCTATCCCGCATGCGGCGACTCTCCCGGATTTACCCTACCTTTAATAATTTGACAATATTAAAGTTTCTAAGCTATGTTTACAAAAAATAAATAAATAAATAAATAAATAAAATAAAATAAAATAAATTACACTCCACCACCGAATCCTCCTTCGTAAACCACCTCCTTGAAGCAGACCACACATACACAAACATAAACAGTACATGGAATCTCACACGTACACAGAAACGGCCGAAAACTAGACACTCTTGAAAACTAGAAACATAAAAACTCACAAAAACGCATAGAAGAACATCCTAAACGAACCGAGACAATTTAAATCACACATACTATTTGAACATACTACACAACTCACACACAACAACGATCTTTTGAACGACGGAGCCGCCATCAAAAGCTGGACTGACAGCGCTCCTAGCGGCAGCCTGTGACAGACCTCTAGCGAGCGAAAGCTAGTTTAGGCAACCAGGTACAAATTTATGATATTTATCAATAATAATTTGTGATCCGAGTCGGTATAGTCATATATTAGTTAATACAAAAAAAACTTCATATAGCCTATTGTTGTCAGTTTTGTATATTTGTAAAAACAGTATACTAGATAAGCCCTGTTGTATATCTGTGAAAACGTACATAAACTTAAAAGCTAGGACTAAATTATTTGTCATTTAGACATTACTGTTACAAATTTAACTAAAAAAAGATTGTAGGGGATCGAAGTTTTCAATGTTTATTGTAAACTGTCTGCCCTAGAACTGTTATTTTATTAAAAAATAAATAAAATAAGTAAACTGTATTCAAAGAATGAATCCTGACAGGCTAACAGGGAAACTTTTTGACTATTTCAGAAAGCTCAAAATTCCCAATATATGGTTAAAACGAACAGAAAAATACATAAAAGAACTACAGATTACTCAAGAAGACATTGAAGAATCTTTGCCACTCAAAGCGAAATTTAAAAAAAAGGCCAAGGTTTTCAGGAAAAACTCAAGAACAGGACAGGTGCCATCTGGACTGATGAAAGAAGGGACATACATCGATCAATAATGAAGGAGATATGTGAAAGGAGGAAGAGAGAGGAGAAGAAGGGAAGAACGAGTTGAACCAAACGTAGTCCGCAGTTGCTGACAAGATAAAAAAAAAACTGATAAAGTGAAATAGCCTTATGTTTTTCGTAATTATTTCTGATAACTGGAAACCATCTATAGCGAAATTTATCTAATAATAAATGTATGTCAGTCAAAATAGTTGACGAGTTCTGCAGCTTAGGAAGCTTGTTAGTTTAAGAACACGTTTATTTTTAAAACCGAAAGTGAAGCGTTCAGGACGAAAGGCTCTCCCGCCTGTAGGAAAATACGGCACTGGTCATGCCTACTTCTGGTTCTGAAGAAGTATTAGGGCTTATTGGTGCGTGGTAGACGTGACCCGATATACCTACAACAGGTATTTTGGAACGCGTATTTTTGTGGAACGGATATAACAGTGACTGAAAAGTTGAAATACCTGTTCCGATTCAACGATAAGTGAAAAATCGAAATACCCGTTCCGATTACTCGCGCCTTCGCGGTTCCGAGTCGCAGGACCCCCTACGCAACTAACGAACAAACGAGTACTACGAGTACAAAGTCACAGTTATTGGTGCTGAATACTTGATTCTGCGCATGTGCCGATTGCCATACAAGTACGAAACGAACCAAAACAGCGAGGTTCAGAAACATCTCTATGCCAAAGAGACGAAGCTGTTTTTAATAAACGAAAAAATTCATACTGATATTACAATTATTCTCGTGTGTTATGCACATATATACGTAATACAGATTATGATAACAAATTATACATCATACTAAGTCACCAACTTGGTAAATTTTGAAAAAACCGAATTATATTGTGTTATAACGTACAGAGTGGCTGATAGGCCATATAGTACTTTTTGTTAATGTGATTTCGGAGATGATTTTAACTTAAATGCACACCTGACGTACATTTTTTTTTTTGACATTATTTGTTGTGCTATTACGTGCAGTCTAAATTTCATTGTCCGAGTTTCGCAACTGATTTGTCTAACCGAAATGGAACCAATCATTTAATATTAAATGTATGTCAGTTTGTTTACTCCTAGTGAACAATTAAATTAGTATTCCGAGTGGGAGATAGGCCTGTACATTCTCTTGTTTCTTATTTTCTTTTAAACAATAACAGCTTAATAAAGTCACAGTGTAAAATAACACTGTTAACACTTTTAGTTTCAATTTACTTCTTATAAAATTATATAATACAAGTATATATATAATAGGTATATAATAACAGGTATTTTTACGTGTTATTTTTTTGGAACGGTATCGTTCGTACCTGTTATTTTCAAATACTAGTTAGCACACGTCTAAGCAGTTGGGCGCGTGCGTCTACAATTCAGATAAGAATAACGTACTATAGGTGTAGGCGGCGGCAGCCTGAGTGTAATCTTATATGATGCAATCGTATGGTTCGTTAATATAGGTAAGTGTGTCGTAAATAATGCTCACAAACGACCGTGTGTTCACTTATATATATTCTCGTGTCATAAAATGTTTGCAACAGCGTTTGTTATGCTATATATAGTGGCGGCGGTATCTCTGAGAATAAATAATATCTTTGGTTTTGTCGTACCTATTTCGACTGGCCAACTCAGTCGGACTTTTATGCCTTTTAGAATTTTGTGATTAATATCTAGTTTCCAGATGGTACTGTCCTGGAACAAGTTAGCAATTTTGAATACGTGGGCTACAGTGTGTCTTATAATGCATGCAACGAAGTTGTGAATAAGTTGCATAAGTTCAACCTTATGTGAGGGGGACCATCAGGCGAACCCTTAAGTCAGCAAGTAAAGGAACACGCCTAAAATTCTACAAGGTGATGGCTCTTCCCACACTTCTTTATGGGTCTGAGAATTGGACTTTAACGAAAGGTCAGGCCAGTCGCATCCAATGAGATTTCTCAGGCACTTGGCAGGGTATACTTTCCATGATCATAGAAGAAACACAGATATACGGAAGGAATTGAATATTATGGGTATTCTCGACAGGATCGCTCAGTATCGGTTGAAGTGGTGGGAATATCTTTGCCGAATGGATGACTGCCGCATCCCCAAACAACTCTGGAACTATAAGCCGAAGGGACGGTGAGGTGTAGGACGTTCGAGTAAGCGCTGGCGTGACCAGCTCTAATCTTTTCCTATTTGAGACCGGCACAAACCATTTTTGGTTTAATCCGTGAAGATGATGAATACTGTAGCGCAACAAAAATGATAGCATTTATGCTACATAAAAGAAGATTCACAGATTGATAAATAAATTGATACTTAATCCCATAGTAGAACAGAGACCCAATTATGACAATTATAGTCATAGACAAAATAAATAAGAATGCAAGGTAGTGTTGAATAGAATAAACGAACCTGTAAAATAAATAATAGCTAATGATATATGTTTAATAAAAATCAAAACAGAAAAATGAAACAATGACTTAATTTATGGTAATAACAGATAAGAATTTTGTGTTAAAAAAGTATTATATTATGACAAAAATGTTATGATAAAGTTTATGTGATGTTATATCAAATATGTGTTGAGTTCATGAAAAATAATGAAACAAATAGTGTTATTCAATGACTGTCATAGAATGAAGTGTGAGGCAGTTAACCAATGTTCATAAGTTCGAATTTTGTTATATGTGATCGAGAGATCAAGATAAATTTGTTATTAGATGTAGAAAAATAATTGTTTATACAAATGTTAATAATTAAGTTTTGATTGTATGTACGAATTTATATAAGAGGGACTATAGATGCCTAACAGACATAACCACAGGTAGATCAATTTACAATAAAAGGCCTAACAGCCAAAAATACTAAATAAACACTTATAACTTAAAGGTTAGATACATCAATTAATAATAATTAATAAATGCACTATGAAGAGCTAGAAAGAAGAAAAAACATTAAGTTAATAATAATATTTAATAAAATTTATACAAATTATAATAATACCATAATGCCATAATATCGATTGGTAAAAAATAATATCGAAGGTGGATTAAATATAATAAAAAAGGAAAAAAAACGGAATTATATCAAAAAACCAGTAGAAGATGTGTATAAAATAATAAACCAGCTATCGGTAAATTTACATTCCGATAGGACAGCAAATTGACAAAGAATAGACAAAAAAATATATGAAAGAAACACTATATAGTCAAACATGTGGAAGCGGAAATTAATATAGGTTGCTGGGGAAAAATTTAAGAAGAATGTTGTTGATTTATAAAATAACAAGAATTGCTTTTGTAAAAACTGAACGTGATGATTTAAAAAACCCAAGAAGAATATATTGAATCGTAATATTTGAAATCAAGAGATACGATTATAAAGAAGATAAAATTCTAATGATAATACTTACATCTATCACTAACACAGATTAATAAAATAACGATATATTATGAAATAATAATCGAGAACAAATAACCAAATCCTACAAGAAGAAACTTGGACTGTCCCATGTCCGAAGGGAATTGATGGAAAATTAATCAAATATAAAGAATTAATAGTAACGCAACTTATAATATTCACAACACCAAAAATTATAACCTTGCAAATACACGGAACAACACTAACTGCTTCAACCGAAGGAAGAACCTATTTGGATCCTGACGGTGCAGAAGAAACACCAATCGTGCTGTAAAACAATTCAGAAGCTGTATTCCGAAGTGGACAGGACAAGATTTACTTTTATTAAACTGATGAAAGAAAACTGTACTTCATAATTGACCAGAACAACGAATTTAGCGATCAACCGCCTACGTGATTGGCGTCGTTAGAGTCTGGTAAAATTATATTATATTAATCATACTAAATACACAACACATAATTTTTGTAAATCTTGCATTCTTATTATGTATTTTTAGTCTTCCCCACAGTTACAAGAACCTTCACACCCTGAAATAAATAAAATACAAATCAAATATAATATATAACCAAAGATAAACAAAGGATCAAATAATCAACAATCGATACCTGAATCTATAGTCCCAACATATATTAATTGGAATATATCTTAGTTAATGTGAATTGATAAACAAATAAAGAACCTTTATATATTTGTCACACCTTGTTATTTGGAGTATGGTTTAGTGAACTGGAACAAAAGTAACTGAATAAGTAGAGAATAAATAGTTAATATAAACATCGAATAACCTACAAGTTTCGTTGAGCCGATACTACAGCGCTTATAGCGGAATTATCTGACACCAAAGAGGGAGCGTAAAAATATAAAATCAGACAGAACTCTCTTCAAGGCATAATAGGGTTGGATGAAATTGTAGAATAAATCTTAAGTTATTTAAGTTCTAGGCACACTAACACTGATAATTATTAAATAGTTAAGTTAACATTAATTGAGTACATCCATATATTCCACAACTCCAAATACTTCCGAGAATTTATACAATTAAATTAATAGAACACAATCGACAAATACAACAGTGGGAATTTAGACCGTACGTATCCGATCTATTACAAATTGGCGCTCAACTTGTGTAGGGCTTAAGTTAAGTAACTGTAACCATATTAATATTACTTAACCAGAGCAGGCAACTGTGGGAGAGTAAACATGCATACCAGAGGTAGATCAAGGATTAGGGCAGGAGAAACGGAGAAGGAAATAGATGAACAAGAACAGGAAATAGAATTAATAACAGACAGTGAAATAGAACAACAGACAGACGAAATAACGGAAACTGAAATAATCGCGGACAAGGAAAAGGAAGTAATCAAAGAAGTTGCCCAAGGGGACCATATAGATAAAGCAGGAGCCAGAGAAGGACTAAATTGGGAAAAATTAATGGAATTAATGAGTAGTATTAAGGAAGATAGCAGACTCACTAAGGAGAATTTGAGGAAAATAAATGAAGAAAACAAGGAGAATTTTAGGAAACAGGAGGAAAATTCAAGGAGAACAAATGAGGAAATTAAGGAAAAATTAGATAAAACAAATGAGGAAACTAAAGAAACCTCAAGACAAATGAACGAAAGATTAAACCAAATTCATGAAAGGTTAGATAGGAATAATGAGGGTTTAAAACAAATAAAGGAAGGAATCCTACAAATGAACAAAGAAAATTTAAGGCGAATGGATGAAAGAATTGAGAAAATGAACGAAGCAGGTTTAAAGCGGATCGAGGATAAGAAGGAGCAGGTCTATAATGAGATAAGGGAAACTTTCGAAGGGAAGTTTGAAAATAAGGACACACTTAACCCAGAAGTGGATAAATATAAGGAGGAGACAAATAAAGAAATGGAGCTGTGTTTAAAGAATATGTCTAAAACACTAGACAGCACTTCCGAAGGTATTATAATAAATCTGACCATAGAGGAGAATAGCCAGAAAATAAGAAAAACATGCAGAAGGAAAATAGTCAATACCAAAGAAGAAATGGAGATGAGGAAAGGTGGATTCATTAGTGCGTTTAACATCCCAATTAATGAACGAAGGGAGTTATGTAAGGGTATGAAATATAGAGGAAAATTCATGAAAATGACCAAAATGAACCACCATGGAATAATTACAAAAACATTAAATAAATTTAAATGTCATTTAAATAAATCCACTATCAAAAAGTATGTGACCGAATCAATTATATCATTAATACGGAAGATACCCATAAAACATTTAGTAAATAGTCAAGATATCAAAGGGAAAGGAAGGGTAGAATATACCAGTGATTGTGTTAGAGTAGAGGAGATACGATACCTGATAATTCAAAAGAAGATAAATATAACTGTATACCCTGACTTAAATGAAGACTTTGCATCAACTGAGCTACGGTACCAAGTAAGCGAAGGATATTTATCAAGTGTCAAAATGGGTATGAACACTGCAGTAATCCGGACAACAAGTGCAGTCGAATTAATGGACCATGGTTAGAAAAGAAACAGTCAACCAGGAAAATGGGACTGATTTGATGAAAACTGACCAGGCAACCAATTGACAAGATACGGAATGTTATAAAATGAATAAATCCTAAAATGAAGTAAGGACAACTTACTACCTTATATTTGAACAACTTCTGGATTAACAAAAAAGAAAAAGAATTTATATAAATGAATAAATTATAAAAATAATAAGAACAACTTATTGCCAATCTTGAAGAAAAATACTTGGAATTTAAAAATAATTTGAGTTGAATACTACCACTAAATTCTGAATTACAATAAGAACAACGTATTATCGATTTAGAAGAAAACGATAATTATTATTATTATGTGTATAAGGAAATAATGTGTATAATGAATAACAAACCCCAAGATTACAGAAGAAAACGATAATTATTATTATTATTATGTGTATAAAGAAATAGTGTGAATAATGAAGAATGAACCCCAAGATAAAAGTTATTACCTCAAACCTAATTATCCAAAATAAAGAAGAAAAAAAAATCATATGACCTAAAATACATACTACATTGCCACATGATGGAACAATCTCAGTAAACGATTGAATGTAACTAATATAATGTTAAAGAAGACAAGAAGGAAAGAGTATTTATGAACATAATTCATTAAAAAATAAACAGCCAAAATAGTGAAATACGATAAGAAGAAGAATAATTAAGTATAAGGAATATATTTAGTAAGAAATGCAATTATAATGATCAACACACAACAACTGATTAAAAAATATTGAGATCAGAGAAAAAAAAAAAAAAACGAAGAAGATACTTAACATTACAATCTCAACAAAAATGAAAACAAAAATGATTACAATTGATAACTGTCAAAGTCAATATTAACGAATGTTTAAGGAATTAAAATGGAACTACGAAATATGAAGAATAGTAATGAAAAAATATAAATGCAACAAAGAAAAAATCTTTTCCCAAATATTTATTATTAAATGATTAAAGAGATTATTAGGAGATTATTATTATATTTTATAGCTGACTGTAGATGAATTCCAGCAGTACTATATTAAGATGTAGTGTGGGCAGCAGAGTATGAAACCAAACAGTGCCTCTCTGAACTGTACCAACGCATGTGTTAGGGATTGTTAGGGAAATAAAATATTTAAGGAATATTAGAATAGTTGCAAAAATAAATTCAGTTTCCAAAGGAATAGGACGAAGAAAACAGAAAGAAGCGAGTTGACAGAAGAATAATGAAAAATGCAGTAATTATAGTAATTATAAATAGGAGAGATGTAAAACTAATGTATCAGTGAATAGTGTAGCCAGTTACCAACAAATAATGTGTACAGAAAAAAAAAAATATATCAAGAATCAAGAATGTTAAATAAAATGATGAAATGTTATTAAATAAAAAAGGTACTAGTACTAGTCTAATGAAGTTACATTGAGAAGACCATCGTCAACCATTAACAATGAAATTAAGAAAAGGCATGTGAAAAAGGCAAGTTTATTTGACCTAAACTTCATTCAGGTAAACTAAACTTTTTTAGGAGGGGAAGCATATGTAGCGCAACAAAAATGATAGCATTTATGCTACATAAAAGAAGATTCACAGATTGATAAATAAATTGATACTTAATCCCATAGTAGAACAGAGACCCAATTATGACAATTATAGTCATAGACAAAATAAATAAGAATGCAAGGTAGTGTTGAATAGAATAAACGAACCTGTAAAATAAATAATAGCTAATGATATATGTTTAATAAAAATCAAAACAGAAAAATGAAACAATGACTTAATTTATGGTAATAACAGATAAGAATTTTGTGTTAAAAAAGTATTATATTATGACAAAAATGTTATGATAAAGTTTATGTGATGTTATATCAAATATGTGTTGAGTTCATGAAAAATAATGAAACAAATAGTGTTATTCAATGACTGTCATAGAATGAAGTGTGAGGCAGTTAACCAATGTTCATAAGTTCGAATTTTGTTATATGTGATCGAGAGATCAAGATAAATTTGTTATTAGATGTAGAAAAATAATTGTTTATACAAATGTTAATAATTAAGTTTTGATTGTATATACGAATTTATATAAGAGGGACTATAGATGCCTAACAGACATAACCACAGGTAGATCAATTTACAATAAAAGGCCTAACAGCCAAAAATACTAAATAAACACTTATAACTTAAAGGTTAGATACATCAATTAATAATAATTAATAAATGCACTATGAAGAGCTAGAAAGAAGAAAAAACATTAAGTTAATAATAATATTTAATAAAATTTATACAAATTATAATAATACCATAATGCCATAATATCGATTGGTAAAAAATAATATCGAAGGTGGATTAAATATAATAAAAAAGGAAAAAAAACGGAATTATATCAAAAAACCAGTAGAAGATGTGTATAAAATAATAAACCAGCTATCGGTAAATTTACATTCCGATAGGACAGCAAATTGACAAAGAATAGACAAAAAAATATATGAAAGAAACACTATATAGTCAAACATGTGGAAGCGGAAATTAATATAGGTTGCTGGGGAAAAATTTAAGAAGAATGTTGTTGATTTATAAAATAACAAGAATTGCTTTTGTAAAAACTGAACGTGATGATTTAAAAAACCCAAGAAGAATATATTGAATCGTAATATTTGAAATCAAGAGATACGATTATAAAGAAGATAAAATTCTAATGATAATACTTACATCTATCACTAACACAGATTAATAAAATAACGATATATTATGAAATAATAATCGAGAACAAATAACCAAATCCTACAAGAAGAAACTTGGACTGTCCCATGTCCGAAGGGAATTGATGGAAAATTAATCAAATATAAAGAATTAATAGTAACGCAACTTATAATATTCACAACACCAAAAATTATAACCTTGCAAATACACGGAACAACACTAACTGCTTCAACCGAAGGAAGAACCTATTTGGATCCTGACGGTGCAGAAGAAACACCAATCGTGCTGTAAAACAATTCAGAAGCTGTATTCCGAAGTGGACAGGACAAGATTTACTTTTATTAAACTGATGAAAGAAAACTGTACTTCATAATTGACCAGAACAACGAATTTAGCGATCAACCGCCTACGTGATTGGCGTCGTTAGAGTCTGGTAAAATTATATTATATTAATCATACTAAATACACAACACATAATTTTTGTAAATCTTGCATTCTTATTATGTATTTTTAGTCTTCCCCACAGTTACAAGAACCTTCACACCCTGAAATAAATAAAATACAAATCAAATATAATATATAACCAAAGATAAACAAAGGATCAAATAATCAACAATCGATACCTGAATCTATAGTCCCAACATATATTAATTGGAATATATCTTAGTTAATGTGAATTGATAAACAAATAAAGAACCTTTATATATTTGTCACACCTTGTTATTTGGAGTATGGTTTAGTGAACTGGAACAAAAGTAACTGAATAAGTAGAGAATAAATAGTTAATATAAACATCGAATAACCTACAAGTTTCGTTGAGCCGATACTACAGCGCTTATAGCGGAATTATCTGACACCAAAGAGGGAGCGTAAAAATATAAAATCAGACAGAACTCTCTTCAAGGCATAATAGGGTTGGATGAAATTGTAGAATAAATCTTAAGTTATTTAAGTTCTAGGCACACTAACACTGATAATTATTAAATAGTTAAGTTAACATTAATTGAGTACATCCATATATTCCACAACTCCAAATATTTCCGAGAATTTATACAATTAAATTAATAGAACACAATCGACAAATACAACAGTGGGAATTTAGACCGTACGTATCCGATCTATTACAATATCTATGTTGCAATTATTTTGGAAATGATAGCCTATTGGCTATGATAGAAATTAAGACAGTGATGTTAAGTTAGGTAAGTTCCAGTCGAACTGTAAAAGACTCAACCGTATTTGTAGAAACAAGGCACGCGGAGTTACAAAATTAAAGTTTTACAAAGTTATGGCAGTCCCTGTACTGTCGTACGGGTGTGAAAAAAAAAACACAGGACAGTGAAATACAGGCCTCAGAAATGGCGATCTTAAGAGTAACTAAAAAGCGTTGTAAACCTGACCGTATAAAGAATGAGGCCATAAGAGAGAAAAATTACAAGTTTTGAACTTGGACGAAAAATTAAAAGAGCACAAAACAGCGGTGTAACAACACTTAGAAAGAATAACAGATTGCAGACTGGCCAAACACGTCTGGAAATACAAACCTATACGGCGTAGGTGTTTCGGTAGACACAGGACGAGAAGGCTGGAGGACGTTTGAAGGCGGAACAGCCAACAGCCAGTACCTTGCTTATGCCGTGTTGTGAAGATGATGATGATGATGATGATATTGTTACAGTGGAAAACAAAATAGAAGACACCAATTACGTCACTAATCACCAGCTTTAATTATCACAATTAAACAGTTGTAATCAACAAGACGGTCTCTTACAACAAATCAAATAAAAATTGTTCACACGCAATAAAAATGCCAACTAATATACAACACAATTGTATTACAATTGTCCCGCACAATTATAAAACACATAACACTTCGCCACAATACTTCGACCCGCACTGTGTAAATCGTCCGACAATAGCTGAACTAAGCGTCGCTGAGTACTTGTATTTATACCCCGCTGAAATTCCAGCATATTCCATACTAGGAATCAGCGCTACACTGGAACCCGAGGAAGTCTAGAAAAGTCCCGCTAACGCAGGTTGAAATCACGTACGCACAAAACATTACAGCCGGATTCCACTGGAACATCCGAGAATCAAGTAGAATGTTCTGTAATGGTGTAGGCCTACCACTATTTCCGCATTACGTAACAATATCTATATTGATGAGATGGTTAGAGAGTGGAAATTACAAGTGGGCCCGGGAATAAAAATAAATAATAGAAGATACATGAATACAATGCTGTTTGCCGATGATCAATTAATCATCCAAAATAACGAAAGCCAGCTCCAGAGAGCCAGTTCCAGTTGCAGCAAGTCTGTTCAAATTACAACATGAAAATTCCTGTGCAGAAGACAAAAACCTACGGCATTTATGGACAAACGCCCCTTATGGACTAAGACTGTAGATTGTATTGGATAATAAGAGTATCCACATTAAGGGTATCACAAAACGAGAGCAGGTGTCACATTTCCGCTATCTTGGTTGTGACATCATTTATGATGTTGATTACAAGTCGACAAAGTTTCAATCAATATGTGGCGCAATTCGTCGAACGCTGTCAAGAAAAACTAGGAAAGAGACTATACTAAAAATTTTATAACGAAATAGCTGTGCCAGTGTTATTGTATGATTGATTCTGAAACGTGGCTTCCGTAAAAAAAAAAAAAAAAAAACTAGATATGGGGATCGAAGATGAGATTCTGGGGGAAAGTAAAAAGACCACACACGAAGGAATAAACTCTACAATGAAGACATTCGTAAAGAGTTGAACATTTGTAATATCCAAGATCGTACGCAGAGAACAAAGAGAGATGGATAGCCGATCTGAATAGGATGCCACGTGGCAGGTTACCTAAGTAAGTTTGGCAATACAAGCCTGTTGGACAACGAAGCACAGGAAGGCCTAGGAAGCGTTGGTGAAATGTATATATTCTTTTAGCACCGGAACAGGTGATTAGCCTAGTCCCTGATAGTATAAGAAGAATTTTGCGAGTACGTAGTATCACAAGACAAATGGCGCCAATCGTCCATCTTGTCACATTTGTCCCTTGTCACTAAGGGCCGCGGAGCAGGGACGCTAGTTCGAGCTGCAGTGAGTGTTTCGATCGGGCTGCGGTGTGACGTTCTCCAAGGCAGTCAGTCCTATTCATTCAGCTGCAGGAAGTACAGCCCGTTGCTATCCCGGTTTCCATCGCTATAAGTTATAACATTTCTCATTTACTATTTGGTCTGTGATTTTCCTTTCCTTATTTCCATACTACATGCAATATTTAGTATCCGATAGGGTAGTGAATAAAAATTGCACATGTATGTTGGTTGGGGAAATTTCTGATTCTATTCACAGTTGTTATATTCTTTAATCTACAGAGCCCTATTATTTTCGAGAATGATAACAGGGTGACAGGAGGGAAAAATATGAGGGCGAAAAGTTTGAAAAAATCTCAAAAACCACGTGCGGTTTCAAATTAAAGAGAATTTTAACCACAATCTAAATATAACGTCAAGTTTTTTCAATTTCAAAATTCTGAGGAAGCAGAGCTTAAAAACTGTACCAAAATTTTGAAAATAAAAGAAAAACCCTAACATCAAATTAAACAGAATTTTAACAACTTGAATAGCCTTTTAAGTTTGAAAATTTTTAAATTTTAGAACACCACATCCTAAACAATGTATAAAAATTTTGCAAAAATTAAAAAATTCCTAATGGATATCAGGCTAAAGTGAACGATGTTTACCGAAAAATCCGAATGTAGGGTTTGGTTTGAAAATGTTTATCTTCGGGGGGGGGGGGGGGGGCCACAACGGGCCAAAAAAAGGAAATCAAATATTTTTTAGAAAATTGCAAAAGTCCGTGGCAAGCTGTGCAGCTGTCAGTGGGTCACCACCACACACAAACTACCGACTGTACCGCACGGTGGCGGGCGAATGCGTGCGTGCGCCATGATAAGCCGGCTTACGACTATCTCTGTCGTCGTCTGTCCCGACCTACGCTAACCTCTAACTGCTTGCGCTGTCGCTGTTGTTAGTATTATCAAACAGCAGAGAGACACAAGTTCATGGGGGTTCACATTATTGACGACTGAAATGGGGCGGTTCTCTCTCATACACACGCACGCACACGTAACATTATTACATAAGTATGTTTGACATGTACGCTGGCCTTCCAGACACCGCCACCGCCACCGCCGATGAATCGGCGCGCATGCGTTGCAATCCCCAGAAAGCCGTACTACGCAGCAGCCGCACACACACACACACACACACACACACACACACACACATCATAAACAAAATGTTTGTTCAATTGGTTTCAACGGCTGTCCATATCTGGTGCAGTAATTCAGTTTTTTACGCTCTCCAGTGCAGTTTAATTGCACTCCTCGCCCGTTCAAGGCCCATCGTGTTCGTTCCCAACAACAACGCACATATATAATTTATAAATCTATCGGAACGCCAATAACTCTGTCTGCCCGGCTACACCATCTGTCTCAACTCTCTTTCGCTCTCTGTCTTTATATATGTATACTTTTATAATATAATATTTATATATATTATATAAATATATAAAAAATATAAATGTATAATATTTATAAATTTTATATATTATATATATAGGTCTTCACATTGCTTACCGAAAATAGAAATCGGTTTGAGAACGATTTTTATCAACGATACTATACGACTCTAAATGGCTTAAAGTAAAAGGCTGGTATTTATCACACTCACAAAAAAACGAAATATAGCTGCACGTAGTACAGAGTTGGGGGCATACATACGGTGATCACATTTTCTCAGTTGCAATCCGGGACAACATATGACAACTGAGGTTTGGGGGGAGGTTAGGTTAGGGGGGAGCAGTAATACGCGTAATACATCTACATCATTGTAATATACATCTACTCGTTACTTTGAAAACACCTGTTTACAATTTTTGGTATTTTTACTTCCATGTTCCATAAGTAAATTGAAATATTGGGACGGCGAAAAATCGGATTCGAGGTAAGGGCTGATTATAATTGTACTACCCTCAAAACACGAAGAAAAGCCATTTTCTGAAAAGTGTTTGTGTGTAGAATTTTTCTATGGCGAACGATAACTGCCGCAAATTCAAACAGAATCAAATAATTTTTTTGCATGTGTGCCCGAGTTGTAGAGGACTCAAGGCCTATTGATTTTGGTGAACATCGGTTAAGGGGAAGGGGTAGTTTACCTGTAACGTTTTACGTTTTAACAAGAGTAAAGTACTTAATTTTTATAAATAAAGTATCCTGAAAAGAAGGTGATAATAATCCACTGTAGAAAAGTAGATGAAATATCTATAAATGAAAAGGGTAGTTGAAGGGGAGGGGTAATTTTCTTACCAAATTTTAACAACAAAAAGTTAGTGATGCTTTTAGCAACCATTCCTGAGTACGTAGGAACATGGAATCTGGCACAGGTAGACATACCTGTAGAAGTGAGGTCATTGCGTTATCAATGGCAGCTCTCTTTTGGGGGGGGGGGGCAGTAATTTCTGTTTTTTTACATATAACAGCACTATGTATGATGCAGATCTGTAAGTCTGCCTACTGTTTAAATGTGTTTTTTGATTCCCCCCCCCCCCAATAAACCAACTACTGCAACCACCAACAAATTTGGAACCACCAGCCGCCACGGTTTACATAATAATAGCAGGGCACGAGTGTCAACGCACGTATGGGTAATTCTGGAAGATCTATAATGGGGAGTCGTGGTGAAAGAACAGAGAATCGGAATGGGTGACGGCTCATTGATTTTGCCGCGTTCAACAATTTTAGAATAACCAAAACGTTATTTCCCCATAAAGAGATGAACAAATATACCTGGTGTGCTAGAGAATCTCAGTCAATAACTGGTTATGTTTTAGTGAATGAAAACCTATGGAAGGATACAAGGAATTTTGGAGGTCGTCACGTTGAGTCTGACCGGTTTTTCCTCATAGCAAAGATTATTCTTGGTAGGTGGAAAAAGGTGCGATCCATAGAGCGCCAATGCCCCAAACACACGGCCGGTCGTATTCAACCGGCAGAAGTGAGATTCTCAGGCACCTGGGAGTACAAACCCTTCAAGATCGCAGAAGACATGAAGATATACGGCAGGAACTGAATATTGCGAGAATACTCGACAGGATTGCCCGATATAGGCTGTAGTAACTAACGTCTATCACCTTACGACAGCGAAACTCGATTTTACACTGATGATGTCAGTCGATGGCAGTGCCGAAACGTCTGCTGTTGAAGAAAACACTGGACCGCGACCAAACAGCACGGGAAGGAATTTTAACAACATTGACTCCGGCCGTATAAGCTTATGAAGTTTCTTGAATTTTATTCCAAGTTCTTTTAAGTTTTTCTTGACAAGTTCTTCCCATCTAAGCTTAGCGATGTAGAGTAATGGCCATGCCCAATTGACGTGAGTAGATTTTGTCATGCTTCATTTAATTCAGTTTAATTCGGTTAATTTGTCTCTCGGTTTAATTCGCCATTGATTTTATCCATGCAGTGACATTACTAACTGCTATGTGTAGACAGTTCGTTGCTGTTTCTACACTATTACCTTGCCAATAGTGCAGTGTCATTATCAAATGTAGCTGTTGTCACTGCATCGCATTTCCGGATATCTCCTGTGTGTACAACAAGTATAGAATGCAGTGTTTAGTAGATTTTTTTTTCATTAGCCAGGTCTCCATTTTCCCAAAAGCGTACGGCGAAATACGACACGTATCTGTTCTGGGAAAATTAATTATTAAATCAACGCTTTAATAAAATACAGCAGAAAAGTTTTTACCGCGCGGGATTAAAACTAAATATATAACCGGCGGTCGTCGTCATCATCAGTTATAGTCATGATTAAAACAACTGCTGATCCCGACGGATCTGTTCCACTTGCATCATCCCCTCCCCCCCAACACTTGATACTATGCCAGCCAGACTGTACAGTCCATCGGTATGCAATGACCCGTCCGTACTCCAAACCTACCTCTGCCCCCCCCCCCGACCAACGAATATCCCTTCTCACACTCACTTCATCAGCCTCCCCCGCGCGCGCACTCAAACACACAGCAAACTTTTATTTAGATGCGCTTTGTTTTAATTTTGTAACATGAACTCAATTGTTTACAAAATAATTTTTTTTTTTAAAGCATTTTTGTTTGCCAACTACTTTCAACATATGCGGAACTCACGATCGCAAAAATCCACACACACACACACACACACACACACACACACACACACACACACACACACACACACACACACACACACACACACACACACACACACACACACACAAACGTTTTCTTTATTTACAAACGCAGCCGAAGCCTTAGTTCTGTAGAAAAAATAAAAAATAAAATAAAAAAATAAATAAAATAACACTCTGCCATCTTATTATTATTTGGTGTTCTGCTCTAAGGCAGGTCTTCAAATGGTCAAAGCTCTCCAAGCTGCCTATCGCATACCAGTCTTTCCGTTTCTTCGTAACACCCTCTGACTTTAATGCTATCTATTAACGTCATTCTTCTACGCCCTCTCTTTGCTCCTTCTATGAGTTGTAAGCAAGCAGTCTCTTCTTAAACAATGACCTAACCAATTCCTTTTCGTATTTTCTATTACCTTCAGGATTCTGCTCTCTTCCCCTATTCTTCTTAAAACTTCATCATTCCTAACTTTATCAACCCAGCTCACTTTTCCATTGCTCGCCAAACCCACATCTCAAATGCTTTTAATCTTTTCTCATCCTCTTTCCTTAGTATCCATGACTCTGCACCATATAAAGAAACGCTCCACACATAACGTTTGGCCAACCTTTTTCTTAAATTCTTATTAATGTTGCCACACAGCAGTCTTTTCTTCCCATTAAATGCCTCTTTCGCTATAGCAATTCTTGCTCTAATTTCACGAGTGCAGGACATATCTTCACTTATCAAGCTTCCAAGATATTTAAACAACTCCACCTGTTGTATTTTGTCTTTATGTTTGCCATTTTCCTCCTCTGCTAATCACCATACACTTAGTTTTTTCCTTATTAATCCTCATTCCATATTCCTTGCATACTAAAATCTCTTATCAAACCTCGAATCAAATCTTTTATCATTTCATTCATTGTCTCTTCCTTTCCTGCTAAAACAGCCATGTCATCAGCAAACCTTGTACATTCAATTCTTTTTCCACCGACACTCACACCTCCTGTTTTGTCAAAGGACTTCCTAATCAAATCATCAAGATATATGTTAAATAAATTTGGTGACATACAGCAGCCTTGCCTTACTCCCCTTACAATTTTAATTCCTTATGAACTCTCCGTTAGAAAAATTTTTAACTCTCCGTTAAAAAATATCCGAACCTCCCGTTCCGGATCCCCCCAGAGACCGGGCCCGTGGGCAATGCCCCCCTTGTCCCCCCCTCTGGCCTGGCCTGGATAGTAATGATGATGATAATGACGATGATGACGATACTCATGATGGAAAACAGCGTTCTTGAATTACTTTCCAATCAGTCTTATACACAACTGTAATTACGTCATACACTTGGAATAAGGTTTTCGAAAACAGATTTGTTTGGAATTCGCACAACGTTAAATTTCCTATGTTAAATTCTGTCTCGCTAACTTCAACACGATATGGGTTAAGGAGGAAAGACAATAACCTGTAAATAGATTCTACTCTGGTGGCAACATTGTCCGTCCTCCAGAGAATTACTCGGACTGACGTGACATAAACCCACTGTTATTCGTTTGGCGAGTTCTGAGAATAAGAAATACATAAACTGAAAAAGAGAAAACGCTGAGATATCGAAAACAGATTGTGCGCACGGAAAGAGTAAATGAATATTGTCGCTTATTGTTAATGTTATTGCAATAATAAAATATCGGTATGGAGAACCATACATGACTTCCATGTTCTAAGATTTCTTTTTAAAATCATTTTCGAAATGAAATATTTCCATAGAAACTACCTCTTTCGTCAGCCTTAACCACAGTACTGTGGTCACTAACGCATACCACCTCACGTCAGCACACTCGATTTTCACTGATGATGGCAGTCGATGGCACTGCCGAAACGTCTGGTTATGCAGAAAACATTGGACCACGGCTAAACAGCCCGGGAAGGAATTTTAACAACAAACTACTTCTTTGTTGTCGATAACGTAGTACACATGACATATAAATAAAACATTATCCCCTCCCCCTTCAACTATCATTTTCATTTATAGCAAATTAATCCCACCCACTTCGACTAGCCTCTTCATTTATAGATATTCCATCTACCTTTCTACAGTGGATTATTATGACCTTCTTTTCAGGATACTTTATATATCAAATTTAAGTACTTTACTCTTGTTAAAACATAAAACGTTGCAGGTATACTACCCCTTCCCCTTAACCGATCTTCACCAGAATCAACAGGCCTCGAGTCCTCTACAACTCAGGACCACATACAAAAAATTATTTCATTCTGTTACAATTTGCAGCAGTTATCGTTCGCCATAGAAAAAACTTTCTCTTAAAACATAAAACGCTGCAGGTAAGTTACCCCTTTCCCTTAACCGATCTTCACCAAAATCAATAGGCCTCGAGTCCTCTATAATTCAGAGAAGTATGCAAAAAAGCATTTGATTCTGTTTGAATTTGCGGCAGTTATCGTTCGTCATAGAAAAAATTCTACACAGACACTTTTCGAAAAATGAATTTTCTTTATGAATGTTTTGAGGGTAGTGCAATCATAATCAGCCCTTATCTCAAACACGATTTTTTTCGCGATCACCATACTTATATTTCCTTACGGAACATGGAAGTAAAAATTCAGAAGAAGAAGAAGAAGAAGAAGAAGAAGAAGAAGAAGAAGAAGAAGAAGAAGAAGAAGAAGAAGAAGAAGAAGAAGAAGAAGAAGAAGAAGAAGAAGATTGCTTATACTTTAAACAGCTGAACTTGCGAGGCTATCAGTAACAATTATGCCCGTAACAATAAAGTACTTGTTAGTGAATTAGCGAGCGAGTAAGCCAACTACACGACGGATGGGTCCCACTGAAGGCGATAAGCTGCGGTAAATGAATACTACTTGTGGCAACGCCGCGCCAACGTTGACTGAATACTGTAATGTTGTCTTAGTAACGGTGTAATCAGATTGGTATAGTATCGGTGTAGTGGTGCACTTTTAGGAACACCATTATAACATCAAAGGCTTTTGACTGTTGTACCATATAGTGATCGTCGTATGGTACAGTGGAAAACAAAATACAATACACCAATGAAGTCACTAAAAACCAGCTTTAATTATCACAAATAACAGTTTATAATCAACTCGTACAATAATTCCAGTTAGATTTGTCCGCACGCAATAATAATGTCAAATATAAAGAATTCCGCGCTATAATCACTTTTTACTAATACACCACTTGCGGCGCACTGTGTAAATCGCCCGACATAACACTGAACACTAAGCGGCAGGTATGGGCTATTTATAGTCTGCAGGGTTCCATAATATGCGTCTTTAACAAACACGTGAAAATTCTAGAGAATACTTCAGTGCGACCATGGCAGAAACACATACCGTTGGGCTAATCGAGGAGCTTCTAGAACGACAGCAGCGAACGCACGAGAACGTTCCGCATTACGTAATACTGCCATGTCAAGCGTCACGTACGCATTAAAGCTGCGGGAATAGAGTAGAACAACGTTCTCCAATGTACCAGAACGTTCCGTAAGGGCGTAACACTTTTCCGCATTACCTTGTTTAAAACCTCTACGCGATGGTGATTTTTTACGGTTAAATCCACTATTCGTAATTTTTTTTGTCGCTTAACGATTCGATCCCTGGAATCTTGAATCGTCCTCAGAAGCTGTGAGTGGCGGTTGAAAGACCCTGTTGATAGGTCTTTCAACCGTTTGTTGTTGTTAGGCCCTAAGACGTTGTTGTTAGGCCCTAAGATGTTGTTGTTAGGCCCTAAGACGTTGTTGATAGGCCCTAAGACGTTGTTGTTAGGTCTTTCAACCGTTTGTTGTTGTTAGGCCCTAAGACGTTGTTGATAGGTCTTTCAACCGTTTGTTGTTGTTAGGCCCTAAGACCCTGTTGATAGGTCTTTCAACCGTTTGTTGTTGTTAGGCCCTAAGACGTTGTTGTTAGGTCTTTCAACCGTTTGTTGTTGTTAGGCCCTAAGACGTTGTTGATAGGTCTTTCAACCGTTTGTTGTTGTTAGGCCCTAAGACGTTGTTGATAGGTCTTTCAACCGTTTGTTGTTGTTAGGCCCTAAGACGTTGTTGTTAGGCCCTAAGACGTTGTTGTTAGGCCTTTCAACCGTTTGTTGTTGTTAGGCCCTAAGACGTTGTTGTTAGGCCCTAAGACGTTGTTGTTAGGTCTTTCAACCGTTTGTTGTTGTTAGGCCCTAAGACGTTGTTGATAGGTCTTTCAACCGTTTGTTGCTGTTAGGCCCTAAGACGTTGTTGATAGGTCTTTCAACCGTTTGTTGTTGTTAGGCCCTAAGACGTTGTTGATAGGTCTTTCAACCGTTTGTTGTTGTTAGGCCCTAAGACGTTGTTGTTAGGTCTTTCAACCGTTTGTTGTTGTTAGGCCCTAAGACGTTGTTGTTAGGTCTTTCAACCGCTTGTTGTTGTTAGGCCCTAAGACGTTGTTGATAGGTCTTTCAACCGTTTGTTGTTGTTAGGCCCTAAGACGTTGTTGATAGGTCTTTCGACCGTTTGTTGTTGTTAGGCCCTAAGACGTTGTTAGGTCTTTCAACCGCCACTCACATTTTCTGAGGACGATTGCAGGGATCGAAACCTCAAGCGAGAAAATATTATGATGGAATCAGTCCGAATAGGGGTTTTACCCGTATTATCTGGGTGTGAACCCGTGGGGGACCCTGTAACCTCTAACGGGCGCGTCTCCTGGGTGGCGGATGGGGGATCCCACCTGATATGCTGGGGTGGTCCGAATACCATTAAGGGCCCGTGGGCCAACAAGGTACAGCTTGGAAATACTGGAACAGCCTCTCTCTCTCCAGGGGATGTAAATATGGAGGACCCAACCCACGGTAACAGGCTGAACACTTCAACGGTGGAGTAACAGACCAACGGAAGAGGCAACCCTCCAACTCGGGATAGTATTAATTGGCAGCAGGTCTGAAGGCTGAGAGGAGGCAGCCCCTCCATTAGACTTTCCTGGCGACAGGCTGGTTTCCTGTCCTAGTGAAAAAACGTCAAAATCGAATAAAACGCTTCACATTAAAAATCAGCCGGACGGATCGAATGGTCAGCGACCTTGGCGAAAAGATATACGGGAAGAATTAAATATTATATAATGTAATTTTTTTTTATAAATGTAAATCTAACGTTCAATGTAATTAATATCCTGTAGAGCCCCAAGTTGTTAGTGCCAATTTTATGTAAAGTGAAATAAAAATTAACTCTTGTTCAGTCTTGTCTTAATTCTCAGCTTTATTTTATTATTATTTTTTTTTATAATATACAAATGATTACTCTTTACTTTTTAACACACATTAAAATTCATTGACATGCAATGCCTTTCTTTTCATCCGGTACCTCCTTTAGATTTAATAAAATAAGAACTCTTTCTCAGGGTTAATAAAAATTAAAGTCAATGTACAGTCAAAGTGATTCATAACAACATGTTATACATATTATAGAAAATATAAAAATAAAAAATCAGTTTCATTAATGTTATGTTGGGTATGTGTGTTGTGTCATGGGTTCTTTGGATTAT
The DNA here is from genome assembly GCA_034769895.1 of Magicicada septendecula. NCBI lineage: Eukaryota > Metazoa > Arthropoda > Insecta > Hemiptera > Cicadidae > Magicicada > Magicicada septendecula. The sequence goes on from CM068374.1 coordinate 56,905,935, forward strand.
ACAAAAGAAACAACTTAATCTAATCAGAACAAACTAAAAGAGTACAATGAGAAAATGAAATTAACAAAAATAAAAAATTCTCTTTCTTTTAGTGTCTACAGATTCACTTGGTAAAGCTCTTGGCTTCACAACATGTTTTATGGGTCACAGGGTTGTTTTTACACTTTATAATCAACATGATTTATTCTAACCTTATTTTTACTTGTCCCTGATGTACATAATTAGTTTTTAGGGATATATTCCACTAGTTATAAGTATTGTACACATTGCTTAATCTTATTAGGTTAGTTACGTAGTTATTTTATATAAATTACATGTGTTACTCACTGTTTATATTATAACAATGTCTATTTCCTTTGCACTTTCATTTCACAAAATTCTGAAAACTTATACACTGCTTTTTAACATTAATCACTGTTATTTTCATTATTTTCACCTTTCTTACATCAGGTAGTTGGTAATTATGGGTTTAATATTTTTCTAATTGTTTTTTTTATATCACTTATAGTCTGTAGTTAGATTACATACAATAACTGTTTGAGGTTCGCAGACCTCTATATGGTTTGATAGACTCATACCATAACAAATGTTTTCTTACTTAATTACTAACTTTTTAACACTTATCCACTATATTTTTATTTACATTAACATTTATTTACATTTTTTTTTATCATTTGATCTTTCCTCCTGGGTGTAGTAGTCATAGTCATGTCGTCTGATGGTCTTGTCATTGTCATTAAAATAATTAATTAATAGGTTTTTATTTCCTATTCCCATTGCATGTACTTATTATAATATTTCCTTTTTTATTACTTTTTACTCATTTAAATTATTATTTATTTTCAAATAGTTACATCTTATTTTCATTCCTTTATTTGTTAAATTGTTTTTATACTTTTCTGCATATTATCTATAAGAAAGATTGCGTTTAGGCATAATTCACAACGAATTTTGATGATTAATTTATATTTATTCTAGGGCATAATCTTGTTATGTTACAATATATATAATCTAAATGAGAAAATTGAAAGTTACAGGGTAAAACAGAAACAGCATTTAAGTTGCACTGATGAAGACAGAATACCAGTAATTACAAACAAGTACAAGGCTTCTGGAAGAAATGATGTAGGAAGACCAAGAAAGAAATGGATCTGATAATGTGAAGTCGGAACAGGCACATTACGTAATCCCTGAAGTGTAGAAGAAGAAGAAGAAGAAGAAGAAGAAGAAGAAGAAGAAGAAGACCTTGGTGTGAACACATGAAAAAGACGAGTTTGCTCGCACGAGCTCACATACACACGCGCGCGAGCGAAAACTGATCTATGTACCATTAAATTCTGATGCCAGTTTTCACATCCTCCCATGGGACAAGAAATTTATAATTTACGACAACTGCATCAAGTAAAAACATAAGCTTCCATTTGATGGTCTCGTTGTATGTTGGTTATCATTTTAATGCCGCCACCGTCGGACGGCACTAATCAGCTGGCAGACTGACAGTAAAACCGGTCGCCACCTCTTCTATTAATTAACTAATTGTTCCAGTGGAAATCATATGGTAAGTGTTGTATTTCGTCGCAGCGAGCGTTTCAAACAAAAACAGCGCGAGCGGTAGGTAATACCCCCCGCGTTTGTTTCTAATGAACTAACAGTAATATACTCGCTTACCGCATGTTACAAAGCAGACGGAAGCGTCACACAAAAACAGCAGAGTTATTCCGTGAGGCGCACAAAATACCGACATCCATCCGTCTACGAAGTTAATTACGTTTTAAATTAACATAATTTGCACACGACTGCGCGCCCATAAATTGTCTGTTTGCGTTAGATTTCTGTGAAAACGTTGTTGTTTCAATGCTTTCTGCTTTAACAGGATGTGAATAGCACTGTCGAGCGTACCACCTTAAGGAATAAAGTTAGGCAAGAGACGTTATTCAAATTTTAGACGGTGATGTCCATTTCAAGCTGTCTGTATGGTAGACATATATGTCTGTATACACCAGTGGCGGCTGGTGTTGTGGTTGCAGCGTTCCACAACCACCAATATAGAATAACTAAACTATAAAATAGTGTACGAAAACATTAAGCAGCTAAAAGAGTCAATAAATTTCAAAGGAGAGAGTATTAGATCCTATGCGGTAATGTTCGCGTACAATTCAAATGTGGCGCGCAGGCTGGCGGTTGTAGGCCGTTTGCAACTTGAACAGTAAATGATAGAGCTTACTACACAAACATATGGGAGGACTGTTGGTTAGTATGTCCCCACTGCACTATATCCCCAATGTACGCTTGGCGGTTCCAAAGCTTCTGCAACGCTCCACTAGTAGCGTTGTAGCTCATGCTTAGTTGTGTCATGAAGTCAGCACAGCCCTCTTGATTTGTAAGTTGTGTCAGGTTTAGTGTTTACGTTGGTTCAAGGTAAACGTTATCCGCTGTTTTAGGTTATAAAATTTTATAAAATTATAGTAATAATTTTTTATAACTGTGATTATGATAGTTTAGTGTCTTTTAACTCCTCTCCCATCCACTCAACCAACTACTGCAACCACCAAAATTTGGAACCACCAGCCGCCACTGGTATATACTATCAGTACTATATCTAGTATAAATATATGTACTAAAGTGTGTATTACATTGCAAACGATTAAAAACCTTTATAAAGGTACTAAAACAGTTATAAACACAGGCTCTTCAAAAACGGAAGGGCTAAAATAAACCAAGGAGTTAGACAAGGGTGTAGTATGTCCCCAACTCTGTTCAACATCTACACTGAGGACCTCATCCAGAACTGGAAGATTAAAGTCCATCAAGGCATACAGCTGAAAAGTAATTACCACTTAAATGTTTTGCTGTATGGAGATGACGTGGTTATACTACAAAATAATGAAGTAGACTTACAACGGTCTGTGTACAGACTACATAAACTGGGACGACAACACTACAACCTACAGATATCTACCAACAAAACAAAAGTTACGGCTCACTACGGAAAATTTCCAGTACGCTCAACGATTATTATTGAGGATAAATTGTTGGAACAGACCTCAAATTTTAACTATTTAGGTTGTGATATAAGTTTTGACGTCGACAAACATACACAAAATAAAGTCAATAGATTTCAACACACGTGTAGAACTATAAATAAAGGGTGTCCCATAAAGTACGCAAGATTTAATAATCTTGTAAAAACTTTTATTTATTGAAAAATATCAGATGTTTTAATGTTAATACAAAGTACACTTACTGCGGTTAAATGTGGAACACAATATCAGACAAATGTCCCTCGCGACTCTGCTGGCACACTGTTGTCCGTCGATCGAAATTTTCGATGACCTTCTTGCACAATTCCGGCTCAATCTCACCAATAACTCGTTGAATCTGTTCCTTGAGTTGAAAAATTGTTCGTGGATTGCGGACATAAGCGCGTGGTTTCACATATCCCCAAAGGAAGGAGTCGCATGGTGTTAAATCACAAGACCTCGGTGGCCAGTTCTGATCGCCGTTGCGTGAAATAAGACGTGCAGGAAACTTTTCAGATAAAAAAGCAATTGTTTCGCGGGCAGTATGACTGGTTGCGCCGTCCTGCTGAAACCACATATCTTCGAATTCCATACCTTCCAGTTGAGTCCACAAAAACTCCATTATCATGTTCCGGTAACGTTCGCCAGTCACTGTTACTGCATCTCCAGCCTCATTCTCAAAGCAATACGGCCCAATCACGCCACCAGCCCAAAACCCGCACCAAACAGTTGCTCTTTGTGTATGCAAAGGCTTCTCGTGAATGATACGAGGGTTCTCTGTACCCCAAAGCCGACTATTTTGTTTATTTACGTACCCGTTGAGGTGGAAGATAATTTTGTGGCAAAAATCACCGTCCGTTTCACGTTTACCCAATATCCAACTGACGAATTCTCGGCGCTTCAAATGGTCACACGGTTTGAGTTCTTATGTTAGTTGGATTTTGTAGGCATTCTGATGAAGATCGTTTTTTAGAATTAGCTTCATTGTGCTTCTTGGAATGGCCAGTTGTTGTGATCGACGGCGAATTGATTTCCCTGGACTCACATCGACACTATCTCTCACTACCGCGACGTTTTCAATAGAACGGGTAGCGCGAGGACGTCCAGACGATAACGTCTAATAACGAAGCTGTTTCTTCGAATTTCTTAATCAATCTCTGCACAGTTGACAGATTAGGTGCTTTTCGTCGTCCAAAAATTCCACGCATTTTACGAACGGTATCCGCATAACATTCACCGTTCTTATAATGTGTTTTCACAATAACAACGCGCTGTTCTTTCGTGTAACGCTCCATGACGACTAATGGGCGAGTAAACGGCAATAACAATACAACAGTTGCAGTGCTACCAACCTCTCAAGACGACAGTGGCGCGTAATTCAAATATTGCGTACATTATGGGACACCCTTTAGAACACCGAAAATAAAAAAGAGGCGTGAGACAAAATTAAAATTCTACAAAACAATGGATTTTCCAGTGCTGTTACGTGGCAGTGAATCCTGGATTACAAAACGAAGACATAAAAGCATCACACAATCAGCAGTGTAGAGATTTTTAAGAAGGGTTAAAGGACGCACAAGAAGGGATCATATAAGAAATGAAGATATACGGAAAGAATTAAATATATATAATCTAAATGGGAAAATTGAAGACTACATAGGATAATGGAGACAGCATTTAAGTCGCATGGATGAAGATAGAATACCAGTAATTGTAAACAAGCGCAAGCCTTCTGGAAGAAGGGATGTAGGAAGGTCAAGAAAGAAATGGATCTGATAATGTGAAGTCGGAACAGGCACGTTGCGTAAACCCTGAAGTGCAGAAGAAGAAGAAGAAGAAGATGTCCATTCCAAGCTGTCTGTATGGTAGTGTAACATGGACAATGATGAATGTACACGAAAGTCGACTGCAAAGTGCAGAGATGAGGTTTCTTAGATCAGTAGCCGGGTGTACCAGGTTCGACAGGAAAATGAATGAGGACATACGGCATGAGTTAGCTGTCCGACCAGTGAATGACGTGGTGAGGGAATATGATTTGATATATAGACAGATATCTTTGATTACGTAGAACGTATGGATCCGTCAAGAAACCCACACGTAAGTGCAAAATATATGTCTAAAGGAGCCACGGCCGGTAGCAGGCCACACACCCTCAACATCCACCCCTATCTATCGTCCCTGCGGCAGGAGCTCTACTTGAAGCCCGAGACGCAGCACACGAGCGGGCGACGGTCATGCCCATCGTCCCCCACAGCCCACTGGTCGGATGCCTACAGGTAGAAGACGTCTGGGTCGCCAGATAAAAAAAATATGCAGAGATCAGTTGTAACGGCGGACGACGTAATAGGCTTTGAGCCTTATATTTGCAAATAATAATAATAATAATAATAAGAAGAAGAAGAAGAAGAAGAAGAAGAAGAAGAAGGAAGAGTACGAGGAGAAGGAGAAGATGAATGAGAATGATAAGAAGAAGAAGCAGAAGAAGAAGAAGAAGAAATGTAACGTAGTTTATCTATAAACAAAAATAAATATGTTTAACAGTTACTACATTAACACGAATTAAATTTCAGACATAACGTGTAGATGAAACTTTTTTTTTGGGGGGGGGAATAGTGACAAATTTTAAGTGACTCCGCTGTTGGCCTTGGCCGGGGGGGGGGGAGCAGTACCACTGATATAATACAGATTATTACTGTGAATTACTTACAGTAGTGTGTGTGGTAATGTAAGGTTAATGTATATTAATGGTACGTATCAGGTGACTCCGACTCTACATAATGCACTAAAGCGCCACTACATTATAGTAATTTACACTGTGGAACGAACACTGAGTTATATTGTGAATGCGATATTCTGTGCCGTGCAAGAGGAAAACATAAATAACGTTCTACTGGCAAAGGAAACGCAGTTTTCATTCCGAATACGTGTACCTACTAGTGTGTGTGTCTACTACAGAATGGCGTGCTGAGCGCGTCAGCTACCTAGCACCTTGATACATTGTTTGAATCACCTTGGAATGACTTTTTTCAATGCTGATATACCGCATGCAGACTGTTGAACCTACCTTTATATATATATAGCCTATATAGCATACCGACTGACGCATCTTAATACACACAACACACACAGGCACAAGTAAAGTATGAATAAAACAGTTGTGTGTGGCGTGCCAAGTTGGTTATATAAACAGCGTGTAACGAGCGCGCGTGTGTGGGCGGAGATTGAAAATGGGTGTCATTCTCACAGTAGTGATGTATATCACTGTAGGAGGACACGGAGGCCCTCCCCGTGCCGGTTGTAAAGTAATCATCCTCTTTATTAACCGTGCCACTGGGAGAGAAACAATGATTCTTTTTTTAACACAAATCTATGAAGCAGATCAGTACATCGAGTCTCTCTGGTTAAGGACGAGATACAGTCTCAACAAGTACTTTCCTGTGTTCTCCCTGAGCTGCAGAACACCATCTCCAATTGACGGATAAGGCTGCACTGCCTGTTCCGGAAACCGACCCATCCTCGGACGCCCCATACTACGATACCCTGTGCCAGTGGCGGCTGGTGGATCCAAATTTCGGTGGTTGCATAGTTGGTTGAGTTGGCGGGCGGAGAGGGTAGGGGAGGGGGTACAAGGGCGCAGATCAACATATCTGCATCATACATAGTGCAGTCGTATGGGGGAAAAAATAGAAAGTTACAATTTTTCCCCAAAAGAGAGCTGGTAATGATAATGGAATGATTCTATCCATGTCTACCCATGCCCCATATTCCTACATACTCATGAATGATTGCTACAACCATCACTAACTTTGCAGTAATCCAATACTAAATATGCAGAGGAAAAGAAAAGTTAAACAAATCATGCTTTTTAAGCTTATAAAGTAATACACTGATTTGAAAGCGATCCTTGTGTTTACGAGAAATAAAAAATAAGAACAGCAAATTTATAATACTAGGCTAGTTATTTTTAAACGACTCATTTGAGCTATAAGAACAGATTTTCCCTGTATATAAACTGCAAGCCACATAAATTCAACTACATAAAATATTACTTGAAAACTCTACTCTAAAAGAAAAGTGAGTTGAATACTGCCTGCTTTGATTTACGAACAATAAGAAAAAATAAATCAGTACACAATATTAAAAATTTTACAAATCTTTCAATTTTTTTCTCCACTGGTCTGTGCAGAAAAGGAATTTCTAAAAGGTTCTTAACGCTATTCATTTTAATCTAAAAAAAAACATATTCACTCACTGTGCCGAGTGAATAAAATCGTCGCTTATACAAAAATCTGATACTGCATTTAACGAATACGCTAAAGAAAAATAGGTACTGTATTTAGCGGTGGCGTTCTCCCGTACTGTGTTTAGCGGTCAGCACAATCTACAGGAGGTAATAATGGGGCACCGATTGGTGCTGCACCCTGGCGGTCGCCGCTGATCGCGAGTTGGAAAAAGGCGAGAATAAACGTTTCTGATCTTGTCTGATTTGCTGCTTGAACCAAACACCACGCCTCGCTCTCCGACAGGGAAGTTTTTTTAATTGTACCATCTTCCACCTATGGCAGGCTAAATTAAAACAGATCTGCGGTAAGTGAGTGCAGTATACTTATATATATTAATTTGAAGTCATGTAAAAGGAGTTTTGTTTAATAAGTACAGGAATGAATGAAATTGGTTAACCTATTACACTCACGCCATGTGGCGAATTAGAGTATGGAAAATGAGTTAATTGTATAACAGTAATTGAAGTCTTAACTAAGGCCCCGTAATTGAATAATGTTATCGCAAAATAATATGTATTTTAGCCAAACTTAATGTTTCAAAGATAGGGCCACATGCCCGTATAACATGTTGTAGAGTGTGTCAAACTTTCATTTCAAGTAGGCCTAAAGCAGTGTTTAAAATTATAAATGGATTTTGGTGCGTGTGAGGGTCCTGGGGGAATAAGTGTCGGAGCTTCTCGCTGATAATATTTGTATGCTTAGGGTCCCTCGCTTCACGTCGAGGAACAGCCCCAACCAACAAATGAACATCCAAGACTCTCAACTTCATCTGCCGGAGGAGAACAGCGAGGACAGGCCACACCAACACTAAAATGCTTTAGACCAGGACGTAAAACTTCACACCACGGAATAAATCAGGTGACACCAACCCAATATTACTTTTCACACAAGGGAATGTAACCCACTAGAACTCGTGGGCATATAGCTACACAACCTACAATAACTTTAAACTTTACACCTTTTAATTGGGTCCCTGGTTAACGGGACAGAATAGTGCGCGGACTTGGGGGGGAATCTTTTGTAATACTGTTTATATTAAATGTGAGCCCAGAGGTTGGCATGTATCTGTGGCTGATTACCATTCAGGCATGTAAATTTCTTTCTAGTTTTCAGTAAAAGGGTTACCTTAGTGCTAGTAATTATATCATTCATCATGTAATTTCACAGGTTAAATTTAGTTTTCAATTGATTCATTAATTTCACATATTTATATTCAGTTTGGGTCCTATAATGGATAGGAGTTTCTTTTGTTAGTTTCAGTCGGGTCACCAGTTTAATCCTGTATAGGCGGATTTTCATGCAGACTTGAACATGCTCCTGGGACAGGTTTAGTTATGCACGATCTTGCCTAGGAACATGTCGGCCTTTGGGCCAAATTAATTCTTAAAGGTTATAAAGCATCATGACACATTACTGTTTTTAATATTTCACAAAATTTATCATGCTTAAATTCTTTTTAATTTATTATGGTCACTTGTATTTTGACTGAATTATAATTATATTTACTCCAAGTCTAAGTGCTCATTGTGGGAGCACTTTATAGTAGTATCAGGCATTATGCCAACCCCTGAATTTTAGTATGGCCTGGGGGCACTGGTGTTACACACACACACACACACACACACACACACACACACACACACACACACACACACACACATATATATTTGGGTTATTATGTATTAAGATCTTGCAATAGGTGTTGCATTCAATAATATTTATGAATTGTAAATTATATGCCTCCTGGGGTGAAAGAGGTGTGGCAAGATATTATTTTTGAAAATTGTAATTGTCCTGTGATGTGGAACGTGTGTATGTGTTGTAGTTGTAGACATATATATGTTTCTATGTCCATTTATATGTGTTGTATATTCATGTGTATTTTTGGGGGTTAGGTATAGGGCTAAGTGGGGAAAAGTAACCCCAACTGGAAAAGAAAATCTTTATATTCATTTCATTTAAATTTTATATTTATTTTTTCAAGTAAAAATTTAAAGCAAAAACATTTTTAAGGAGAATACAATGATTTTGTTGGGAGATAGATATTTAAAGTTTGGTTATAATAAAAATTGATTGGTTGTTAATTTTGGAGTTGTAATTGCAAGTCCCGTCTCACTGGATCCAGCGCATTTTTGGCTTCTCTAGGCTATTAGCCTAGTTTTAATTATCTTGTGGCCCCTCTTAAGAAAAAAAAATTTCAAAAACAAATTTTTTGTATAAGTCAATAAAACACTTAAAGAGGGGTTACATTTGGTAGCAGAGCGTGGTTTCGATCCACGGACCTCTGGGTTATGGGCCCAGAACGCTTACACAAATGTAACTCCTCTTTAAGTGTTTTATTGACTTATAAAAAAAAATTTGTTTTTGAACATTTTTTTTTTTAACAGATTATTCTGGCGTCTCAGCGGTGTACAAGCATCACACTGAATGTAAGCATCCAGCGGCGGTCAGTTTAGTTCAGTTTAGTGGCGATTTATTCAAGTGAGGTTCGAAGTATTGTGGCGAAGTGTTATAATTGTGCGGGCTCTATTAGCTGACATTACTATTGCGTATGGACAAATTTTGCTCGGATTACTGTACAAGTTGATTATAAACTGCATTTGTGATTAATTAAAGCTGGTGATTAGTGACTTCATTGGTGTCTTGTGTTTTGTTTTCCACTGTACCATACGACGATCCGTGAGACCGTAGTAACAATACTATTAAACGAAGGGTTGAACTTATGGGTCACATTGTGTCATGAGAATTTCATAAAAACAATAATAGAAGGTTAGATTGAAGGGAAAATATGAAGAGGAAGACCGAGACTCCAATATATATGAAACAGATTATTATTGGTGATGTAAGTTGTAATTCCTACGAGGAGTTGAAACGGAAAGCACAGAGAAAATCGGTGTGGAGAACTGATACGAAATATCTGCGGATTGTTACGCTCACCCCATATTATTCATTATACTCCGTTTTAGTCGTACATACAGGGAAACAACCAGAAGTCACTCGCACCATGTTGAGAACATTGACTGAAATAGGCTTGTCAATTTCTCGGTCCACGCACTCGTCTGCTCAAACACATGTTCATAACATAACCCGCGGAAACGTAAGAAAAATTAATAATTAATAAAAAGAATTAATATTAAACATACGTATGTGAATATATATATGTGTGTTTATTTTTTTTAACAATATACGCTTACAATTAGCAAGCGTAAACGACCAATCAGACGACTCACTTCAGTGCGGTGTTCCAATTCCATCAGTAACGGTGTAGGACTACCGCTTCCTCGGAACGAACAGTACACGCGCGTTTTTTAACGCGGAAAAACTACATTAGCTTCCTGTAACGCAGACGCCCATTTCTTGGAAGCGTACGGTTCACTTTTTTTCTAACAGTTTTTTGCGGATCAAGTCGCTTGGAAATTGCACTCAAAACGTACCGCGTCTGATTCCGCATATGTGGGAGTACCTTTGTGATGTATATCTGACTGTTAACGCACGCGCGCGTTGCACAGAGGTTTTACTTCTGCTGTGTATGTATGAAATGTTCACGGTTTCGATTCCACCACCACAGTTTGTACACCGAGTTTCTTTAGTTTATATTTTTGGATGTCGGTTATTCTACAGCAGCCGTGTTATGTAGTTTTAAGCCAACAACAGTTTTAAGCCACAGACTATAATATTGGAAAACGAACGTAGAGATTTATCTACGTTGCAGAGGGGCAGATTTTATGTTCCAATGTAAAATTGTAAGTGAATAAAAAACAAGCTGGAGAATTGAAGCACATGTCACTGCAAACGTTTAAAGCAGGGTGCGGCAAAACAACGGGAGTTCTTTTGATTTCTTGGGAAAATTTCCGTAACAACGTTGGCAACACTTACTGATTGTTATATTCTTAACAATACACATGGGTATTTTCAGAGAAAAGAATCGCTGCCGTGGCGCTTCTTATCGGTTCCCTGCCTCGAAATCCCATTACCTTTGTTTTTATAGTGGAGATTTCATATTGTATTGTTTGCAAATCTGAAGAACCTTAAAAACAGATTTTGTAAAGCAGGCTCGGTATTTTGAATTACAAGTAAATAGTCCACTAACAACAGGACATTCAAATATCTGTCTCGTGATATCTTAATACCAGGGTTCGTTAGATGTTTCCATTTCCTTATCAGATCGTCAATGTAAATATTAAAAAGAGTAGGTTATGTACTGCAGCCTTGTCTAACACCTTGATTGACAGATATTTGTTGAGACATCCTACAATTATTTTTAACAGCTATTCTTGTTCCGTTATGCCTTGCATAGTTCTTACAGTTGTGGGTATCCCCGTTCTTCTAATATTTGCCACAGCAAATTTCTATCTACTCTATCAAAGGCCTTCTCAAAGTCAACGAAAACTACACGCGTTTCTTTATTGAAATCATGATGATTCTCAATTATTTGTGTAATAATAAAAAGCACTTTCTGTACAAGATCTGCTCTTCCTGAAGCCGTTTAGTTCTTCCAAAATAAGATGCTCAGAACTAGTCTGCAGACGGTGTTTTATGATCCTTGCATATATATATTGTATCCAGTGTCAACCAAACATATCCCCCTGTAGTGACAACAGTCAATCCGTTTTCCTTTTTTAGAAATAAACACCACCTGAGCAGTTAACCAATCCTGTGCGACCTGTTGTCTTTTCCAACATATATTATACAATGTACTAATCTAAGTTTTAGGAAGATACTCCCATACTTGAACAATTCTGCGTTCAATACATCCTACCCTGTTGCTTTTTCTTCCAAGGGCTTCTTAAAGTTCGTCCATTGTTATTAAGTCTCCCTCGTAGGTAACAGAGTTGTTATTACTATGGTCTGCTTTCACATTGTCATTAGACCACAAAGCTTTATCATGATCTATCCATTTACGTTCGACAATGATGTTTAAATTTGCTGTATCATTTTGAATTGTGGTATCATTTTCAATTGCTGTATTTTCGGTCAGATATATTTATATTTCAACATAGTAAATATGCACGAATAACCTTATACTGAATAATAAATACCTCACGCAAGAAGCAAAAACTAGGGTTTACAAACGCACAATACGTTCAGTAATATCCTACGCATCAGAGACCAAGCCAGATACAGCAACAACTCAAAGAAAACGACAAACTATAGAAATTACTATATTACGGAGGGTACTAGGACAGACAAGGTACGATAGGTTGCCAAACAGTAGTATAAGAGAAACGTGTAATGTAACAGATATCAATTCTTGGATTGCGGAAAGAAGAAGGGTGTGGAATGAACATGTGTAAAGAGTGGATGGCACAAGGCTAGTGAAAAAGGCAAGAGATAGCCAACCAAACACCAAGAGGAGCATTGGCCGGCAAAGGAAGAGGTGGAGTGACAGCATGTAGGACCGTTGTTATAGAACAGGACAGAGTCCTAAGAAGAAGAAGAAGAAGAAGAAGAAGAAGAAGAAGAAGAGGAGGAGGAGGAAGAGGAAGAGGAAGAGGAAGAAGAAGAAGAGGAAGAGGAAGAGGAAGAGGAAGAGGAAGAGGAAGAGGAAGAAGAAGAAGAAGAAGAAGAAGAAGAAGAAGAAGAAGAAGAAGAAGAAGAAGAAGAAGAAGAAGAAGAAGAAGAAGAAGAAGAAGAAGAAGAAGAAGAAGAAGAAGAAAGAGGAGGAGGAGGCATAGAAAATACAGGAAAGACAAAGACCGAAAACATTTAGTAAATAAAAAAGGGTAAGACAGGGATGCAGTATTTCGCTGACGCTTTTTAATATCTATACTGACGACATCATCCGAGCATGGAGACAAGATATTTGTTTACAAACGATGTATAATGGTAAAATAAAAGTAATATTATTTACGTTAATAATAAATACTGTTTACTATCGCGAAGCACTCACGCAGTCTGCTTTCGTTTCTCTAATAATAAAATAGCATCCCTCGTGGTTTGTACATATTTCTTATTTTCAGACCTCGCTAAGCGAACGAACGACACCCGCCCCTATTTCTCTAGGGGGTGTATATACAACGTCGCTATACTAGAATAGAATCTATTTGTGGATTATTGTTTTTTTTCTCTCGCTAACCCATATTTTTTGTCTCGTAATGGATGAGGAGGAGGAGAAGGATTGGGACCATTAGGTTTCCGTGTTGACAGGCGCGTCACTCCCAGCTGTTCGCTGTCACCTCTAGTTCGCCGTCCGCTGACAACGTGCACAATAACAATATTTGCAAACAAAACAATGAAGATCTAATTTTCCTGTTAAATAGTAGTGGTATTCACTGTAAACCGTACAAATTATTTTTAGTTTGAGTTTATAAAAAGTAAACAACTGACTACTCATGGGGTAAATTATACTATTTTTTCAAGCATATGCGCCTGGAGATGTAGACGAGTTAAAGAACGTTTTGGCAAAAGTAGTTGGCACCAACTGGACTGCTTCTTCTAAATAAAAACAAAAGTAGACCAAGCAGAGATAGTCAAGTGTGTGTGTGTGTGCGCGCGCGCGTGCGCAGAAGAGGGAGAATGCAAGCCAGAGAGAGAGAGAGAGAGAGAGAGAGAGAGAGAGAGAGAGAGAGAGAGAGAGAGAGAGAGAGAGTGAGAGAGAGAGGAGTGTTAGAGAGCGAGGCAGGCACGAAGTACTCATAATTTCGGATCTGCAGACTGTGGTAGTTGGCGTCGTGTCAACCAGGCAGGATGCAAGGGGCTAAAAGCGACATAAAGCCGTTGGGAACGGTACTTATTTCAATTACGAATAAAACTGAAAACGGGCAGTGTTGTTTGTTTTTAACGGTTGTGTGGTAAAGGCGTTTGTTAATTTTACAACAACGGCTGTTTAATAAGGTTTTTGGGGACATGAGTGTGGCGGAGTTTGATTCTAACTTTTATACACTTGACGTAATGGGGTAACAGACCAAACATGTGCTCCGTTTTGAAATACAACTATATACTAGATAAACTCATAAATTATTTATTTATTAATTTATGCACTGTATTTATTTATCAGTGAATAAATCAATTCTCTCTGCCACAAGCACAGAAGCGCATAATACTCTGACACGCTCTGCCGACCTTTCACGTGGTCTGGCTGGATGTTAGAACCGGTATATTTGTCTGGCTACTTGCAAGAAGTTATAATAATATATTTCGAAAAAACATGTAAAACATATATCAGCTTTACTGCTAATATACTCTGACACGCTCTGCCGACTTTTAACGTGGTCTGGCTGGATGTTAGAACCGGAATATTTGTCTGGCTACTTTCAAGAAGTTATAATAATATATTTCGAAACGTATAAACATATCAGCTTTACTGCTAACGTTAATATTACTGTTACGTAATGCGGAAAAAGTGTACGTCATTACAGGACATTCTACGTGTTTCTCGGCTATTACAGTGGAATCCGGCTGTAGTGTGTGTGTGTGTGTGTGCGTGCGCGTACATATTGCTGCTACTTTGAGATGAAGGACAATTACGTGACACTTGCCACGGGTCCGTAGCAGAGACTGACCCAGATTTCGCTGGTCCGCGCACACTGTGTTCAAGGCGGGAAGCAATTACGCTCTTGTGTTTTCTACTAGCGTACGTGGCGCGTAGTATGGACTATTCTGGAATCTCAGCTGCGTATAAATACAAGTACTCAGCAACGCTTAGTTCAGTTTTTGGTGGCGATTTATTCCAGCGCGGTTCGTAGTATTGTGGCGAATAAAGTATTATCTGTTTTATAATTGTGCGAGGCTATATTAGTTGACATTATTACTGCGTGTCAACAGTTTTTATTTGATTTGTTGTAAGAGACTATCGTGTTGATTAAATTAAAAAATTAAACCTCCGCTCAACAGTCCGTTGAGGACCAAGGCGTACCACGCGGCTTTTGTGTTAGCGTGACGCTGTATTGCTAGTACTACGCGCCACCAGCCGCTAGTTGCGGTATTCACAGCCAATAGGCGGCGCTGTTATCTTGTTGATTACTAACTGTGATAATTAAAGCTGGTGATTAGTGACTTAATTGGTGTATTGTATTTAGTTTTCCACTGTACCGTACGACGATCAGTAGACCGTCGTAACATTAAATTTCTTTCAGCACTTTAAAATCGGCTGGCAGCAACTTGGAACCGAAAAAAGTGTCTGGCAATTGTATTTTTTAATTTATTATATTGTCAAATGGAATATATCAAAAAGCCACACGTACTGCTATAACGTTTTATTCATAACTTTTTTAGCCCTTTGAAGCGTTGAGGGCGGCAAGGGAACCGGTAGCAAGCAGCCAGACTCCTCACTACGTTTCTAGCGAGTCAAGTTGAATTCCTATACAAAGTATCAAGCGTACAGGCCCGGCAGTCGTTCCTGAACAGTAAGCTGCGCCGATTCAGTGCATGAATTATACTACCCCCCCCTCCACAAACAAGTACAGCTAAGTTATCTGGAGAGAAGATAAGGGAGACGACTCGATAACAGTTCACTGCCTCACTTTCACATTACCTCCCTCTCCCTTACACACATGCTTCAATTGTTCTCGAAGTCTTGTTGCAACCAATGTTCACACTACGAACCACTATATAAGACTGTTGTGCGCATGTGCGAGATGACTGAAAATTTTGTTAGCCTCGCAACGAGATGTTTGTACACTGCGCATCTCTATGCCACTGTGCAATTTCTATCGTCAGGTTTCTACTGAAATACCGTAAGCATTTTTGTCGCCAGCTCTTGCTGTATAAGATTACACACGAAAATCTAATCTGTATTGAAACAGGTTTGGTTGACATGACTTGATTCTACTTTCATCATTAATACTGGAACAACAGAATGACAAACCTTTTCTTCTTCTCCTCAACCCAGAGGCTGGTGACTTTGCGAATTTCTTCTTTCCGTAGACAGCATCTTGATCACCACGATCTGACGATGAGCTGTGAAGCTTGAAAGCGCTAATCGGGAATTTTTACTTCCATGTTCCGTAAGGAAATGGAAGTATGGTGATAGAGAAAAAATCATGCTCGAGATAAGGGCAGATTCTGATTGTACTACCCTCAAAACAGGAAGAAAAGTCATTTTCCGACAAATGTGTCTGTGTGTAGAATTCTTTCTATGGCGAACGATAACTGCCGCAAAATCAAACAGAATCAATCATTTTTTGCATATGTGCCTGAGTTGTAGAGGACTCACGACCGATTTTGGTGAAGATCGGTTAAGGGGAAGAGGTAGTTTATCTGCAACGTTTAAGATTTGACAAGAGTAAAGTACTTAATTTTTATAAATAAAGTATCCTGAAAAGAAGATCATAATAATCCACTGTAGAAAGGTAGATCTATAATTGAAAACAGTAGTTGAAAAGGGAGGGGGTAATTTTTTGTATTAATGTTATAAATATATTCGACCGAAAACTTAAAAAAATTCAATAAAATATTAATAATTGATATCGTTCCATGAAAATAAAATATCGTAACAACGGATACGTAAACAAAATAATTTTTCGTTTTCAGAAATTCACAGATTACAAACGCTGGGCGGTATTCGCTTTCTTTCGCGTTGTTTAAATAAAAGATAATTTAATCAAATTAATTCTTTATTTTTACAATATTAACAACTATGTACAATTCGTATTTTGATTATCTTTCTCAGCGTTTCTACCAAAAGCATCCCGATATATTTAGTTTTGTTCTGAGTGTACATATAAAAAGTAATTTTATAATTAATTACGGTTCCATGGTTCTCCATACCGTTTTTTCTATAGTGGTGTGCAACCGTGTAATTTATGTTTTTGATTATAAACAATAACACAAATTTATTAATTAAAAAATATTTTTACGTTTTTTGCTTGTAAAGGTACGTTAATAAGATGAGTGATGATAGTGTAAACGAATATTTAGTTTTTCTTCTTCTTCTTCTTCTTCTTCTTCTTCTTCTTCTTCTTCTTCTCCTCCTCAACCCAGAGGTTGGTGACTTGCAATTCCTTCCTTTCCAACTAGTATTTGCAAATACCCACCTAACTATCGTGTGATTTAGTTCATTTTCGGTCGTTTGGGGGGGGGGTTATTGGAGTTTTTAAAAAATAACCGGCTGTAACCGAAGAGAAAAAAAAACGAAAATTACTGGTTAACCGAAAAAAAAGGTTATAACCGAGCGATTATTGACGTCCCTACGTCCCATCTGGCGTGCACTCGTTGAAAAATCCGCGAAACATGATCTACTTAGATGATAAGTATATATACAAATCCCCCGTATGTATGTACAAATAAGACACATCTACTGGATTCCCCCTCTGTACACTTTATTTTAAATGTAACAAATAACGAGTAGAGTACCTGCGCCGCGACTGAACTGTCTTAAATATCAGCCGGACAAGATTCGCTGTCAGAAAGGGTTCATACAACCAACGGCTTTACACCGTACAGCGGTAAGTTCGCTGCCATGTTGTTGGATTATTACTTCCACTATCCACGTAGCATATACCCTGTCACATTTCATCCCGCTTATTAAAGTAACGAAGACGATATTCTGTATCTTTCATTTCAGTCTCTCTCGCGTTCCATTTTCCCAACTGCTTTCTCTTCCTTCTTCTCCTCCTCCTTGCCGCCCACACCTTCCTGTTGTTGCCCGTCTGACGTTTCAAAGACGCCATTTTTAACGTTCACTTCTCCACTACCCTACTTCTGCTATACTGGGACCCCCCCCCCCCCGAGCTGCTAAAACTCACTCACTATTTTGAATTGTATACGTGTGTTATTGGATAAAATCAAATTAATAAATTTTAACATATTATAGCTGTGAGTGCAGCTCCGCGTTCAGCTGATTCTTATCTTTAGCCAAGAAACGCCGTGAAGCGGTGACCATACAATAGTTTCTTATACAGTAGAGCGTCGATAATTCGGACTAATTAGTGTTCAGCCCAGTCCGGGTTATCGATTTGTCCGGATATTCGACATATATAAAAAAAAATCACTACATAAAGTATAAGGATAGACGGGGTACTAACGAAAACTCAGCGTTATGTTAGAAACACCATTTTCGCTATATTTATTCCAAACACTTACACAAATATTGAATAAAAAAATTTGTTTAATCACGAATTCTGAAGAAATTTAAATACGCAATTTTTTTTTTTTTTTTTTTTTTTTTTTTAAACAAGGCTTGGGGTGCGTTTATTGAAGGCCAGATCTCTGAGTATCCTTAGTAACAAAAGTTGGGTAGTAGACCATTCGGGCTGCTTTTCCAGCCAAGACATTGCAGTTTCCAACGCGTTGAATGCATCGGCGTGTGAAGGTCCGGCTGATGCCTCATCAGCGATGTCTTCACTTTCATCGTTTTCGTTATCGTCTGGTGGCTCGACCTCAGGTATAGTGTTAGTTATTTCTTCATAATTTAAAATTTGATAAATCCTGACGATCGAGTCAGGAGTGGGATGTTGTTGTCATCCCCAACACGCCCACATTCCATTCGTCTACTATAACACTGCATAGAGGCTAGCCTAAAAGACATTCAGTAATTTGAACAAGCTTGCGCAAAATTCCCAATCTATTGGAATCTCGATTTTCATACCATTACGAATTGGCATGCCGATGAATCTAATTTTTCTGTGGACAAGGTCCGGATTTTTGACGTCCTCATTATCGATGCTCTACTGTAGGCCTATTTGTTTCCTGCGTATGAGCCACTGTGGACTGTGGACTACGTTTGGTTCAACTGGATCCTCCCTTCTTGTCCCCACTCTTCCTCCTCTCCACATCTTCTTCATTCTTGATCCATGTCTCTCCCTCCTTTCGTCAGTCCAGATGGCACCTGTCCTCTTCTTGGGATTTTCCTGATAACCTTGGAGATTTTTAATTTCTATTTGAGTAGCAAGCATTCTTCAGTGTCTTCTTGAGTAATCTGGAGTTATATGTCTTTTACTGTTTCTTTGAACCACGTATTGGACATTTTGAGCTTTTTGAAATAGTTAAAAGCTTCCCTGTTACTCTGTCAGGATTCATTCTTTGAACATGTCCGTAGAAAGTAATTCTTCTTTTTCTAATTACGTCTGTGAGTTTGTACTGTTCTCCATCTTTTATTGATCCCAAAATTTTTCTAAATATTCTCCTTTCTGTGACTTCCAGTTTTTCTGTTCAGAGCCAGACACTCAGTTGAATAAAGTGCTTCCGGGCGAATTATTGCCTAATTTTGACATTAATGGGAATTGATTTCTTGTTATATGTGTCCTTGGTTAAATGGTAAGCAATTTTCATCTTATCAACTCGTGCTTTAATGGCTTCTTTCTCTGAGACATTGTGTTCAATGACTTCTCCAAGATACTTGAATTTGTCAGTTCCATAGATTTCCCCGTACCGAGTTTTCAATTTCTTGGATATTGTCTCGAAGTTTGCAATAAACTTGGTTTTTTCAAAAGAAATTTGTAAACCCACTCTTTCGGCTTGTTCTGTCACCAATTCCACATGTCTAGCAAGCTGTTTCTACTGAATCTGACAGGATTGCTAGATCGTCTGCAAACGTTAGACAATCTATTGACAGTTTATCTCTGCTATAGCCTTATCCAATTCCCTGGCTGATGTGATTTTGCTCCAATCATTTTCACCATTCTCTTATTACTTTTCCCAGAACCCAGTTAAAAAGCAACGGTGACAGTCCAACTCCTGTCTTAATTTCAAACTGACTAGAAATTTCGCCTCTGAATTTCACTCTGAAGTAGGTATTCGTCAGTGTTTGTTTGATTAAATTTGTTGTTTTATTATATTTGTTTTTCTGTTTTTCTAAACATGCAGGAATCTAACCTGATCTAATCTAACCTGACCTGATCTAACTTAACCTAACCTATCCTTACTTAACAAAAATATTGGAAGAAAGAGGTTACTCGCACAAATGAAAAGTAGCAGAATTGAAATCTCATAGGAACGTTTCCAAGTGACGAGTCGGTGAGTAAGTGAAAACGAGAGGCGCAATTGATCGCATAAGAACAGGTAAAAACCGTTGTTTCGTCGCAACTGACCGGACCGAAAATATAACATGTCTCGTCTTTTTCAGAACATGTGAATGTTTTACGGATAATTGTTACTATACCGATGACGACAGTTGAAAGTAAACGACGCTTCACTAAAATGAAAAGAATTAAAACATTGTACAGAAATTGTATGGGCACTGTCACTCTGGACGCTTTGGCTACTTCGTCTATAGAAAGAAAATGAGATAGGCCTACATGGAATTCTAGATTTCACAAACAAGAAAGTGGGAGAGGAATTCCCTCGCTACGTCTAAAAATAGAAAAATGGAATTATTATACAAAAGTGAAATACCGTGTATCAAATTCTATAAAACAGTTGTAGTACTAGCACTGCTGCTGGACTATAAGCAAGAAGCACTGGCGCCAACTACAGGCTGCAGAAATGAGCTATTTGAGATAGATCGGTAAAGGGATATACGCGACTCGATCAAATAGACGAGAACTTGATACAGTTTCCTTGAATGAACTCATTCAGTTATAGAAATTGCTGGAAACAACGTCTAGAAATAACGAACAGTACCCGCTTTCCGATGTTGGATTATGAGTACGAGCTGGTTGGAAGAAGATCTGTAGGTAGGGCAATCACAAGATGGGGGGAGTCATGAGGCCGGATCAAGGGAAATCCTATCCATGAAGTGATGATGATGATGATGATGATGAAGTGAAATACCAGAAAAAACATTTTATATTTTTTACATAACTACTGATAACCATGAATAGTGGCCCACTCGGATCCAGCCCTCTGTGTTCCTCCCCCCACCTATTTCACTACTCGCAAGCCCCCACTGACCACCAAGATCTAGTAGGATCAGCTGAGCCGGTTTTGTGTCTACAGTAACGATCTCCAATCGGTGAACCATAAAACGCAAACTAATTACATAACTATTGATGACTGCGAACAGTGGCCCCCCATGATCCGGCTCTGTATGTCCCCCCACCCAGCTCACGACTACAAGCCGCTAGGGGTCACCAAGATCTAGTAGGATCAGCTGAGCCGGTTTTGTGTCTACTAGAAGTGTGCTAAACTAGTATTTGAAAATAACAGGTACGGACGAAACGGTTAAAAAAAAAATAACACGTACAAATACCTGTTATTATAGGCCTATACTTGTTATACATACACCTGTATTATATAATTTTTTATAAGAAATGAATTGAAACTGGAAGTATTAACAGTGTTAATTTACACTATGACTTTATTAAGCTGTTACCGTTTAAAAGAAAATAAGGAACAAGAGAATTTATAGGCCTGTCTCCATTTGGGAATACTTATTTAGGTTTTCACTAGGAGTAAAAAAAAACTGACATAGATTTAATATTAAATTATTGATTCCATTTTGGTTAACAAATCAGTTACGAAACTCAGGCAATGAAATTTAGAATCCGCGTAATAGCACAACAAATAATGTCAAAAAATTTTACGTGAGATGTGCAGTGAAGTTAAAATCATCTCCGAATCACATTAACAAAAAGTACTATATGGCCTATCGGCCACTCTGTAGGTTATAACAATATAATTCGCTTTTTCAGAATTTACCAAGTTGGTGCCTAGTATAATATATAATTTGTCACTATAATGTGTATTATATACCTGCATAACACACGAGAATAAATGTAACATTAGTATGAATTTTTTTCATTTATTAAAAACCAGCTTCGTCATAGAGATATTCTGAACCTCACTGGTTTGCTTCGTTTCGTACTCGTATGGCAATCGGCACATGCGCAGTATGAAGTATTCAGCACCAGAAAGTGCTTTTGCACTCGTAATACTCGTAGTGCTCGTTCACTTGTTTATTCGTTAGTTGCGAGGGGGGGGGGTCCCGCGACTCGGAACCGCGAGTAATCAGTACAAGTACTTCAACTTTTCAGTCACTGTGATTCCGTTCCACAAAAATACCTGTTATAGGTATATCGGCCCACCTCTAGTGTCTACAGTAACGATCCCCAATCGGTGAACCGAACAACGCAAACGAACATTTTCTCCCATTACTATTACAGCGCGCGCGTGTGCTCGCGCTCACACACGCATCACTCACACTTCAATCACTCTGTTCATTTACAGTCTACTGAGCGACGTCCTCTGTCTCTCTCCCACACGCCATCTCCGGGCGCGAAGCGAATTACATACAAGCGAACTACTTACACTACAGTACAGAAATTGCGTGTCAATTTCACGAACACTTGTATATTTCAAATATATTCCACGTCAATACCAGTGCAGTGTATTAAATTATACGTAGAGTACTCAATTCCCAGTCGGCACAGCCTGCAGGCAACGCCGTACCGTTCCAAAACAACAATAAATCATACACACACGGCACGAGACTGCTACGGAATATTTATTTTCACACTTTACCTCTGACAGCAGCTTCGGTGCCCGCAGTAGGCGTACACAGGCGAGCAAAACTTTACTGTCCGAATCACGCGATGAAAGCAACCAGCTGACCGCAAATCACTTTACCTGCAAACATGACAAAATTGATTCGTTATTTTCAAAACCTTACGGTAAAATAAACTTAATTCTATCTTAAAAAGTAAATCCTTAGATTCGTAGTGACCGTCAATCAATAAACTTTAACGATGAAGTGTTTCCGAGGATCGGTCAGAAAAGTATAACACAAATTTTAAATTATTTGTGTCGACGTTTCGACAACATTTATTGTCGCCATCATCATCAGGACCTGTGTATGAATACAAGAGAAAATATCAAAAACAACAGATCAATTAGTTGAGTGATCGTGTTTGTGTATGTAAGTGTAATACAGCAACAGTTTGTTTCAAACAAAACAATAATGTAAAACAACAGTTTTACAGAATTTGTTGGAGTCCTTTCTTCGACCATCCCTCATATTCACCCGATTTGGCTCCGAGTGATTTCCACCTATTCTCCCGCCCCAAAGAGCACGTGGGAGGACAACGTTTCGGAATGAAACAGGTGGCTGACGCCTGGATCCGAAATCTGGGCACGCTGTGGTTCAAAGTAGGCATTAAAAAACTGTTTTTACGCTACAGAAAGTGTATTGAGAAGACTGGAGATTATACTGAAACATAAATACACGTTTCTGAATAAAAGTATAGTTTTCTTTTTAATCTTTACATGTGTTCTTTTATTTTTCCTAAAACAGGGAAACTTAATTTTGAGACGACCCTCGCAATGAATGTACTTTGTTCGAAAACAGTGATCGAATTCGGCAGCTCACTACTAGTACTAGTGTACTGTTACAGGTTTATTATCTTGTATATACAGTATTTCCAGTCTTTTTTCTAATTGAATTTAACATGTTAAAACTGGTCTCTAAGACCAACCACCAACTTATCTCTAATACCTCTTAATACTAAATACATATCAGCCAAATTCAGTCCAATGACATCCTTTAGTTAGTTCCGGTGTTCTTAACTAAACACTCTCACCCGCGCACAATGCTCTGCTTTTGTAACACAAAACACTACTCAAGTTAAGATAGCTTTTTCTCTTCAGTCTTCGCAAAACGTGTTCATTGTCCAGCAGCTGAAGAACTTTTGCATTTTCGTGGAGGTGAAGCCTTTCTTCATGCATCTTCGCAAACCTTTTAATCTCTTCTTTAATTGTTGGAATACCTAGATCTCTGTGGATATCGGCGTTCCTAACATACCATGGTGCATGCACCATGGTACGCAAAACTTTGTTTTGGAATGTTTGTATTACCCTGATGCTACTATCTTTTGCGTACCCCTAGAGTTGAATTCCATACAACCAGGTGGGTTTAATTATCTGATTATACATCAGAATTTTTCTGTATAAAGACATGTTGGAATGTTTTCCTATGAGCCATTTATATTGTCGGAATTATATGTTAAGTTCCTCTTTTACCTTTTTTACATGCTCTTTCTATCTCAGTTTGGTATCTAATGTCATACCCAGGTATTTGGCTTTGTTTTCATAAGGAGCTTTCATGACGAATGATGGAAGATTATTCAATCTTTTATTGTTGAAATTAATGTGTGCCGATTTGGCTTCGTTAAGTTTAATTTTCCATTTTTTGGTCCATTCATATACGGTATCGCTAGCTTTCTGCAATAATCGGGTTGAAATAACCTCATCTTGCCCTGTTGTAAGCAAAGCTGTATCATCAGCAAAAGTAGCAAACTGCTTGTTTTCTAAGTTTGGTATGTCAATGGTAAATAATACACACAAGACAGGCCCAAGAACCCTGCCCTGTGGTACTCCCGCCTGCACGTCTTTTAGGTCTGAATATGCTTCTTCTTGTTTAACTCTAAACAATCTATTATATATGGCCGAGGTACGGATGGCTACATATTGTTTAGGTAACATTTTATTTAACTTGTAAATTAATCCTTCAAGCCACACTTTGTATTGCCAGCATAATATAAAAAAAAAGTAAGTCAAATATTAATATGTCAGCGTAGAAAGCATTAAAAACTGAATTACTTCTCTGTCAAGAGCAAAAGTAATTACAATAATTTTTCATCCTCAGCTGTCATCAGTCTCAGCAAAGAAGCCGTAATGTTTTTTGGGACTCGGAAAATTAATGAAGACAAATCGTCTTCTTTTTGTGTACGTTGGAACGAACTGACGACCCAAAGCCGCACTCTGCGGATACTGCAAATGAGTCGTGGACACTTGAAATAAATAAATCTTTGTTACTTAGCATTTGTGTTTGTGTTTGAAGAGACCGAGGCTGGTAATGAAAACATGTGACGGATAACGAACCGCGAAAATAATGAAGTTACTAAATCAGGAGTATAATTTCGATCACTGGCGCACGAATTTAATCGAATTAATTTACAATCAGACTTGTGCCACTAGACAAATTAATGTAACTTAACTTTTCGCTAACTTTATAAAGCAATTCTCGGTAGTATATATTGGGAATTTACGAAAAATTAATACTAAATTAGCGGTGCCGTTAGCGGTTCGATTCCCGTCATGAGGATAATGCGAACTCACATTTAGACGGCCAATAGACTCGTTCGAAGGCTGTGGCACACCGGCCAATTGTAGCCTCTTTCGTTTGTCTTTCCTTGGGCTGCAGAACTCGCTCAGTGTTTTCAACGAAATACATTTGTTATTAAGTATATTACTATATTATATAACTTTAAATTATCAGAAATTTAAAGAAGACCTTGATAACCCATATTTTTTTATTACAATAAGCACTACAAAATCCTGACTATCTCATTGGTTTCTTAGTTACATTTACAAACCTCTTTTTTTCTTCTCCTTCTTCTACTGGCGTTACAACCATTACAGTATGGTTTTAGGCTCTTCAACGATTTTTCGGCCCTTCATTCGGCCCTCTCCATTTTCTTATCTCCATATTCCTCAGATTCTCCTCAACATCCTCGATCCATCTTTACCTGGCCCTTCGTCTTGATCTCCTACCTACTGGTTTCTATTCTAGAATATTTCTGGGCAGTCTGTGTTGTTCCATCCTGATTGTGTGTATCCCAGTCAGGCTATTCTTCTACTCTTTATAAACGTTACTATGTCAGCTTCTTGTATCAGGTTATCTGCACTGGGGGAGGATAACTTTAACTCATTGGATCCTGACAACTCTTCGAATTCAACCAATCCAATTAATTCTCGGGATTTCCTTAATCTCTGCATCGCATACCTGCTTGTGTTGCTGCACAAGATCTCGGACTTCCGGACTTCGCTGGTACGGACTGGTCACGAAACTCCATACTTTACATTCTTCTACAGGTTGGTTGGGATGGCCAGTCCCCCCTCCATTTCTGTATCAGGTTCCCTAGTCTCCACTCGGTTGGTAACATCGTCTCCACTCGGTTGGTAACATCTCAGAGCATATTTTAAGTGTCTTATGCCTTTGGAGCACAGATATATATATATATATATATATATATATATATATATTGTAACATTACATTTGGAACCACTTAATATCGTACCCGATTTATTAAAGACAATGGATAAGAAGCTAAACAAGAAGAAGTATATCTTTCAGGATGATAGTGAAGAGGAACGAATAAATATTTCAGACTGACTAGTAATACAACTGACCGTACCCAAATTAATGATTCAGGCAAAGTGATGCAAAATACATCCAACCCCGATTAAGACATGAACTTTAAATAAGGATAAAATAAGTATTATAAAGACTGACGGATTATGTATCAATGCTATAAGGAAACAAATGGTTCCATTCACTGTATTATAATATCAAGGTAATCAAAATACAAATTGAGGGATAATAGGCCCAAACATACAATACTATGTAAAGAGAAATAGTAGTAAGTGATTGATTTGAAGGATGTAATGAAAATATAACAAACCTTATTATAGATACAATGAACCATACCACTAATTGTAATAAATAATGATCACAAGGTTGTCTAGAAAACAACACATAATAATTTATTCACAGTAACATTTTATAACAAGAGTGCATAATAGTAGTTAGTAAGTGATTTACCAAGTGACAATTTAATAAGGGTGGGTACACCAAAGTGAAATGAGTAAAAGAAATAAATATTATGAAATAACCACTATTAACACCAAAGTACAGTGAAAAGGTACAAAGTGCAAGTTTAACCCAAAATAGAGATAAACCACAAGAATTATAAATCAGAACTCATAGGCCTATAAAAGTGAGAGTGGACAATAAAATGTAAAACCCCATAAAAACCAATAAGAATAAATATAAAAACAAAACCATTCTAAAATGATACTGAAGTACAATACAGTTAATAAATAAACTAATGTACATTAATTTTAAGAAAACACTATATGTAAGATTACATGATAAAAGTGGAAATAATACTTACATGAGAAGGTAACAAATAATTAATCAAACAGTCAAAACTAGATAGATTAATTATTTATAAGTGTGACAAATAGAATCCAAACAGTGCAATACTAACCAGTGTTAAAATAATAAACAAAGTGTTTTTTGAACAAGTATCACCAGTCAAGTGCTAGTATTAAGGATATACCTAGATGACAATTGGGAGAATATTTGTTTATATTCCCAATTCCTTAAACCTATAGGAATATGACTTTGTTTAAGGGTGAAAAGTACCAAAAAATAGAATAAACAAATGAAATAGTAGTAAAAAATGAAGAGTAACCAAAATATTGTTATTATAGTAAGAATTAATAGTAGCTTAATAGTATAGTTGTATTCAGGATAAAAATCCTCTAATGTTATTAAGGATGTTATTGTTATGAATGTTTAAATAGTAAGTTTATATAGTAAATGTTTATAAGCAATGTTATGATAGCATAAAGAAAGCAGAGGAGATGGTAATGTTAATGTTATAGAACGGTGCAAAAGGTTATAATTGTTAAAATAAGCACTAAGAGTAAGTCATATTCTGTTGAGTGGTGATGAAGCCTATATTAAAGTTATATTAAAGCTATGTTAAAGTTATGTTAAGGTTATAAATTTAAGAGTTAAACAATTGTATGGATTAAGTAAAAAGCAGTTTATTTGTTCAAATGTTCAGTAGAATCATAGCCATGTGGGCATGAGATTAAACTAATAGGATAGTATATCCTTTTTGTTTTGTTAAGATAGTGTTATATGTTAAACAGTTTTTATGGTTGTTAAAAGTTAATTTAACTGTTAAAGGTTTACTAAGATATCAGTCATGGAAAATTACATTAAGGTAAAATGTTTGTAAACATGGTGATGAAGATAACACCAGTACATAGGCCAGGTAAAACCAACTTTTGTAAATTTTAAATAATACTGTTAGGAATTTTATGAAACAAATATTGAAGGATGAACCGATTTAGAGTTAATAGCATACACTACAAATCTAGAAACAAAATAATTCGTTTTAAGCTATCTATGAAAAATTCAAATAACAAAATTGTAACAGCTGTATTTCTCAAGTAAAGGTAGGCATGTTTAGTGTCTATGTGTGTCAAATGTAAAGACCAAAATAAGGTTGATAATAGTTTTAAATTCCCAATCAGTATAGAAAAGTTATACTAATTTAAAGGTTTTGAACAAATTCTGACATTGAAATAATGAAATTACATGACAATGTATATCCGAATCAACCAACCAGATTCCAAGTTTACCCATAGCAACCAGAAATTTCGGATAAATAAAAAGAGACTTCTTTAACAACGGTCATAGCGTACAGACGCGTTTGCAAAACGTCTTACATAATTAACTATAAATTGTGAAAACACGTTCCAGACATATTAATACCGATAGATACACATAATACGAATTATTACAACCAAGTGAGGAACAACTAGCATTGGAGATAGAAGAATCAAGAACCATGGAGGAGGACCGAAGCAGACGTGGGCCCTATCTTCGACCAAGAACCATATAAAGAAGAGGATTTGGTGACTTTGACATTTTTATTATATTATGCATCAACACCAACTTTTGTATACCCGACTTTTTAAAAATTAAGCAACTAAACTACAGACACCATATCACTCCAACACTAAGAACACTCACTAATAACACGAATTGAGATTGACACCTTTTTTAAACACCACAAGAACCTTTGATTTCAATAATAATTAATAAACACATGAACTGGACATAACCTATAATAACTAGCAGCCACGATTCAACTGCATGTGTGCACATTCACTCTAAACTTTGTAATATCCTTGAACTGTAAAATTTGTACTTTGATTTGTAGAATAACGTTTTGTTTAATTGTAATCCCCGAACCATATACGCCCTGAGATGATCTATTTTAATAGAAATAATAACCAACGCTTTATTTTGGTCTGAATGCAATAAGAATTACAACTACAGTACCAACTGGTAAAGGAGACACATAATTTTTGCCACGATTGTGATTATCATAAAAGAGACGAGAAACAGTTAACCCATGTTTTATTGAATAAATGATTTCTATAAGGATATATGTTTGTTGTTATATTTGCGTCGTTATTATTGCTGTTCCATTTAAAAAATAAGTTCACAGAGCACAGCGGACACCACAACGGTTGGCAACGGTGGGTGACGTCATCGAAACGGTACGTATAGTGGGAGCGAGCGGCAGATTACAAAATCATTCGCCGTTCAACATATATTATTAACAGTAACATTATTACAACAACAACAGTGTGGTTGAAGGTAGTTAATACATATATATTTGTTACTAATTGACGTTTCCAACGGGCGGCGTATATAATTTAAGTGCCCGCAACACAAACAGAGTGTTACAAATTGACGAATCCAAAGTGAGACTTTAAGGAAATAAAGAAGTAACGAACACAACATTATAATTAAAGTTCGTTATAAATTGGCGAACCAACGTGTGAGGCGTTTAATTTAATATAAATTAAATTATAATTTATAGACAAACAAACAAAAATAAACAAAATGAGGAAGCGGGAAACTTCGCGAAAACGAGCGGCCGAAACCAAGAAAGTAGACGAATTAAACATGGAAGACAAAGAAGCAACACCGGTCGAGGAAGTAGAAGTAATAATAAGAGAGGGGCATTATGGAATATTTAAAACAGAGTCATGAAGATTTCAGTAAGAAAATGGAGGAATTAAAAACGGACAATATACAGTCCATAGAGGAATTAAAAACGGACAATAAACCGTCTATGGAAGAATTGAAGGAAGAATTAAGTGAGAACAGTAATAAAAACTTAGAAAAATTGAAGGAAGAATTAAGTGAGAACAGTAATAAGAACTTAGTAATATTGAAGGAAGACTTGGGTAAGAAGATGGAGGAAATAAAGAGTGATAATAAACAAACCAAGGAGGAATTGAGCCGAGAATTGAAAGAGAATAGCAGTAAAATGGAGGAGAAAATAGACGCAAATAATAGAGCATTGAGGGAAGAATTGAAGGGAAATTACCGAGAGACCATGAAAAAACTAGATGAACACAAGGAGTCATTAAAAGAAGAGTGGAATAACAAGATGGAAATTAATAACCGGCAATTGCAGGAAGAATGGGACAAGAAACTGGAAGAACCGGTGACTGAAATGAAAAGGGTAGAATCCGAGACCAAGGAAAAGCGTGAGCGGATGAACCAAGAGATACTGAGCGTCCGGGAAGAAACGAATGGACGAATTGAAAACATACGAACCAATCAAGCAGTGATGGGAGA
The DNA here is from genome assembly GCA_034769895.1 of Magicicada septendecula. Lineage (NCBI taxonomy): Eukaryota > Metazoa > Arthropoda > Insecta > Hemiptera > Cicadidae > Magicicada > Magicicada septendecula. The sequence continues at coordinate 56,936,291 of CM068374.1, forward strand.
AAGATTAGAAGGTATGAGTACTAGCCTCAATCGAGTACAAGACCAAACAACTGCCCATAGAGATGAAATTAATTCCCTAAAAAACAGACAATGTACCGGTGCCCATACCACGTGTGAGGAAAATCGAGAAGTGATCGATTTCCAAAATTATAGAAGAAACCCCATGCTATTCTTAGAACGAGTAGAAGAAAAAATAGCCAAAACCGGAGAAGACAGATGGTTTGTGATTAGGAGTATGCTGGACGAAATGTTCCGAAAAGTATATGACAATTGGTGGACGGCGATGCGGCCGAGTATACAAAACTTCCAAGAATTTAAAAAACAATTCAAAGCTAAGTATTGGTCTGATGCCACGCAACATATGATAAGAAGTGACATAGGATTGGGCCGATATGACCTGCACGGCAAGCAAACTCCGACCGCATATTTTCTTGGAAAAATAAACATAGCCAGACATTTAGAGCCTGCTATTCCTACCGAATGTTTAGTGAGGCTATTAGCTTACCACTATGGTGGGGAAATTACAAGAGGCCGAATAAACGGACGTATACAAACCATCGAGGAGATGTCGACATTATTAGCGGAGATGGAACAGGAGAAGAACTTCCTCCAGTACAGACGAAGGAACGACGAAATAAATAGAAACAATGGTCGCCGCGACGCCCACTATGAAAACAACGGGCAAAGACCGAACAATAGTTACAACAACAACGGTAACCACTATCAACGCGGTTACCAAAACCACAATAACAATAACAACTATCCACGAAATAATGCGGCAAATAATAACAACAATAACAACAACCACTATTACCGTAGCTCTCCTACAAATAATAACAATAATGGATACCAGCGTGCCAATGACAGAGACCACCATTACCAGAACAACCGAGGTTATAACAACAACTACGATAACCGATACAGACAGAATAATAACGGCAATAATAACAATCAAAACCAAACATATCGAAGACATGTGAATTATGTAAGCATTGACGGTAGAGACGTGGGAAGGCGTTCGTACCAGGGACGAACGAATTACAATGGGAACCGTGGGAGAGGTTTTCAGGAGGAGAGTAACCAGCACTACCGTGATGAACATAGGCGAAGTAGGAGCTGCGACGACAACAGGAACAACAGAAACTCAGTGACGTTTGATAATAACGCCAGTGAGGTACAAGAGTTGCAAAATAGAGACAGACCCGGTCAATCAGACAACAGGACTGAGGAGATCAGCCCTGATTTAAACGGACCGCGGCAGTGAAAATCCATCAGGTCCCATCACTGAACCGACAATTTGGGTACTTACTAGGACGAGACAAAATGACTGACGATACAATGACGATAGTGCACAATCACTTCTTAAAAAATGTGAGAGAAGAACTACTGAACGAAGACACGATCACACACAATAGTTCGAATAACGAGATCGCCTATATTATCGCCCAAGTGAATGGACTAGACGCAAGATTCATGATAGATACGGGCGCAAACGTATCATTAATTGATAATAAAGAATACATCAAAATTCAAAAATATAGTAAGGTCATATTACCAACTTTACCAATTCAGAATATAATTTTAATCGGAGCCACCGGAAGGCAAAACAAGTCAATAAGAAAACAGGTATCATTAACAGTAACCAGCGGAAATGTAGCTATACCTATGATTTTTCTAATAGCTAGTAATCTACCATTTAATCTACTAATAGGCTGTGATATTTTGAGAAAATACTCAGCAATAATTGACATGAGACAGGCCATAGTGTCGTTAAAAATGGATAATATAGAATGGACAGCAAAATTAGTAGAAAATAAAAATGTACCTTTATGCAATAGTATAAGAAAATTCAACAATAATCAAGATGATTCATGGAATATAAGAAGGGAATACTTTGGGAGTGAAGATAGTTTATGGTTGAAAAAATTAGAAGAGATCCGACAATTTCGGTCAGAACAAAATGAATGTAATTTAACCACACAACAAATAGAAAAGTTGATATCCATATATAATAAATACCGCTATGTTTTCTCTGATATACCTGGCAAAGTAAAAAATTATCAATTTACACTACAATTCAAGGAGCCTGTAAATTTTAATAAGAAATCATATCCCGTTGCTTATGCATTAAAAGAAGCAGTGAGGACTGAACTAGACAAAATGATAGCAGAAGATATCATCGAGTATAGCTGTTCCCCATATACAAGTCCGTTAATAGCCGTTCCCAAGAAAGAAGGCAAAGTACGACTCTGTTTGGATGCTAGAGAGATCAATAAGATCATAGTTAATGACAGAACATCTCCCGGAGAGATTGAGGAGATATTGAAAAAATTTAATGGCATACAATTTATCAGCACCTGGGATACTGTTTGTGGGTATTGGCAGGTGGAGTTACACCCAGATAGTCGAAAGTACGTCGCCTTTATTTTCGAAGGAAGGAACTACCAGTTCAAGAGACTACCGTTTGGACTGGTAAACTCAGTAGCTGTATTCGTAAGATGTATGGACCAGGTGTTGGGTCCAGATACTATTCCATATACCACAGTCTATGTTGATGACTTGTTGATTACTTCAGTGAATTGGGAAGACCATTGTGACAGAGTAGGGCAAGTATTACAAAAATTATCAGACAATCACGTTACCCTAAAGCTTCAAAAATCCAAACTTATCGCCAGTGAAGTCCAATTCCTGGGTTTTAACTTAACAAGACAAGGAATAACACCATCCAATGAAAAGATAGAAGCTATCCAGAAATTCCCAAGTCCTAAAAATAAAAAGCAACTTCAATCATTTCTGGGACTTTGCAATTATTATAGGAAGTTTCAGAGAAATTATTCTGAAATGACAGCGAAGTTTTCTCCACAATTATCCTCTAAGAATAAATGGTCATGGGGACAGGAACAAGACAACTTACTTCAAATGATCAAGCATAATTTCTTAAGTTCAGTTATATTAAAACATCCTAATTTCAATCAACCTTTCTTTATGAACTGCGATGCCAGTGATATAAGTTTAGGATCTGTATTATACCAAGAAGATAGTGAGGGAGACCATCAGGTGGTGAGTTTTGCAAGCAGAATACTTAATGGATGTGAACGCAATTATAGTGTAACGGAAAAGGAGTTACTAAGCGTTGTATTCGCTTGTGGGAAATTCAGAACCTATATTCTTGGATACACGATAACTGTGAGGAGCGATCATAAGTCAATATCTTTCCTAAAGAATTGCAAGATTAACCATGGAAGATTGGCAAGGTGGATACTCGCACTACAGGAATACCATATAAGTTGGGAGTATGTTCCAGGAAAACAGAATATTGCTGCAGATATATTGTCCCGGATTAACATAGAACAACAAACTTTTGAAGGGGAAAAAGAAACAATCGTCAAGGTATATACGATAATAAAAAACAAATCAGATTTGGAAAACATCATGAAATCAATTTCACAACAACAAACAGAGGATACAAAAATCAACAATTTTAGACAAAGACTGATCCAACAGGATGAAAAAATTACTGCATATTATTGTCTACATGAAGACATACTATTTTACAAACCAAATAATAACCAAGGCTCATGGAAGGTGGTGATACCTAAAGCTTTAGAAACAGAATTAATGCTGGACTACCACAGTCGATATGGGCATATGGGTGCATTAAAAGTAATGAGAGCACTTGAGGAACATACTTACATTAAGAATATCAACCGGAGAGTTAGAGAATGTATTCGGCAGTGTCACATCTGTCAATTGGCAAAATGCAATAACGAAAAAACAGAAGGAATAATGCAACCAATTACATCAACTGGTAGATTAGAGAGAGTATTTTTAGATGTGTGTGGACCGTTACCTCGTAGTGGAGGGAGAAAACAGTATAAGTTTATTATAATCATGTTCGACCATTACTCCAAATTTACAAAACTATGCCCCATTAATCGGGCGACTACAAAAAAGATTCTGCAAATAGTGATCCAACAATACATACCAGAGTTAGGAGCTCCAAGGTCAATTATTACTGATCACGGAACTCAGTTTCGAGGAAGGGTATGGAAGGAGACTTTGTTAGACTTAGGTGTCAAGACATATAAAACATCTGTCTATCACCCAAATAGCAACCCGGCGGAAAGAGTACTGAGGGAGGTTGGGCGTATCCTCAGGACATATTGTTTTGATAAACACCAGAAGTGGAGTGAATACATTACACAAACAGAAAACTTTGTCAACTTAGCTTACCATGAATCAATACAAGATACTCCATATACCATAATGCACGAAAGACTACCACCCCGAGAAATTAGTGAAATAATCAACTTCCCAAACAACCCAGCTTACCAGTTCGACAACGTGAGATTCCACAGCAAACTGAATGAACAGGTGGAGAGAAGAAGGAAAAAGTACAAAATCAGTCAGCAGAAAATGATCCAGTACAAGATTGGAGACAAAGTATTGTTAAAAAACCGCGAATTGCCAAGTTCTAAGGAAGGAATAGCAAAAAAGCTATTGTTATTGTATAATGGACCATATCTTATTGTAAAAAACAATAACAATAATACTTATGTAATTAGTGATGTGGAAACAAAAAAGATTAAGGGAACATACAACCAAGTTTCCTTAAAAATGTATTATGAACCCAATAAACGAAGTATAATACCACAAAATTCTAAAGAAATAGTAAGATCAACTTACAACTAATTATTAATGAGAATTAACATGGAATTGAAGAATTTATTATTATAATACCACAAAATTCTAAAGAAATAGTAAGATCAACTTACAACTAATTATTAATGAAAATTAACATGGAATTGAAGAATTTATTATTACAATACCTCAAAATTCAAAAGAATATAGTAAGCTCATCTTACCAACTTTACCAATCCAGAATATAATTTTAAATGAAACCAAAATAAACAAATTTGAATATCAAAAAAAAAAAATTCAAATAAATACTAAGGACAACTTACAGTACATTGTGATGATGTTATTATGAATCAAGTGAATAAACGAATGTGAATAAATTTCCAAATCCTAAACAAGATAAGCACCTCTTATTAAACACAGTTATGAACTTATTATTGGAATATAAAAGAAAGATGCAACATCCATGAATCAGAAGAAACCATAGTGCTATAAAATGAATAAGAAAAGACAAATGTAGACAGTCGACGATGGAAATAAGACAAGACTAGAAACGAATTTATTACAAATAACCTATCATGATTGTGAGAGAATCAACAACAACTATAGATACAGATACTTGTTATGTTTTAACTGAATGAAGATAGTGAATGAAAAATGGAGATTAAGGAGTACTGATAAAAAAGGAAAGAAGATAGTACCAATTGAAAATAAGAAATGTTATTAATATCGCCACAAGAAAATAAACATCTGAAAGAATCAATGGAAAGAAATATTTAGATCTGAGAAGTTTAACTGAGTGAACCATCCCAAGAATATATTATTATATTATTTTATTTGATTTAGTCGTGAGTAGACTAGTGATTATTAAATGTGATTGACTGATGAGATACCTCCAGCAATCGATATTATTTATGTATTATGTATTGTAAGGACAGCGGGGATTAGGTCAAGAGAGCCCCCCGACTGATTCCAAAATATATGGTGATTAATTTGTTAGGGAAGTAACATGTTCCAGGGATAGAACACTTATAATTAAAGACGAGTATACCAGATCATAAAAAGAATAACAAATGATAATGTGAAGGATAAGATAATTGATAATTTCAACAAAAAACAATATTTTATTAAAATAATCAAATTTGATGGCAGGGTAATATGTAACATTACATTAGGAACCACTTAATATCGTACCCGATTTATTAAAGACAATGGATAAGAAGCTAAACAAGAAGAAGTATATCTTTCAGGATGATAGTGAAGAGGAACGAATAAATATTTCAGACTGACTAGTAATACAACTGACCGTACCCAAATTAATGATTCAGGCAAAGTGATGCAAAATACATCCAACCCCGATTAAGACATGAACTTTAAATAAGGATAAAATAAGTATTATAAAGACTGACGGATTATGTATCAATGCTATAAGGAAACAAATGGTTCCATTCACTGTATTATAATATCAAGGTAATCAAAATACAAATTGAGGGATAATAGGCCCAAACATACAATACTATGTAAAGAGAAATAGTAGTAAGTGATTGATTTGAAGGATGTAATGAAAATATAACAAACCTTATTGTAGATACAATGAACCATACCACTAATTGTAATAAATAATGATCATAAGGTTGTCTAGAAAACAACACATAATAATTTATTCACAGTAACATTTTATAACAAGAGTGCATAATAGTAGTTAGTAAGTGATTTACCAAGTGACAATTTAATAAGGGTGGGTACACCAAAGTGAAATGAGTAAAAGAAATAAATATTATGAAATAACCACTATTAACACCAAAGTACAGTGAAAAGGTACAAAGTGCAAGTTTAACCCAAAATAGAGATAAACCACAAGAATTATAAATCAGAACTCATAGGCCTATAAAAGTGAGAGTGGACAATAAAATGTAAAAACCCATAAAAACCAATAAGAATAAATATAAAAACAAAACCATTCTAAAATGATACTGAAGTACAATACAGTTAATAAATAAACTAATGTACATTAATTTTAAGAAAACACTATATGTAAGATTACATGATAAAAGTGGAAATAATACTTACATGAGAAGGTAACAAATAATTAATCAAACAGTCAAAACTAGATAGATTAATTATTTATAAGTGTGACAAATAGAATCCAAACAGTGCAATACTAACCAGTGATAAAATAATAAACAAAGTGTTTTTTGAACAAGTATCACCAGTCAAGTGCTAGTATTAAGGATATACCTAGATGACAATTGGGAGAATATTTGTTTATATTCCCAATTCCTTAAACCTATAGGAATATGACTTTGTTTAAGGGTGAAAAGTACCAAAAAATAGAATAAACAAATGAAATAGTAGTAAAAAATGAAGAGTAACCAAAATATTGTTATTATAGTAAGAATTAATAGTAGCTTAATAGTATAGTTGTATTCAGGATAAAAATCCTCTAATGTTATTAAGGATGTTATTGTTATGAATGTTTAAATAGTAAGTTTATATAGTAAATGTTTATAAGCAATGTTATGATAGCATAAAGAAAGCAGAGGAGATGGTAATGTTAATGTTATAGAACGGTGCAAAAGGTTATAATTGTTAAAATAAGCACTAAGAGTAAGTCATATTCTGTTGAGTGGTGATGAAGCCTATATTAAAGTTATATTAAAGCTATGTTAAAGTTATGTTAAGGTTATAAATTTAAGAGTTAAACAATTGTATGGATTAAGTAAAAAGCAGTTTATTTGTTCAAGTGTTCAGTAGAATCATAGCCATGTGGGCATGAGATTAAACTAATAGGATAGTATATCCTTTTTGTTTTGTTAAGATAGTGTTATATGTTAAACAGTTTTTATGGTTGTTAAAAGTTAATTTAACTGTTAAAGGTTTACTAAGATATCAGTCATGGAAAATTACATTAAGGTAAAATGTTTGTAAACATGGTGATGAAGATAACACCAGTACATAGGCCAGGTAAAACCAACTTTTGTAAATTTTAAATAATACTGTTAGGAATTTTATGAAACAAATATTGAAGGATGCACCGATTTAGAGTTAATAGCATACACTACAAATCTAGAAACAAAATAATTCGTTTTAAGCTATCTATGAAAAATTCAAATAACAAAATTGTAACAGCTGTATTTCTCAAGTAAAGGTAGGCATGTTTAGTGTCTATGTGTGTCAAATGTAAAGACCAAAATAAGGTTGATAATAGTTTTAAATTCCCAATCAGTATAGAAAAGTTATACTAATTTAAAGGTTTTGAACAAATTCTGACATTGAAATAATGAAATTACATGACAATGTATATCCGAATCAACCAACCAGATTCCAAGTTTACCCATAGCAACCAGAAATTTCGGATAAATAAAAAGAGACTTCTTTAACAACGGTCATAGCGTACAGACGCGTTTGCAAAACGTCTTACATAATTAACTATAAATTGTGAAAACACGTTCCAGACATATTAATACCGATAGATACTGTAATAAAATAAATATTAGTGTAAGTGTGTTGATGATATAAGAGATTGTGATTGTGAAGTTCGACTCCGATGTAATCAAGCCCCTCTGTTTGGACTATTCAATTTGTAATAAAATAAATAAGATTGATGTGTGAATCTGTAAGTTGTAAGGTGTTTAATTGGTGTGGCTCTCGACGTCTTACTGGCCTGAAACACTTCCTTAAGTTTCCCAGCTGGTCGAGTCCCAATGGTAGCAAGACCGGTCGAGTAGCGTAAAGTTGATGAAGAAATATATATGCTCAGCTTCACCGAAAGTTTCAAAACAAAAATTATTGTTTTGAAGAAAATTAAAAAAAAAATTATGTTTATAAAAAAAAAATAATAATAAAAAAAAATTTTAATTTTATTAATTAATTAATTAGGATCAATTAATTAATATAGGGCTGTGAAGTTTTAAACAGTGTAATGCTCTTCTGAAAATTTTTATTAAAGTTTTAGTATATTTTAAATAAGCTATCACCACTCATAAGACTGTCTGTAAACCAATCGATACTTGTTTACCTTTTTATTTTTTAGGTTATCTTCACTTAGGGGTGGTAAAGTTCTTGTAGATTATCAATTAGAATTATATTATTGGTAATTAGTATTATTGAAGAAATAAAGAACTATTAAGTATTGAAAAGTATTAATATTTTATTAAGTAATAGCAATATTGACTCTTATCGATTAGTATCGATTCTCAGGATATCGAAAAAAGTTACAAGTATATGATATAAAAATTATATAGGGTTCTTTAAACAGCCAGTTATTACCAAAGTCAGAGAAATCGGGCTAATATTTAAAAAGTATAACGTTACAATCAAATTAATAGTTATTAATAAACACAGACATTGAATAATAATTTGTAAATATAATAATTGTTTTCACCCAACAGCTGTTGAACTAAGAGGAGGCACTGGAATTGTCAAAGAAAGATGGCTGCCGTCAAGTCGATGAAAATGTTGCTCGTTGCTGCTGCATTCCAAATAATGTATTTTGACGCAATATTTCTGTTCTCGTGTCCGCAAATCTCTTGTTATATGTTGTGTAGTGACTGGTGTAGTGATTCTGGGTTGTATTTAGTGTATCTGTATAATTATTAGTTCAAACACTTTCTCCGATTCCGTCACTAATTTGGTTTAATGTATTATACAGTTTTCTAGTGTTTTATGGTGTTTTTCGGAGTAGATTTATATTGTTCTGTGTTATGGAGTGTTACTTGATCGTTTCTGTTATAATATGATAGTTTCAGAAGTATTTTACAAGTCACTCGCGATTTCACAATAACTCACTATACACTCGCTTTGTATGACGATTATAGGTTAGGTTATCCACGTAATTAAACGTATGTCATGTTAACCGTTCAACTACCAATAATTAACTAACTGTTTCCTTCAGTTTCAATTAAACTCTTAGCCCATATAATATTATCCTTAACATTGTTCAAAAATATTTTCACATCCTGTGTACATTTTACTATTTCACTATATGAATGCCTAAACTTTGGTTATTTGTCAATTTTATTCACTAGATTTGATTTAAATTAATCTTTCAGTTCATTCTGGTTATTTTCAGATTAAATAATGCCATTTTATAGTGTTTTCTGTCCAAAAAATAGTAATTTCACTTTCAGTTTGGTATACTCTGTTTGGAAGTCAAAACATTAAAATTTACTTCCTGTCATTATATAAATTCAGCCATTTTATCAGTTATATTTAATATTAATAATTCTATATTGTATTAAAAGGTTCCTATTCCCTTATTTTCTGGTAATTAATTGAATTAGTTGTATTCGGAAACATTATTCTGAAATATATGACTCCCATGTCCAAATTTCTGAGTCTAGTCATTCTTATTTTTATTTATAATTCTGAATATAATTTATTAAAATCTCTCTAAATGGTATGTGCAATTATATGGCATGATCTCAAGTTTATTTTGTCTAAACCCCTTTTGTTTATTTGCTTTTAAATGAGTAATTTCTCTGTTTTGATGAAGTTTGGTTTCCATTCTTTTGGCCTATGATTTTTTAACAATTTTTCTTACAAAATAATTTACAAACAATATATGATGTGTGATACCCTCTCTGACTTTTTACAAATAGTATTATAAATTAAACATGTTTTCAAATTACACAAAAACAATTAGTATTGGTTACAATACAAATAATAGTTAAACAGAATAAAGAACTTTTTTTTTTAAATAAATGGTTGTCTTCAAATCAGACATTTTGCAACAAAATTCCCATTTCCAACATGTAAATATGGTTTACAACAAAGGTTTTGTACTAACTAACATCTTAATTACTCTCTACTATTTACAAGTGGTAACTATTTTTATAGTTCTGATGTTAGTTGTTTCAGACCCAAACAAATGGCCTTATATCTAAAACATTTTTAAACATTCTTGTACTATATACATTAAAACCTTATATCTATATTCTTATTTCTAACTATTATTATAAGTAGGATTCTACAGTTTTTATACTGTCTTTTACATTGTCTTTGGGGAATTGTACCCTGTCATTAACAAATAAATAGTATTAATTGTTCAAAAGGTATTATGAACTCTGTTTTCCTTTTTTCATGTAAAACAAAATGTTATTTTAAACAGATTCATGACTTATGAACAACATATTGTCACAGTACATATTTTAAGTCATTGAAAAATGCATATTTCATTGCATCCAATGTTTGTGATTGCCAAGAATGAAACACAAGGTTCATTTTTTATAATACCCAAAACTATCACTGGTTCACTTTGCACTTATATATTATGTTAATGCTAAATGGTCGTATAGTCTTATCAACATAATAAATTGGTTAGCGTTTTTTCAATGGAGATTTGTTCCATGGGTACTATATTATTGTTTCATCTTAGTTCACAGGAAACTTTTACTTTATACACTCCTCTCTCTTAAATTTATATACATGTGGTTTTTATTTCGTTATACTTTTATTTTTAGATATTTATTTTGGGGATATAGGGATTTGGGTGTCTTTTATAAGAGCATGACATCTTCTTCAGGATGCTGCCCTCTTCTTCTTTCTTCAGTCTTCTTTTCTCCTGCCTTCTGGGACTGGTACCTTCTCCATCTTCTTCTTGTTGCCATCAGGTTTCTTGGGATCTTCTTCATCTTCTTCTTTATTACAGAAATACACAACCTGTATTGGTTGATCTTGGCTTATTTTAGAGTTTCTATTCTATTTATTCTCCCTCGTTGTGGGTTTGGTCATATTGTGTACTGCTTTGTTATTTACTATTTTATCTTCCTGGGTTATACCTTGAAAACCTTTGGTTATGAGACTGGTCTTGGATGACTCATCACTAGTAACTCCTTTTATTTGTACTTGTATTTTCTTTGTAATAATGATTTCTTTCCACAGTTGCTATGAATTAATCTTTTTATATTAAACTTAGTGCTTTCTTCCAAATTTAAATATTATAACTTCATTATTCTAATGATCAATTTCCATTCAATATTATGCAAACATCTGTCACGCTACAATACACATAATACGAGTTATTACAACCAAGTGAGGAACAACTAGCATTGGAGATAGAAGAATCAAGAACCAGGGAGGAGGACCGAAGCAGACGTGGGCCCTATCTTCGACCAAGAACCATATAAAGAAGAGGATTTGGTGACTTTGACATTTTTACTATATTATGCATCAACACCAACTTTTGTATACACGACTTTTTAAAAATTAAGCAACTAAACTACAGACACCATATCACACCAACACTAAGAACACTCACTAATAACACGAATTGAGATTGACACCTTTTTTAAACACCACAAGAACCTTTGATTTCAATAATAATTAATAAACACATGAACTGGACATAACCTATAATAACTAGCAGCCACGATTCAACTGCATGTGTGCACATTACACTCTAAACTTTGTAATATCCTTGAACTGTAAAATTTGTACTTTGATTTGTAGAATAACGTTTTGTTTAATTGTAATCCCCGAACCATATACGCCCTGAGATGATCTATTTTAATAGAAATAATAACCAACGCTTTATTTTGGTCTGAATGCAATAAGAATTACAACTACAGTACCAACTGGTAAAGGAGACACATAATTTTTGCCACGATTGTGATTATCATAAAAGAGACGAGAAACAGTTAACCCATGTTTTATTGAATAAATGATTTCTATAAGGATATATGTTTGTTGTTATATTTGCGTCGTTATTATTGCTGTTCCATTTAAAAAATAAGTTCACAGAGCACAGCGGACACCACAACGGTTGGCAACGGTGGGTGACGTCTTCGAAACGGTACGTATAGTGGGAGCGAGCGGCAGATTACAAAATCATTCGCCGTTCAACATATATTATTAACAGTAACATTATTACAACAACAACAGTGTGGTTGAAGGTAGTTAATACATATATATTTGTTACTAATTGATGTTTCCAACGGGCGGCGTATATAATTTAAGTGCCCGCAACACAAATAGAGTGTTACAAATTGACGAATCCAAAGTGAGACTTTAAGGAAATAAAGAAGTAACGAACACAACATTATAATTAAAGTTCGTTATAATATATATACACATATATGATTTTTATATAATATTGAAAAAATGTAATTTGAATTTAACTTAACCATGATCATGTTCATTCTTTACTCGTGAAATTAACTGTAAAAATAGACACAAATGCTATAGTCCTTAGGAAAAATAAACACCAATTCGCACAGTGTACAATGCTGAAAGCTAATATACGCAAATGCAAACGCGCGTTCGTGATTTGCTGATTTCTCCCTTTTTTTCTCACTTTTCGGCACACGTTTTTTTAGGTTAGAAGTACAATAACTTTGTTAAATGATTAATAAATGCATAAAAGTTAAAAACAAAACTTGTAAAGAATTTAATTCTGAGAGAAATGGTGTAAATAAAGTCAATAAAAATCAACAAAAAATTCCAATTTTGGTTAAAAACAATACAATACGTTTTTAGGCAAAGATTTTTCTGTTTTACGTCGGATATCATGAAAGTTATGGGAGATACAGTTCTGCGACCTGTTTTATTCGATTTTTCAGGTCAAAAACCATAAGAAACAACAGAATTCGCCCCTTAATTTACCTTCCCAGAACTTCAGAAAGTCTTCATTTACCCGGGGGAACCGAAACCCGGGCGAAATCTTTCGCTAGCCGTAACTCGCTTACAAAGCGTTTCCGGACATATGTTTATATGAACTTTTTTTCTTCTTTTACACTATAGAACCATTTCTCAAATTATTTCCCTCTCCTCCCGGGACACCCTGTATATCGTTATTGGTGAAATATTTAAAGCATTGTTCTGTAAGTGTGCGTGTGCATGAGGAGGTTTAGCTTGGTAGAATTCTGTCCTTGACGTAGCATATTAAGTTCACAATTTTAATGAAAATTTACCAGTATTGAATTTAGCTAAGACTTATTTCGGGCAATAAACGCCATTGCTCATCATCAGCTGTGTCTGGAGGTGAATGAATGAATCATGTCTCAAGTTGGTTGAAATATATTAACTTTATATTGCAACACAGGCGAAACTGTAAGTGTGTAAAAAACAGATGTGGTAGCAGCTTGGGGTGACCAAGAAAGCATTGGGTGTTGGTGTCATAACGGGAGATACAAGAAGAAGGGGAATAGTATGGGGAGGGGGAGGGGGAGGGAGAGGGGGAGGGGAGGGGGGGAAAAGAAGAAGAAGAAGATGGTGGTGATGAAGAAGAAGAAGAAGAAGAAGAAGAAGAAGAAGGGGAAGAGAAAGAGGATGAAGAAGAAGACGGCGAAGAAAAAGATAATGAGTAGTAGTAGTAGTAGTAGTAGTAGTAGTAGGAGGAGAAGGACGGGGAGGAGGATGAAAAAAGAAGAACAAGAAGATGATGAAGAAGAAGAAGAAGAAGAAGAAGAAGAAGAAGAAGAAGAAGAAGATGAAGAAGAAGAATATGATGAAGAAGCAGAAGAATACGGGGAAGAGAAAGAGGAAGAAGAAGACGGCGAAAAAAAGATGAGTAGGAGGAGGAAAAGAAGAAGAAGAAGAAGAAGAAGAAGCTTTGCGGAACTCCATTGTATCGGGGAATTTGGCGAAACAACTCGGAATTCCAGACGACGCCGACAGTATCAAATCTGGACACCAACAACAACATATCGGAGGGTGCACGACACGCGTGGCGGAGTGTTGTGCGTCAAACAACGCAGACAGACAGACGGAAGCGGAAATAATTAATTATACGACATATACAGGCGGCACTGGCACCGTGAAACGTACGTCTAAATTTATTCACATTCACCTCAATTACAGTACAAACAAACATAAAAAAGTTGTTACAAAAATTCACTTACTCTATCCTAGGAAGCTGTAAATAGCGCTCGGCTCGCGTCTGTGCCAAAGTCAAGGCAGCCAGATTTTCCCTGTTTTTCTTTTTTTTTTACACAGGACACGTCTTGTTAATAAGTTGTCACATTAAACTTACTTTTTTCTTTTTACTTCAAGTACCCCATTTGTATTCCGTTAAATTTTGGGCGCTAGCGTAGAAGGTACGCTAGCGTAGCATAATCCACAGTATTCAATAAATTCAGTTAAGACCCTTTACAGAAGTACTGGATCTGAATCGTAAGGTCTCGGGTGACATTCCAATAAATAAGGGAGTTGTTCGGCAGGGATGCTGTGTTTCCCCAACCTTGTTTAATATATTACATTGACGACATGTTGAGAGCATAGAAATCCAGAGTGACTTCGGGAATACAGCTTAACAAACCGATTTGTATGGGTTCCCTGCTATATGCGGATGACATAATTCTTATTCAAGAAAATGAGGATGATTTACAAAGAGCTATGTATCAATTAAAAGAAGTGGCAAGAGAGTACTCACTGAAAATTACAGTACGAAAGATCAAAATCAAGGCCGTTAAAGGTAAATATCCAGTGAGAACTAAGATAGTTATAAACAAAAACTTTAGAACAAGAGAGCCGTTTCAGATATCCCAACTGTGCAATAAGCTATGATTCTGAATATGTCATGAAACAGAAGATAAATAAATTAAGGAATATTTGTGGTACGATTCATTGAAATCTTAGAAATAAAACAAGACACAGCACAAGGATTAAATTTTATAAGACAATTGCAATACCCACATTGACATATGCGAGTGAGGCGTGGGTCATGACAAAAAATAATATGGCAAGATTCAGAGTGCTGAAATGCAGTTTCTTCGAAGTACTATAATAAATTATAGATTGCAAGATAGAATAAGAAATGAGGATATCAGAGCAGACCTTGAAATTAAGGACATAAATGAAATTATTTCAATTTACAGAAGACAATGGTAGCATCATCTGCAAAGGATGACAGAGGACCGATTGCCGAAAGCGGCACTGAACTATAAAGCCATTGATAGCAGAGACGTGGGAAGAAGAAGAAGAAGAAGAAGAAGAAGAAGAAGAAGAAGAAGAAGAAGAAGAAGAAGAAGAAGAAGAAGAAGAAGAAGAAGAAGAAGAAGAAGAAGAAGAAGAAGAAGAAGAAGAAGAAGAAATTTGGAGATGTATGTCAGCCAACGTTGGACACTTGTCATACTCGAAGTTTGGTCTAATTATCTGTTGGCACATAATATGCATCTCTGGAGTAATAAAATACCGTAGAGATGGCAACGCATAAAATTTAATTTTTTACTGATTAAGTAGAACTGTTAGTGTGGACCTGACCAATTGCGGAGTACGCAATTGTCGCTTTATCTTTTTAATTTTTTCCGGTGAAGGGTTTGTGAGAATCAGTCAATAAATATAACACAAATTTTAACTTATTTGTGTCGACGTTTCGACAACGTTTATTGTCATCATCAGGACAATTGTTGTTGACACCAAACACACAACTGTGACTCAGATAAGTTAAAATTTGTGTTATATTTTTTGACCGATCTTCACAAACCCTTGACCGGAAAAATTCATTGATTGACGGTCACTACAAATTTAAGGATTTCTCTTTTTAAGTTGTATATAGACGAAACATAGACGATGTTATATACAACTGGGAGATGAAACGTCAGGATCATTTTATGGTTGATAACTGTGCAGCTAACACGTTACAGTCTATATTACGAACGCCTCCAGTCTCGTTCGTATTCAGAGTCCAAGCTTTCATTCCATACAGCAACACTGTCAACAAGTAACATCTCAATAAGACTTCGGTCTTTACTGAAAAATAGTTTGTGCAGTACACACCGTTCTTGCTTGTCCAATTCTTGATCTTATCTCCACAGAGTAGTCATTTTCTCGTCGTCAACTGCTATCAAATACGTTGTTTACTTTTTCTATCAATTCTCTATTAATTCTCAGATTTCGTAAGAGGCTCTTGTGTCATTAAAACTGTCACATAATTTGTTTCTTTTTCTTCTAACTTTCAATTTCAATACATGTCCTTCACTTGTAGCCACAACCTTGTCAACCAATATAAGACATTAAATAATATAACTATATTTACAATCACTCACATTATTCTTGCTTTTTAAATTCATAATTAATAATATTTTATATTTTTTTATAAACGAGAATATATTTTATTGTTTTTACAATCTTTCGACAGTTTTAAATTACTGTCATTTTCAGAGATACAATGTGTACAATATACATTATTATTATAATTTTATAAAATAATATATAATTTATACATTTTAGTTCTGAAGATGGAGTAATTTAAAACTGTTGAAACATTGTAAAAACAATAAAATATATTCTTGGCTATCAAAAACTAAAAAAATATAATTTATTATTAAACAATATCATTTCTTTATAAGTAACTCTTTGACTTTACTGCAGTAATCTTATATTATCAAATTGTAATTACTACTGCAAGCTAGACATGGTCAGACGCTCGCCTGGTAGGAGATACTGATACAGCCAATGCAACGTGCGTCAAGTTTATTAAAAGGATAAAAAATAGTACAATCTACTTGAAGAACTAATTCCAATTGGATAATATAAACATCATCATCATCTTCGCGACACGGCGCGTAGGCAAGGTACTTGCCTGTTCCACCTTCAAAGATCCTCCAGCCATCTCTTCCTGGGTTTACCTACAGGTGTATATCTACAGACTTGTTTCGCCCGTCGAGAATTTGACATTCTTTGTAAGTGTTCTTTCCACCGTTGTTTATAATCTTTTAATTTTTCATTCAAGTTAAAAACTTCTTCTCTTATGGTCTCATTCTTTATACGGTATAACCGTATAAATAACACCTTTAACTCTTCATAAGAACGCCATTTCTGAGGACTGTATTTTGCTGTCTTGTTTCTTGGTTGTCGCCCATACTTCACACCCATGGGACAGTACAGGGACTGCCATAAATTTGTAAAACTTCAATTTTGTATCTCGACTTTAATCTTGTTTCTAAAAAGACGATTTATTGTCCCACAGATCGCCTGGAACTTACCTACTTTAACATTAACATCATAATTCCTCTCAAAGCCAATATCGTTTCCCAAATAATTAAAATAGCTCACCTATTCCGAAATTCGACCATTAATCATTAATTTTGTTCTTATTGTTTACTAACATAAACAATATAAGTCAATTATAAATAGTGAGTAATAAACGCATTGTCATTTTCACAGGTCGAGTTGACAGGGGGGCTAAAAAACGCGATTCTATTTTACGACGTTGCCAGAGTCGAAGCGGCGACCTCAAATCCACTGGCGAAGCACTACTTCGATAGTAAACTAAGCCCTTGTCAGAATAAACATAACAGAATAATGTTATAACATCGACAAACAAAAAAAGCCTGAAAGCACACCGGAAGAGAGGAGACGCACGCCGCTTAGTAGCTACCAAAACCAATCGAAAGCTCATAAAAACACAATAAGACACGTGCTTCTCGCCCCACTTCCTGGCGGTTTACATCCCCCCTCCAACCAACCAGTAAGCTCATTAAATCATCAACAGGCAGTCACACGCGCTACCACCACGTTCCTTAGAAGGTAATAAAAGTTTTATTGCAGGAGGGCCAGAAGAAGCGATAAGGTCAATGAAATTCAATTGGCCGTGATTTCGTAAGCAGCTGGGCTGACGGGCACACGCCCGTTTGGGCGCGGCGTAGACGTAACACTCCGATTAACGTTTAATAGAGGTCTCTTTGGTGTCAGTCTGTTGCGATTTAGAGCTGTATAAGGCCGCTTTTATGCATCCGATTTATATCGTACGATAACCTATGATAAAAAAATCGCACGACACGTAGAACAACAGAAACAAGTGGCCGTTTTATGGACTGTCGTGCAACAAATTGTTCGTTCCGAACTCAAAAACATATCGTCGCGTCCTAGGAAACGCATCAGATAAAGAGTCTGACGAGTTGTCTAGACACACGGGCCATAATGATTCCGTTTATGCACTCGCGCGAGTTTTTTATCGTACGGCTTTCGGACGTCAGTGCTGCCAACCTTCCCGCCTAGCGTCGCCGCCAGGCCTTGCACTAAATATCGACTTAGTAGAATAGTTTCTTGGAATATAACAACCAATTCATTAAACGAGGTAAGAGACATTCTAAAATAATTAAAAAACATGTCTCTATCGTTTCTTGATTTTCCGTGTACAGACTACAAAAAGCACCGTCTACATACCGTGTACATCCCATCTTATTTTCCGTCTTCTCTTCAAAACGAGCTGATAAGCGCCATACAACACACACTGATCCATTTTCAGTACTTGGGTACTGGACCCTTGTCTATTGACACCTTGATTGACAGACAGGCTATATGTTGAGATATCCTACAATTATTTTTAATATGTATGTACTACTGTTACGTCATTTAGGCCTTGTATAGTTCTTATAAGTTGTTGTGGGTACTCCGTTCGTGAAACACTTGCCACAGCATATTTCTATCTGCCCTACCCAAATCAAAGTAAATGAAAGCTACATGCGTTTCTTTGTTGAACTAAATAAACTCACAATGGTGAACATTCAGTTACTTGTGTGATAAAGGAGCACTGTGTCTACTAGATCTGCCCTTCCTGAAACTATTTTGTTCTACCAAAATAAGATGCTCTGGGGTCGCGTACCTTTTTTTTTTTGCCGACATAGAAGATCCAATTACTGTTTCCATGTAACAGTATGTTTATTGAAAATTAAGATACGTAATATACCATTTTAAAACAATTATTATGTTCGCAGAATATCAGTTCTAAATTACAGAAAGGCGGCCTTAGGCTACGATCACACTTGGCGTTTCTGTCGCAGCGACAGAGTCGCAGGCCTGCGGGGGTGTCACACTGGACGACTAACGCGTACTTTTCTAATGATCGAGATGTCTTCTTCGAGTGAAGCTGGTGTGTTACTCGATGTTGCTAACAAGTGGAGAGTTTTTCACACGTCTATTTTTTTGGATCCAGATTTTGTTAAAGAAACTGTTAGCTGCCTGTGTGTTCCACAATTTTGTTCGAGTAAGAAATGGTTTCCAATTTGTCGATACTCTAACCTGCCCCATGGAAATTATACCAGTGCTCGTTACGGGAGGATCATCTTTTTGGGTTCTAAAAGAAACAGGGATATATTTGCTGACTATTTCACTCCACCAGCAGGAAGTGTTGCACGCAGTATGACATGATTTAATATTGTACAAATAATTGTACTGACATAGACTTCCATATTTGAAAAAGAAAGTGGATTTTGTTTAGTAGTAATAAATTTATATTATTTACAGAAATGAATGTAATAGTAATGAATTTATTGTAATAAAGCTATAAACACATTTTTATACCCTGGTATAATTTTAGTAGTATTTTCCACCATCCAGCTTTAAATAAATAAATTGAATTCACATACTTCAAAAAATTAAATGTTCTAAATAACTTGAATGTCAAATAGTAAATTTAAAATAACCTTGTTCGTTCTTTTCTTCGTTAGACAATTGCTCCCAATTTTCCACGAAGACACAAGCTATTTCAATCCACAATTTCGCTTTTACATCTCTATTGCTGTAATCTTTTAAGTGTCTCATAGTAGAGGACGAACACTTACCTTGTTAATAAACAATTCGGTGTTAAACATGTTTTTGTTTGCTAAATAACTATAAAAGGGGTAACAATAATAACAGTACAGAACGGCGCAAGTAACAAAAATAATGCAGTTAATTCAGTTATCGATATAACTTAGCTGATCCATTAACAACGATTGGATTTGGATTGCCACGTGAGTGGATGAGTGCGGGGGGGGAGCAGCGACAGTATGTCCCGCTCCATAAGTTAACACGGTTAGGGTATCTGTCGCTGCTACGAAAAGCGCTCTGTCTTTCCTTCGAAACGTAGTCGCTGTCGTCGTACGGCTAGTGTGACCGGCTCCATTTGATTACAGTGCTGTACATTTCTTGCTTCTGTCGCGGCGTATCTAACGCGTCGACAGAAACGCCTAGTGTGACCGTAGACCAAGTGTGACTGTACCAATAGAACCCTTTCGAAAAGGCGACAGCGTCCTTCCACGCGTTTCCTGGCTAGCCGAGCACGTGGGTGTTTCTGCCACGGCCGCACTCAAACTTTTCGAGTGCTTGTAAATACTCACTAAGCTGACACACCACAGTAAGGATGGAAAGTTGTTCTGGAACACGTGCGCTACCTACTGTACAAAAGCAAGAGCGTCTGGCTTAGTCAGTCGGTTTCCAGCGAGCGACTTCCTTAGCGCGGATCGAGTCATTGTTGAGGCTTAGTGAAAAGTGTTTAGTGCGAAACTCTGTTACTTGACATTATTATTGCGCCTGGAAAAATTTAACTTGAATTATTGTACTAGTATAATCTTGTTGAATAACTTGTTAATTACAAACTGCTGGTTGTCATTAATTAAAGCTGGTGATTAGTGACTTCATTGGTGGTCTGTATTTAGTTTCCACTGTACCGTACGACGATCAGTGAGACCGTCGTAACAATTTGTAACCTATGTTTAGCGTTTACTTTGAAAGTGTACTCGGGGAAGTCGTGGAATTTTTACTTATTTTCAGTACTTTTATTCGACGATCTTTACTGTTCGTTGGAGAAATGCGAGAGAGCACGCGGCTCTTCTCAACTACTGCAAGTGTTTAGTTTTTAATTAATTAAATGTCAGAGCAAACGATACGTGAACCTAACTCTCCGCGTTACGTAGTACACGAGAAAACAAACTATGGACAGGAAAATTAATTTCGAGTACCGTCACCACTTCTTTCGGCATTTTCACCGAACCGGAACTCTGCTAGAGCGCTCCTAGCGGATTACAGCACAAATCCAGCAGGGTGTCGAGGAATTGTAATCCAAGTCCCAATGCTTCGAATATTTATTGTTTGTTTTACGATTGTGCGCTCTAAAGTTCTTATATTGCTAAAATCGTAATAGAGATATCGGGATTTTTGCAATTTTACCCATAATTGAAAAATTATCTAATATCGAAATTAATGTAATAATAAATGTATTTCGACCAAAATAGTGAGCGAGTTCTGCAGCTCAGGAAGTATACTACTACTAGTAGTAGTAGTAGTAGTAGTAGTAGTAGTAGTAGTTAGTACAAGGGGAGAAAATTATTTTAACACACGGGAGAGAATTCTTGTTAATAAATTGTTCCTGCAAATTATAAGATGAATAATAAAGTTTGTGCAGTGCCCCTGATGGGAGGGGGTGTCGTCGCGGCTGTAGACTCGCGCCAGGCAGTCACTCAAGACAGCACAGCACAGCGTTCGTTGTGTGGAAACTTAATTAAGTGTGCTGTGTAAGTAAAGACGGAGGAAGAGGAAGAAGAAAGTGGATGGTGTACACAAGTAGACGACAGAGAGGCCGCGGGTTTGTTTTTTTCGTACAAAACCCAACTATTACACTCCTTGTTTGTAATATCTCTGTGTAGACAGAAATTTCACAGGGCGCACTACATTTCTTTGTATTATTTTTTTGCTTCTTTTTGTCGCTCAAGAGAGGGAAATTATATTTCGTATGTTGGAAAACAGAAGAGGTTTTATAAAACAAAACAAAGTCGGGTACGGAGTAAAGCAAAACGAATATAAAAATAAAAACAAATTGTGGATTACTGCCAGGCAAGTTTAAGAATAAACAAGTTTAAGGCCTTGAACGCGACCGTCCGCAACGAATAAAAACGATTCCGCTGCAAATATTCCAAGGTTACATTAAAGATCACTGACTGGCGGACTGGAACGGACACACACACATGCACACACACACAGGCCTGACGTTCTCAAATATGCGTGTGGCCTTCTACTACTCTGTGTGTGTGTGTGTGTGTGTGTGCGCGCGCGCGTTACGAGTGATAGGCGGATGAGAGAGGGGGGAGGGGGGAGAAAGAGAGAGAGGGAGGGAGAGAGAGAGAGAGAGAGAGAGAGAGAGAGAGAGAGAGCACTAGCTGAGACGTAAAGAGTAAAGAGTACACGTGGACAACGTATGACGAGCTTTAGTTTTGCACTAATCGTGTACTGCCGCGGACAAAATACCGCCTTGCCCCGAACGTAAGGACGCCTTTGTTTCTGCGAATTTCAGTTTTTAAAGAAAACGTTGTTCGTTACAACTTTTTGTAACGTGAAATCGTTTTTGTTTGGAAAACGTCCAACGATTTTGCCGCCCAATACGCGCGTTGATTCCGCCGCTACCATCGAATTTATAAAATAAACTATTTTACTAACAACTCTTTCACTGTTCGAAGTACTTTACGTTTCCTGTATATAGAGATCACCCGGCCCCGACATACGACCATGTTAACGTTTGTAGCTTTTTCACTAGAACTGTGGAAGACTCTCTAAGCTGTCGCTCCATAACAAGCCGCTCTTATACAAACAAGTCTTGAAACCAGTTTGGGTGTATGGTGTAATATTTAAAATAATACTACTAAGAAGTGCTAAGTTGTTATTCGCCGAAATAAGGTTCTTCGCCGTATTGTTGATGCACCATGTTAAGTAAGAAATGATGGCGTCTATCGCGACCTGAGAATACCTACGGTTGCTGAGAAGTTTAAACGTGTTGCGCATAAAAATATGAAAGAAAACTTCATGAAGACGTAAACATTGAAGCGCTACAACTGTTGATAATGCTGGCCTCGTTCGGCGATTGTAGAGACAGAAACCATTTAAACTAGTGAACTAAATGTGTGTAATAATTCTCAGCACATGAACAAAGTGTAACTGTACTGAGGAATGCTCCAGTGGGAGCTTATCCTACACACTGTTAACTTATGTATTAGAATAAAATTGCTACATAGTTCGTAACTAGTTGCAATGAAGTTGAAAAAAAAAAAAACTGGAACTATAGAAAATTAAGCTTGTACATTTTACAGTAGAAATCAAAATTTTGGTTAGAACAACTTGTCTGTCATGGCCCTCCCCACACTTCTCTATGCGTCTGAGAATTGAACTTTAATGAAATATCAGGCTAGCCGTGTATAAGTGGCCGAAATAAGACTTCTCAGACACGACGCAGCCTGTACTCTTCACGATCGTAAAACAAATGTCGATGTACGTCAGGAGCTGAATATTATGAGTACCAGTAGGGTAGCTAGAATCTGGCCTTGGGAGGAGGTTCGGTGTCGGGTCGGCTTCATACAAAAGAAAAAAATAAGTCAAGACTAATCAACATTACTGTCTTTAAAGTGGCTGAAATCAGACCCATTAAAGTAATCGGTAATAACACAATAAAAAATACGCGTTATGTAATCATTGTTTACAAGATACTTAGGCATTTTGACTCAGCTGATTTTCTTATATTTCATACAGTATTTCAATCTATACGCTAATGCTGTGTAGTAAACCTGTTTGTATGGGTTAAAAAAGAGTTACTACTATATTAGCGTACACAGCTGAAAAAAAACACACAATAAAACAGGCTAAAAATTAAGAGATTAACAAAATTCGTCAACTATTTCTACCCTCTGGGGGGGATCCTGTCCCGTTCATCCCAATCTGGTTCCGAAAATATTGAAATTTCCAAAACCGAACACTATATTCAGGTTGTGGTTAACTCTCTGTTGATTGAGATAAATCACATGCATTTTTGAGAGTTTTTTAACATTTTTATACTTTCATAAAAAATAGGTACTCCTGTACCTTTCTTTTTTTTGGGGGGGGGGGAGTCTGTACGGCTCTGTAGGTGTTAAAGACATGGACACACATATTAAGTTTACGGAAATCGGCTAACTTATTCAAAAGTTATCGATCGGAAGCAGTGGCGTGGCGTGGGTAGATGACAGCTGTTGCCGGTATTAGGCTAAAATTTAGCGTAAAAATTAATTCGAATTTTTTCTAGTACGAGATATTCTTTTTAGAGCAAACATACTTTTTCAGTGTATTTTCCACGTATCATTCGCTGGCAGAAGAAGATGGTCCCGGTTCAACGTAATCTGACTCCATTATATTTACACAGAATAAATCCGAACACAAATAATCGAATTAAACATTAATAAAAAAACACATAACTAAACGAAAAAAAAAACAGAAACAGCTGCACGTAGTAACTGCTACGCGTCGGTTCCGAAAACAAAGATACCTGCTAACTGAGCGTTTTGCCAGTTTATACAGCGGCAACACATCATGCGAACGAACGCATCTCCTTCCCTAGTATGCAGAATGACAACTACTACGAGGTCAACGACCATACACAGAGAACGTCACCGGTATCTGACATTAAAATGACGGTACAAGCGACTGGCAGTCCGAAAACAATACTGTGATTTTCTTCAAGTTTCTCGACTAATGTTGTTCACATTTCAAATTATTCAATAATTAAAGTATTTACTCATTTATTTATATACAATGGACGACAATAGGTTATCAAAATAGATCTTCAAATATCTGTGGGGGAAGAAGTCAACATCAAGTTGGATTAAAGAAGTCCAAAAGGATTTAGAAAAAAATAATATAAACGCAGAAGAAGCAATTGAAAGAAAAGTTTTCGGACAAAAGCGTTAAAAATGGAAGGAGTCCACGGTAGGAGAGAGAGAAACGCAAGTTCAAAGTGGACTGAAGACAGGAAGAAGATACACAGTGAAAAGAAGAAAGAATATTGGAGAAAAGGAAAAGAACAAAGAATAAAGAACTGAAATTGGCATGTGGTCCTTAGATTGCCGATACAAAAAAAAAGTATTTACTCACTGATGTAATTAATGTTATTGCGGTTACGTGTACGCCACGTCACTGTTCGGAAGACATTACGGTATTAATTAGGATTTAGATTATTAATTATTACTCCACGTCTTTGAGAGCCAATTTTATACGGTGATAAGATGCAAATTACTTCCATAAATTAATAGATTACCTTAATTATGTAATATTGACTTTAGATAGTTCCGTGTTGTTGGAACGCCAATTAATATTCGGAGTAATTAATTAATTAGTGAATTCTTGATTGTTAATTATGTAAGGGTTAATGAGTAGACCCCTCATAGGTTAATTACCACAATGTAATTAAGGTACAAATCTACTGATTTACTTAGGTTGCTTCTTTAAAATTAATGTGGTTATGATGGTGATGTGAATTGTGAATTACACTGGGTTCTCTGATAATGATGAACGCATTATTGATTGCTTAGGTACTAATTTATTATATGTTAAACATTCCGTATTTGATAACAAACATATATATATATATATATATATATATATATATATATATATATATATATCTTCCTGGTACCTGCAAATACATACAACATATATCTCAAAACATAAATTCCTCCTTAATTGCTCTCTGAAATACATACAACATATATAAAATACATACAACAACATCAAATAATATTTACTCTACCTAATGCGTTCATTCACCCAGATGGATTGGCTTTAATAGATCATAATTATATATATATTGAATGCAACCTTCTTTTAATAACTTTTATCATAATTGCTCAGGGTTAGATTCTTGGAAAGAGACAGGACAGTAGTTGACTATGCTAACAAAATCATAAAGAGTTACTTGGTAATAGTTAATCCATTATCCATCGGCGCTATACCCCAGGTGATGACGATCGTTGAAAATGCTGCTCCACTGAATAATGATGATGATGATCACTTTCACTTGTTATTCGCGCTCGCGTCGTTAACAGAATAGTGTGTTGTGTTATTCTATGTTCGCACGCTCCACTTTGTCTCCGCGTATAACCATGCTTGCATAAGTGTTCTGTGTGTTCTTTGTGTGACTACACAAGGTATTATTGTGTGGCTGATTAATAGTTCCCTTGAATAAAAGTGTCTTGGTTACAGTAATTTATAGATATTATTACAACGTTCACGCACATTGTGAATTACTGCTCGTTATACTGTTTTCTAAGTCGTAAACAATTATATATATTCTTAGTTAAATAAAGTACAGTTCACCATTCCGCGTACTTTGAGAATTCACGGTTGTTCGATATACCGATTCACTTCGAAATTCACGTGACTGTTCTTAATAGAAGTACGACACTTAGTAAACTCGTGAGATTGTTGTAACATTATAAAGTTAATTACGAGAGTTATATGTCGCACAAATACTTTTGTAGTCCGATTTAATATAAGACTCTTCGCGAACTGTTTGTAAGTTATGTTAGACACTCAAAGTTTCTAAATAAGACTCCTCGCGAACTGCTCGAGAATTATTATAAGACTTTCAACATTATTATATGACTGCCGAAAATTGTAATAAGACTCCTTTCAAAATTATTATATCACTGCCGTAAATTGTAATAAGACTGCCGAAAATTATTGTAGACTGCTTCGTCCCGCGTTGGACACTTAGTTTTTATTAACGTCTCCCTACTAGAATTTGGTCTCTGGCTTGTCCACGCCTAAGATTACTATGATAGGCTGAAACACTACCCTCTCTCGAAGTCTTTTCCCACCATCTCGAAGTCTTCCAGTCTTCTACCCTCTGATTTGTTCTTCTGCTAGTTGCTATGGAAACTGGCTTCTCTTCCGCTCTCTCTCGTGAAATACTTTGTTCTGATAGGTAGCTAGAGATGTCCTTTGAATCGTCTTGTCCAGACGTCACTCTCGTTCTGGGAAATGGAAGCCATTCCCCGCGTGTCAATCAACTCATTGTTCGAGTTTCCAGCAAGGGTTTACTCTTAACATCTCGGGTATTGTTCGTTTCTGAAACTCTGCGTCCTGGCAATTAACCGTTTTCCATCCAGTGTCGACAGCTGTAACCTCCACGCTTTCTCGTTGTAAATCTCAGCTTGTCACTTAGGCGTATCTCCCGCTGTGACACGACGCTGGTCCTCCTCATAGTTTGTTGTTCGGATCGTTTCTAAAGACTGCAATACGTCCTGAACCCTTTGTCCCTCGTCTCGTTTTTTGTATAGTGACCTCGTTCCTTAGCTACACCCTTAAATGTATCCTTGCTTCGATTCTGCGTAAACGTACGACTCAGCCAAGTAAATTGTTCAATTTGTTACGGTGTCATAATTCTCCGTTGGCACGCTCCTGTCAACTCAAGTCGTCGTTTCTATTGTTGCCTCGTACTGAACGCGCTTCTATTGTATGATAGGGCGTTAGTTGTCACCTACCCCAATTACTTTGTTTTATGGCTCTGTTCTTAGAGTCACTGCCACCGTAGCGTGAGAACAAACTGGTCAAGAAGGAAAATTAAATTTTTAATTTTTTTGATTGCTATAACATCCCCAACCACATAGACAAACAAATGCCAAACTATGGAGTTAAAACTGAGAACTCACTTTTCTCGTTCAATGTTACTGACTGGTAGAATGAAAACAGGAAAACTGCCAAGATTTTCTGTTACTAACACAGCTTAAACGCCTCAACTTATAAATATGAAGAAAAAAAGTATTCGTTATTTCCCAATAAATTATTATCGTAAAACACTTTCAACATAGTAAAGAAACTTCAGCGCAAGCAAGCAATTAAGTAACTTTTTCATCACCATACTTTTTTATTCTCTCTCTCTCTCTCTCTCTCTCTCTCTCTCTCTCTCTCTCTCTCTCTCTCTCTCTCTCTCTCTCTCTCTCTCTCTCTCTCTCTCTCTCTCTCTCTCTCTCTCTATCTCCCTCTCTCAACTTATTCTTCTTATCTCTGGAGCTGATTGGGACAACAAGTGATTGAAATCATTGCTAGTAGACCACTTTAAACTTGCCAGATCTACTTAAAAAGTTTAAACGAACGGGGAAGGAACTTAAGGAAAACAACAGACTAACTATTCTGAAGGCGGAAAGAAACTATTGGATCGGTACAAAAGACAAAAGTCACGTTTTCCGCCATGAAGTACACGTTTTATCTCATCCCATTGCATTCAACTATTAATACAAGTAGGCTACAACAGGATTTAAAGGACAAAAACTAAAACAGAAGATTGTATCTGATTATCAGTTTCAACATGTGTGTTGAAACCTTTAGCGAATTTCAACTCGGATCTCTGACTTAACAATTTTTAAGACCTTATTTTGAACGAAAAAATAACTAAATATCACTATTGTATTAACGACTCGGAACACTAAGTTTTTTATAAGTAAAATCATAAAGATTTACCTTAAAGCCTAAACCGGTTTTCTCCGAAAAAATAACATTCCTCATCATCGTATTAAACAAAAAATGGTTTGTTCCGGTCGCAAGCAGCTACACTAGAACGGATCACTCCAACGCTTCTTCGGACATCCCACACCTCTCCGTCCTTTCGGTTTAAAATTACACAATCGTTTGGAGATGTTCAGCTTCCTTCGTAATCACTGACTTGTACGAGATGGGCTTACTTATACGTTTGCGGTAAAGGTATCTTCCTCCCTTATATTATAAGACAGGAACTGAATATTTTGAGTATACCGGATATAAATGGCCTTTAAAGGTAAATATCCAGTGAGGACTAAGATAGTTACGTGTAAACAACAGCACTTTAGAACAAGTGAGCCGTTTCAAATATCTCGGCTGCACAGTAAGCTATGAATCTGAATATGATATAAGAGAGAAGGCAAATAAATTTAGGAATTTTTGTGGTACGATTCATAGAATTCTTAGAAATATACCTGCCACACATACATGCCCATATATAGCATTGGATGTTCAATTATGTAAATTATACATGTATAAACGTCTTCTCTACCAATTCTAATATATAATTGCTGCTTTGTAATTAATTATATATCTCGACTAATGCTTTTAGGCTATATATATGATTATTGCTATTATAATTAATTACAAATACCATTACATTATTAGTAATTTAAATAGTAATATTGTAAAAATTATGTTCTGGGATATTACAATTTGCTCGTTGTATTTAAGGTAACCATTTGATGATGTAAAACAAACTGTTTCAACTCCTTCACATATACAAAGATACATAAATACGCGCGAACACACACACACACAAAACCACGTTCACTCAAATATTTGGTCTGTTGTGTTTGACATTTTCTTTTGTATTCATACACAGGTCCTGATGATGACAATAAATATTGTCGAAACGTCGACACAAATAATTTAAAATTTGTGTTATACTTTGTGACCGATCCTCACAAACCCTTCACCGGAAAAAATTATTATTATTATTTAATAATAAATAACAATAATACATAAGGGGAATATGCCCATACGACCCATAGTTAATTTTACCACAGCACCCGGATATAAAGCGGCTAAAAAACTTCTACAGATTTTAAAAAATAATATAAAAATAAACAGTAACCACAGTATCAGGAATAACATTGAATTTGTGAATCGAGTAAAATCATTAAGAATGTTGCCACAATATAAACTGATGTCCTTTGATATTGTGAACCTTTACACCAATGTTCCAGTTACCCAAACCATCAATATTGTACAGGAAAATCTGGAGAGGTCTGGCAGCTTGAATCAACAAGAAGTACAGGAACTTATCATGCTATTAAGAGTAATACTAAGCCAGAACTATTTTACGTTTGATAATAGGTTTTTTGCCCAGGACGATGGACTTGCAATGGGTTCGCCACTTAGTGGTTTTTTGGCTGACCTCTATCTTAACCACTTTGAAAATGAATACGTATTGTCTAATAAGAATAGGTTTTATAAAAAGATCATTTCATACACGCGGTATGTAGATGATACATTTCTTGTATATGATGGCACATGTAGGCAGGCAGAAATTTTGAATAAATATATAAATAGTATACATCCAAACATAAAGTTTACTCGAGTTGGAGAACGAACATAACTTAAATTTTCTCAACCTGATGATACAAAACATAAATAACCACCTTAAATTTAAAATCTACAGAAAGCCGACCACTACGGACATTACTATCCATGCGTCCTCATTTCATCCATTCGCTCAGAAAATGGCGTCTTTTAACTCCTTCGTCAACAGGCTATTGAAAATTCCATTGGAGCCGGAGGACTACCGTGAAGAACTTAATACTATAAAGTACATAGCGATGGCCAACGGTTATAACAGCGTGATTGTGGATAGGTTAGTAAAAAAGCAAAAAAAGAACCTGCATAGAAATAACAATGAAACACACAATAGGGTTCACAAATACATAGCAACTGAATATACGAATCTTTTAGCCAATACTATTTATAATGTTTTTAGAAAGTATGACTATACAGTATCTTACAAAGATATTGGGGATTAATTATGCCAACAATGATTAATTAATTATGTGATTATACTAATTTGCAAAATGAGATCGTGTAATCACTCAATTAGGTTACTCATATCAACTGATTGAAGCTAAGTGATACGTTAGTTCTTTTATGTAAGCATAATTACTGCATGGAGACTCTAATTATTGTATAAATTAATAAAAACTACCATAAATCATTCAAGTGCCATTACTTTCTTGTTCTGAGGTAACTTTGACAATAATGAACGCATATATTCTGGATAAAATAAACACTTATTTATTAACATCATTAAATAAAGAGACTTCAATATATAAATATGGATGATTCCCTGTAAATACACTCATAAAAAGGACACATGTATATATATCAAATTACAATGCGAATCCAATACGTTGTTTGCTGTAAAACATACACATACATATGTAATACAATCGATATATAGAAAAACACAAATAGTCACCCAATAAATCTTATACTAATGCGTTCATTGCTTGCCTCAGATGAATAGCGTTAATTATATTTATCATATTTAATTTAAATACTCAAGGGGTGTTTCTTGAAAAGAGACAGGACAGTAGAGTTCTTATAATAAGAATAGCATAAAGATTACTTGTAAAGCGATTTATCCGATATTTCCATCGGTGTAACTCCTTCTCGTTGGTGGTCCATATGTGTGGAGTTGCGTAGCTGTGATGTCACTAACACTCAACACACGCGGATCAGATTCACTCGCGCTGTGTGTATTTTCTGTTGATTCGGCTGTTACTGTTAGAGTTTATGAAATCATGTGTCGTGTGGGTAAGTTCATCATTAACTATGGTGTATATATCTGACTGTCTATTGTTGAACTTCTTGTGTGTACATTAATGTATAGTGTCTTTGATACCGTGGTGTAATTGTTCCAAATTATATTGTATCGCTTCGCCGCACTGTACAACGTTACGATTTCGTTGTCCGGTAATACATTAACAATAGTTCTGCGCGTCGGTTATTGATGAAACTGCGATTGGTTAGTTCAGTTCTGAATTTGAGTATAATAAAGAACTCTAGAGTTATTAAGCACTGGCGTATGTCGCATGATTTAGTCGCTGTAGGTACACTATTACCGGATACTCGCCAATATCGAAATGTTTAAGTCACTTAATTATATACCGCGTAGCAGAGTTTCAAAGTCCCACTGCTGTCCGTATGTTAATCGAACTGTATTAAGACTTAGAAGATTTAGTTCCGTGAAGACTGTTAGATTATACGATTGAGAAATTTATAAGAAGACTCTCGAACTTTGTATTAAGACTGTTGAAAAATTATAAGTAGACTGTTGAAAATTATAAGTAGACTGTCCTCCCGCGTGCTCTGTAAACAGTTTTTATCAAGCATCGTTTACCACAATGCAATCTTCTGGAAGACACGCCTCAGGTCGAACATGATAGGACAGAAGAACTCCTACCCTTATGCAAGACTATCGTTCTTCACTTCTCATTCGACGTTCCCGTTGCCATGATGACGACGGTCCTCTCCACCTGTTTTCTGGGTAGATGCTGGGTTGTGATTGGGTATCCTGTCTCCCCACAAGTTCGCGTCGAAAGCCTCCGTACTCTTTTCCTGGAACAAGAGCAATTTCTCGGCTGTCGATCAGGTCTTTGTCTAAGCGTACTCCGGACCCTGCTGCTTGTTCTCACGCGAACAATGTGCCGTATTTCGTTATTGTTTCACTATCCTTGACCCTTTTCCGATAGCTATCCTGACGCAGCGTGTCGTCGTTTCCAAAACGGCACTCCTTCTCCCTGTCGTAAATATCAGTTGTCGCCAGTAAGACGTTCCCCCGCTGTGCACAAGTTCGATTCCATTCTTTAGATATCGATGTCAGTTCTCATACAGGGTAAATACCATTGTGTACTTACGCCCTTTTCTTACTACTGGTACACTTCAAATTAACCTTGCAGTGTGTCCGTCACAGTTTCTCCGTAAATTGGTACTTGACATAGTTTCTTTTATCTTGCATGTTGCAGGCTGTAAATCTCGGTTGAGTCGAGTCTGTCACGGCCAACCTTATTTCCCATTGTAAAGTTATGTGAAGCGTATTCGTATTGTCCGAAGCAAGCGTTCAGTTGACACATCGTAAAACTGTTCTTTATTTATAGCTCGTGGCTCGTGTAGGGGTGTCTTGCTGTATGTAACGTCTTTTCGGTCATAATATTAAAAAATTTTAATTCTTGGTTGTTACATAGTCCCCAAATCGGATTGGATGTTGGATCAGCCGAAGACATTCTAATCCGATTTCTGCGCTCTGTGTTTGTTGTGGGAGTCCCCTCTGATAAGGTCACGGTCATTGACCCACTTTCTTCTGCTTGGGATATACGGGTATATATTCCCTATATTTTGTTGTAAACTAACTCTGGGAATTTATTGCCGTGCATCTGAGGAAGGATGAACGCATTTTCACACATTGTGCATATCTAATTAGATATGGGATTATTTTACAATAATAATAATAACTGTGGATGGCTGTGTCATCCGCTTATAACCTAATACATGAAATAATGGTTTTCGACATGAAATGTAATTATTCATGTATCGTTTAAATATCGTTACGATAGTTAATGTCCTTAGTCTATCTTGAACATTTAAAACACAATTTACGTACCTGTAAATACATATTGATACATTCATTATTTGTTATTGAGTATCACTCATAATGCGTATCACTAACATTTATACTGATTATATAGATTATAAATTTATATACATTATTTAGGAACAATTAACAATTCATTTGAAATCATTATGATTATAGATAACTTCGCTTTATACCACTCAGATTTGATTAATTAATCTTACATCATCGTGTGTCTATAAAAAGCTCGTTATAACGTCTTTAGCAATTTATTGCTGCACACTCGATCGAACTTTTCGCATCATAAGTGTCCTTTCTGTTGAAATTTTCATTGACACTGGTTATGCACATGTAATTATTGTCATTAAATTGTCACATCGTAACTTAAGAACTCTATGTACAAAAAAAATCTTTAAATTATACGCTAATAAGTTATACATCATATCGTTTAGCTAGTTGGACCGGTTTTCGCGGGACATTCACTCTATGCGTTGGCCCGTCCCCTGTAGTCCACTAGTCTAACTGATTGTCGATGCAACTTTCGCTTCCCTGTGAGACTTGTACTTTCGTTTCGTAGTACTTCTTCAACAGACGTACATTAAAATTTCCTCTCACTTTGCCACTGCTATCGCACTCAATGAGCTCGTATGTTGCATCACCAAGGACGCGATTAACCTTGTATGGTCCGGTGTACAACTCGAAAAACTTGTCGATCCTTTTCATTGCGGCGTCAGATTGGTGGTAGCTCCTTAACAGCACCTTATCGCCGATAGCAAATTTAGTAATATTCTTACCATCATTGACGCGCTTAGCATACTTCTCTCTTTTTTCCTTTATTTTTACAAATACGTTGATATTTGAGCTGTATTTACTGTTGATGACATCTTTGTCCAGCCACTTCTCCCATGCGCGGGTCGGCTTCTTTCCTAATTGCGCCTCGTGGGGAGTTATTTCTATTGTTTCGTGGTATGTTTCATTGATACATGTCTCAATCAATCCGACGTATCTTGATCACTTACTATGCTGGTCGTGTACCAAGATCCTGAATAGATTTCCAAGTTGGCGGTTAATCCTTTCTGCTAAGTTCACGCGAGGATTCCTTATCGCCGTATATCTCGGTTGTATACCCAGCTCCACGAGACCTTTAATCCATTTTTCCGCGGTAAATTGCGTGCCGTTATCGGTTAAAATGACTTTCGGTCGTCCAAACTTCGCACAGTAGTCGTTGATTCGTCGTAATGTCGTGGTGGTCGTCGCTCTTCTTAATGTGAATAACTTGACAAACTTTGTGAAGTTGTCCACCATGACAAGTAAGTATTTGACGCCTCCTGTACCAGTTGGTAAGGGTCCATAGTAATCGACGCTCACGATGTCACTTCTAGCTGACGGTATCATGGCTTTTGTTCCGCCAAACAGCATCCTGTTGTTCGTGTCTTTGTATCTTTGACATGAGTCACAAGTTTGGATATATGCTTTCACTTTCTTGAACAAGCTGTCAATCGTGAAGTGCTCCTGTAACATTTTTATACACCTTTTCGGGCCTAGGTGTCCGTACATTTGGTGTATCTCTGCAATTAGGTCCTTCGACACGCTGTCAGGAATGTATAGTTTCCATTCGCCACGTTGTCGTCGGTATAACTTATTGTTAACAATTTTATAAAATTTGCTTAATTTATTATCTACATCGTTATTCTTAATCTTATCTATAAGTGTTCCGAGTTTGGCATCTTCATTCTGGTATTTGCCGATATCTCTAATTATTTTACCTATTTGTTGACTCATTTTAATAACTAGGTGATTAATCAAATACTCGTGCGTTTCCTCGTTTGCCTCCTGTTGTTCCGCGTCAGCCGGGTATCTACTCAATATGTCCGCGACTACATTATCCTTTCCTTTACAGTGGATAATGTTGAAATTGTATTCCTGTATGGCGAGAATCCATCTTGTAATTCTCGAGTTGTTTAAGTGGCACTTGTGCATGAATGTTAATGCTTTATTGTCCGTGATTATCGTTAGGGGCTGGCCAAGTGTGTACATTCGAAACTTATCCAGACATCTAACGATACTTAGGAGCTCTTTCTCCGTCGTGAAATAATTGCGTTCTGCGCCTTTAAATGTTTTGCTTGTAAAAGCAATCACGCCAATTTCTCCTTCTTCATCGATCTGGTAAAGCTGGCCACCATACGCAAAATTACTAGCGTCACACTGAATATAGTATCTTTGGTTCGGCCGTGGGAACCGTAGAGTTACTGTGTTTATAAATACATTCTTGACTCTCTGGAAACACTCGTCCACTTCTCTTGTCCATGAAAACTTTCGTCCTCCTTTCAGCAGTTCGTGTAAGGGTTGCGTCGTTTCCGCGTATTTACTCGTGAATCTATTATAAAAATTGGTGAGGCCAAGGAAACCCTTGAGTTGTTTTGTATTCTTCGGTGCTGGGAAATCCATAATTGCCTTTACCCTGTCATCGGTTGCTTGTATCCCTTTTGTTGTAAGGCGATAACCAAGGAATGAGATTTCTCGTCTGAAGAATTGTGACTTGGTGAGGTTGACAGGGATATTTGCCTTATTGAGGTTGTTTAGCAATGTTTCTAAATGATTTAAGTGTGTTTGTATATTGTTGGAGTAACACAAGCAGTCGTCCACGTAGATGATCGTGTTCTTCTTGACTTCCTCCTCGAGAGCCACATCCAATCCACGTGTCAACGCCGCAGAGCTGGTGCTAAGTCCAAATGGTGTCACTGTGAATCGGTAGCACCTCCCTTCACGCATAAACGCAGTGAAATTCCTACATTCTTGTTTTAATTGGACTTGCCAGAAGCTAATGGATAAATCGACTGTCGACAAGTACTGCATATCACCACATCTAGCCAATATCTCATTTACCGGGGACACTCCTTCGTAATCGGGTACAGTTACGCTGTTCACTCTCCTTGCATCAAGGCACAGGCGAACCCTCCCATCCTTCTTGATTACTGTCACGATTGGATTGACGTACGGGCTGGCGCAACGTTCGATTACTCCATATCGTAACATCCGGTTAATCTCCTCGTTCACCTTGTCTCTGTAAGCAAGCGGTACAGGCCACCCTCGTTGAAAGTAAGGTGTCCTGTCCGTAACGTGAAACTCATGCGTGTAACCCACTATTCTTCCCGGGCACTCCCTAAAAACATTCCTGTTACTTACCAAAATCTCCTTCAGGCGTTGCAGTATTGCTTCATCCACGCAGTCTATGCTCCCAATCTTTTCATCGATGCACCGCAGTACTTCCTCTTCTTCTTCACTGGTTATCACGTCAATGTTCATGATTGGTATAATGTGCTCCTCTTCATCAGTGTTGCTTTTTAAATTAATTACTTTGCCCAACTTCTTGTAGAAAACTAATTCCTAGTATGCACGGTTTCACTAATTCTGGTATTATCAAAAACACACATTCATATCGGATACTATCAATCTCAATGTCACACAATATTTGTCTCTTAACTAATTTGGATTTAT
This sequence comes from Magicicada septendecula, assembly GCA_034769895.1. NCBI lineage: Eukaryota > Metazoa > Arthropoda > Insecta > Hemiptera > Cicadidae > Magicicada > Magicicada septendecula. The sequence continues at coordinate 56,973,066 of CM068374.1, forward strand.
TTCCTACCGCACTTATTATAAATGTATTCGTTATGGGTAGTGTCTCATATGGTCCTACACTCTTCTTATGATTATTAAACCACGTCTCCGATAATCCGTTCACGAGGCATCCTGTATCAAGCAAAGCTTGTACAATTATATCATTATTAAATTTGATAGTAATTTCGGGACATTTCAATACTTGTTTATTAATAATTTCGTCGTCCTCTTGTAGTAGGTCCTTTCGTAAATCCGGTAGTAATATATTTACATTCTCACTCGGAAGTAAGTCGCTTAAAAATTCTATCTTATTCTCTAGTTTGACATATTTTTGTTGTTGTTGTCGCTGTTACCGCTCGCCCTTGGGGTGGTGTCATTGACCGTTCTACTGGGGCCCGCTTCTGCTGGCGTAAACTGCACCGTATTGATGTACTGCTTGTTGTCAAAACGACCCCTTGGCTGTCGGTCGCTTTCACTTTTGTTATACTGTCCCTCTCTCTCTCTCTCTCGGGTTGTTTTTTTCCCTCGTTGTAGGGTCTATAATGCGGCCTGCGATTGTTCTCTCCGCTTGACTGTATACTCGTAAATTCCGTAATTAATGCTTCAAAATTCGGTATACTTGTGATACCACGTGTGACCACGGCGAGCTGCAAATCCTTTCCAAAGTGACGGGCTAATTTCCGGATCAGCTGCGTATCGGTCAATGCTGGCGACAGTTGCCGGCTTTCCAGTAATATTCTTTCTACATACTGGACGGCTGCGATTGGCCCATTCCACTCATATCTGCCGTACTCAAGATTGTCGCGTATATTGTCCTGGCGTTCTTGACCCCAGTACTTCAAGGTGAAGGCTTCTTTAAACTCTTCGTACGTGGAGATTTGATTCCGTATGACACGCCACCATATCCCAGCGTCCATCTCCAAGTGTCTCCCAATCCATTTAATGTCACTGTTGTTGTAGTATTGTTCTTGGATCTCTGACAATTCCTTCAGGAATTCCATTGGGAACCTGTCAGTGCCGTTATACGTTAATTCTGCATGTGTGTGTCCGTTAATCCTACTGATTATCCCCGACTCACCTTCAATTAGCTGACGTTGTAGTCGTTCTATTTGGGACTTTAATTCGTTGATACGAGTGGTTTTCTCTCTGGTGCTCTCATCCAGTTTTAGTTCCGCCGACTTCTGTCTCCCATCTACTTCATTGATTTTCTGCTGTATCGTGCTGTTTACGTCTCCCTGTTCCTGTTGTAATTGTCTTACTGTTTGGAATAGTTCGACTCTCAATTCCTCCTGCTTCTTATGATTTTCTTTTGCGTGTGTTTCTACTCTGTTGTGGATCTTCTTGATGCTTGTTTGAGTATTTTGGGCAACACTCTTTGTTCCTGTCGGTCTAATTCTCTAGTTTCTCGTACCTCTTCGAACTTCTTGTCGGTGTCGTCCTTTAACTCTTTTATGATCTCGTTCTGCTGCTTCTGGACCTCGTCTATCTTCTTGTCACAATTATTTATATATTCACGCACTTCCGCGCGTATTTGTGTGACTTGCTCGGCCACTTGTTGCGTGACTTCCTCCTTATGTTTCTTCTAGCTTTGTTGAACTTCTTATTCTGCTCCTCAAATCTCTCATTCTGTTCTCGTCTAATCTCTATAAAATTTTCATTCTGCTTCTCGAACTTTTCATTCACTTCTCTTCTAATCTCTATAAAATTTTCATTAATTATCTTAAGGCTTTCACTCTGTGTCCGCATGAGGTCCATAAGTGAACGCATTGTCACTTCTTCCTGCGGTTGTTGTTGGGACTCCTGTCCCCGCGCTCTGACGTCTGACGTCTCCTCGGTCATTTGTGAATAGGTTGGTGATTCCTCTCGTTCGATATCAGGTACACCCTGTTGGTTATTAATATCGAAATTCATGGAATCGGAACTACTGGTCGTCATTTTTGCAGCCTTACTCCGCGTTAACATTCAGTCCAACTAGCTTCACACTAATAATATTTGTTCTTACAACTAACATGAAATATATATACGCTTATCCTATCTACTGCCTGCTCTTTGCCGTGCGATGGGCGCCAAATACAAAGATATTGGGGATTAATTATGCCAACAATGATTAATTAATTATGTGATTATACTAATTTGCCATGCATATCATTGATCACAACCATGCCTATTCCAATTTCAGAAATAATTTCAAACCACTGCACTTTTGCAAAAAGGGTAAACTCATGGACGCACTGGAAGAGTTTGAAATTTACAGAGCCTCTACAACACACAATGATCAGCTTCTCAACGAGAAATTGTCGTTCAAGTCAAACGAACTGTATGATACTGCTATACGCATGCTGAAACAGCACGACAAATAAATACAGGCCGAATAGATTTGTCAGTCGCTCGCGGGGTCGGTAGCGATGCGCATCGCGAGATAACGCGAGTGGGGAAATCGACTGAGTAGCGAGATGTGCGTGACCTTTATATATTTTTTATCTTGTGACGTGCTCTACATGAGTAAAAAGTTTATCCACCTGATGATGGGACTTTAAGTCCCGAAACGCGTAGTGTATATTGAGGAAAAAAGCACACAGAAGTTGCAAAGAAGGAACCAAGGTAATTCTAATATTTTATTATTATTTATCCGAAAAGCCTCACAAAAAAAAACAACTGAAGAAAGTAGGACTGTGGCGACAAAGAACAGCTGTTCTCGATTTATCTCGATATATATCGATTAGTTCACAACAAGAATAGGTATTATGAATAAAAAACTAGTACAAAGAATACAAAGTGAAAAATTAAAACAAAGAAATGGAATAATAAACGCATTAAAGGCATTAATAAGGCAAATAAGGGATTACAGTACAGTAGTGGAGCCAGAATGCCTAGTGCAAGTGATAATAGTATATGCAAGTGAATGTCTAGCATAGAAATATAATTTAGACAAACTAGAAATATTGGAAGACGAATTATTAGGAAAATATTAGGCCCACGAAAAACTACAGAAGGTTGGAAATTAAGAAGTAATGATGAAATATATAAAAGTATAGAAAACATAACAGAAACAATGAGAAAAAGAAGACTATTATTTTTAGAACCTTTATATAGATTTGACGACAATAGGTTAACAAAACAAATCTTCAAATATCTGTGGGGAAAGAAGTCAACATCAAGTTGGATAAAAGAAGTCTAAAAGGATTTAGAAAAAAAATAATATAAGTGCAGAAGAAGCATTGAAAGAGAAGTTTTTTGGGAGAAAGTGTTAAAAATGGAAGGAGTCCAGGGTAGGTGAGAGAAAAACGCAGGTTCAAAGTAGAGTGAAGACAGGAAGAAGAGACACCGTGAAAAGATGGAAGAATATTGGAGAAAAAGAAGAGAACAATCAACAGAGAACTGAAATTGGCATGTGGTCCTTAGATGGCCGATACAAAAAAAACATTAAAGGCGTGATAACACAATAAAAATTTAATTAACTATTTCACAATCATAGTAACAACACCATCTTACTTTACGTTAATTATGCCGTAACAATGGGCGCCGTTCTATAAAAGCGGTTAACATTTATATCGCACAGAACAACGTTGTCTGTTTTTTAAGATATACACGTGTACACACAGGAGGCAAGTAATTTACGAGTCGACTATCGATTCATGCACGGACGCCTTTATTAAAAAGCAAAAAAAAACACACGAACACAACGGTCTGTGTCTACAGTGTCAAAATGTCGCAGATTTAATACCAACCAACCAACGACGCAATTGTGCAGAAAAAATGGGACAATGAAGGTAAACATCGATTGTTACCGTTGTCAACAAAAAGTCCTAAATAACAGCCGGCTCCTGCTACAGCTTGTTATGTCGTAAATAATACTCGCTTGCATCATTAAATTTACAATCTATCCTTGAAATATACGACTTTCCTGCTCTGAATGTGACAGTATTATTAATAGATTATTATTTTCTTTTTTTATCCAAAAAGATGACTTTTTTATCTCCGACGAAGAGATATTTTTCTGTGACAGTTCAACCGATCAATGAGGATAATCGTTGAATCACAAACACAAAGAAAACGTTTTGCTTAATTTATTTCTATAAACGTGAAAAAGCTCAAGGAAATGTTTACTTCAAAACACAGCTACTTACAAGTTACAGATTACCAGCTAGTTTCGACTTACAATATTTTTTTTTTAACGTAAAGTTCTAGTCTTGCTCCATTAACTTTTAACGTCTGTACTGCTTAAGAAGCGGAAGTTATAATGAGCTCTAAATTATGAGTCTTTTTCATTAACTTTTGACAGCTGCGTTGCTTAAGAAGTGGAAGTTGTAATGAGCTTCGAATTATGATTAGTTACGACATCCTCGCAATGATATGCGAGTGACTAAATTGTGTTATTACATAACTGATGAGCATCGTTCCATACGTATACACTTGTACGAGGGTTAGTTGAATCGTTCACGGAGTGACATCTTTAGCTTAGTGGTCTTCTTCTTCGTTACAACATGGCTTGGACTATAGCCCGTTCCGACTTCACAGAATCTCTAACCATATTTTCCTGGGTCTTCCACGATCTGTCGTTCCCTCTGGCTCAATATTCAAACGCTTGTTCAGTAATACGCGTGTCTACCATGCGTTCCACATGCGACTTCCAATTCTGTCTGTATTCTTTTATTATCTCCAGAACCGACTGTATCTTCAGGTCTTTCCTTATGTCGTCGTTCCGTAGATGATCTCTCAAACTACACCCCTCAACTGCTCTTAAAAATTGTATTTCCGAGGCCTGTATTTTTGAAATATCTTTTGCTGAAGAGTCCATGACTCACATTCATACATTAAAGTCGGTACGGCCACGACCTTATAGAGCTTTAGCTGTGGCTCCATCTGCTTTTTAATCTTCAATAGGCCTCTTATTGTTTCACAGGTATAACTAAGTTTATTTATACTAGTAATTTTATACAAACCACTATGTTGTCTTTGGTATTGACGAGCGCTTTCGGCAGTCAAGCCATCTTCAGGTCAACAGGTGGTTTGTATAAAATTACTAGCAGAAATATTTGAGACCACTAACACTCCAATACTACAATAAGTTTATTTAATTTTCTCTCGATATCTTTGTCCCTCCTACATGAGATATCAAATCCCAAATAATTAAAATGTGATACTATCTGCTCCAAAACACTATTATTAATTACAATGTCTCCTCTTACAGGGTTCTTATAGCACTTCCGGCCCCAAAACCCTTACTGGATCTACTTTTCTGTTGTTGAAGTTGATTTGGATTCATTAAGTTTGATTCTCCACCGCTTGGTCCATGCACATACATCTGCCATAGTGATATGGAGCTTGTTTGCTGCTGCTTCAACCTAGTCGCCCACTGTTGCGATAGCAGTATCGTCAGCAAATGTTGCCATGGTAATTTCCTCACGATTAGGCATATCCTTCGTGTACAGTAGATACAAGATGGGTCCCAGCACACTGCCTTGCGGAATACGCGCAGAAATCCTCTTCAATTCTGAGTACTCGTTCCCACATTTAAGATGATGATAAGTAAATCTACCGAACACCGCATTAACGTTAAGCTAGTTTTAACGAAACGTGAAACATTGCAAAATTCTGAGCAAACGGAACTTAATAAACAAAATTTATTCGTTCCCGACGGCGCCGAGGCGCGCGGCGTCGATCCCTATAGCCGTATGAATATTTCATATTTACTTCACATCTCTCTATACCGTCTTTATAACTGAACGAATGAATATAAGAAGACTTACGTTAGTGGAATTTACCTGCCTCCGCCCGGAAGCGATAAAAATAAAACTCAATTTACCCGCCCGCGATACACCGACCACCTGAAAGCAATATAAATGATCTTTGCAACGTGTGTACGGATCTTTAAATCCCGAGTGTGCGGCGCAGCGCGTGTGACCTCTGGAAGGCGTCGAATCCTCTCATATAATAACCGGGATTTGTGTCTTAACACCCTCGTCGTCGTCGCCAGCGTTCCTTATAACACTTATCGTGCTTTCTATACCTGTCACTGCCCCTACTGCTGCTACTCTTTCACACACACACACACACACACACACACACACACACACACACACACACACACACACACACACACACACACACACACACACACACACACACACACACACACACACACACACACACACACACACACACACACACACACACACACACACACACACACACACACACACACACACACACACACAGTTACAATTCTTATATCGTCAAATAGCGCGTATTTGTACTGTGTTATGACCGCTTACATCAATGGGACTGATTTCAGGAAACATCTGACATAAAAACGAAGAAGATATTAATGGGATCTGCGCTACTCGTCCCTGTCTTAGCCGCCCTCATGTATAAACTGCATGACACTTCCACACATCAGACACTCCATTACCTATATGGCTACACACTACACCCACACACACGCACTGCTCTACCTCCAATGTGCCTCCATTTTCTTCGCTACCGGTCTGCACTGGCGTGCGTCTCCTCATTCGGCTGAAGGGGTTTGCCCCAGATCAACCCGAGACTTGTCCTTCGGAGCATATCTCAAATAACACGAAAAAAAAATGGGATAATTAATATATTTACGCAGATAGCAGGAACTCTCTAACGTGCTCTAAAACATAAGGGAAGGAAATCATACAAATCCATGCCAGTTCCTACCCTTCCTTACTTATGGCTCAGAAACGTGGACAATGTCTGCTAGACAAATATCAAGAATTCAGGCTAAGAAATTAAAATTTTCACGTTCCATTGCTGGGTATGTTGGGTACACAAAACTAGATATGAAAAGAAACGATTAGATAAGACAGGAACTGAACGTTGAAGAAGTAAACGGAATCATCAGCCTGGGAAGATCCAAGAAGAGATGGTCCGACCAGTCTGGAGCTGGAACGGACTAAACAGTCTAAGCCGTGAAGAAGAAGATCTAGTGAAGTCTTGTAGTAAGACATCACGAAACAGATATTTGAATAGGCTGTTGTTTGCTGACGACTTGCTTTGTAATTGAACATGCAGAATATTCTTTACAAAAATCTGTTTTTAAGGTCCATCAGTCCTGCAAACAATACAATATGAAAATCTCCAATACAAAATAAAGGTAATGGCATTTCGAGGCAAGGGACCAATAAGAACAAAAACAATGATTGGTGATGAAATTGTTGAACAGGTGAGCCATTTTAAGTATTTGGGAAATGATATTATCTATGATAAGAGTTATGATATTGATGTTATGTTGGGTTTAAGTTCCAGACGATATGTGGGACAATCAATCGTATTTTTATAAACAAGATACGTCAGCATAAAAAATTAAAGTTTCACAAAGTTATGGCGGTCCTATGGTGTGAATTATGGACAACAACCAAGAAACAAGACAGTAATATACAGGCCTCAGAATTTGCGTTCTTAAGAGGAGTTAAAAGATGTTCTAAACGTGACCATATAAGGAGTGAGGCCATTAGAGAAGTGTTACAACTTTTTAACTTGAATGAAAGATTATAAACAACGGCGGAAAGAACACTTAGAAAGAATTTCCGATTCAAAAGACTGGCCAAACAAATCTGGGAATACAAACACGTGGGACACAGGTGTGAGGATAGACCCAGGAAAAGATGGCTGGAGGATCTTTGTAGGCGAACATGCAGCACCTTGCCTATGCCGTGCTGTGAAGATAATGATGAAGTTGGGAAAATTTAGGTTTTTGGTCTGTGGGACGATTCAAGGAATCCGCAAGGGCAAATTTCAGATACGCTATAAGTCGTCTGTAGCTAGCGACTGCAACTATTACTGGCGACAGTCCGTACCCCGTGGATCTGTCTATGTAAGTAACTGTCGCGCGAACACAATTTTTTAATCCATTACCCCCCCCCCCCCACAACCTTTACTGAATTCATGCTTTTTGTTCCCTCTTAAATACTAACCCCTGCTTATAGCTGTGGCAACTAAAAAAAAAAATATATAACGTGAACAGAATAAGTATCCATTCTTGTATGATGTATAATCAATTAATAAAATGTAACTTTTATTTCAATTAATAGTCTGATCTGTTATGTAGTATCCGTAAACAGGACGCTTTTAACAGAATTATTATAATTGAAACTGCTGCTAAGATTCAACATTTGCAGTCTCTGCTTCCAATCTCCCACAACATCTTCTAAATATATATTAAAATTGGAAGGCGGTAAGGTAAGAACAAAAATCAATGAATCGTAAATCTACCCACGTCACACTTACCATCCGACACGACACCTGACCAGACACTATTGTATCCCAATAGAATTCAAAACAATTGCAATTGTATTGTATCCAACAACCAATGACACACTTGTACCAGTAAAAACTAAAGTAAGTATCTTGGACTTCAGCAGAAGCATATTCAAATCAAACTAACGCAGTCATACCTCAAGCTCAGACCGCTGTTCTGGATTTAACGGACGTAAATCTAATGAAGAAGGAACATATATATAATATTTTATCACTGTACAAGACAACAGGTCTGACTCATCGTTGAGTCACGCCTCCCCTTTTTTACAAAACGGTAATTATCATAAAGACATGCTCCTGCGCTGTGACAGGAAGTAGTACAAATTTATCACAACTTATCACAACAAAGCTATAGTTAAGTTTGTTTCACAATTGTACAGGGTGACGACAAGTGACGGAAACGTTGAGATATGAAACCGAACCTACCGGGAGTTATGTGTCACCCGGGAGGAGGGGGTTAAACTGTCCGTCACAGTCATGGGCCTAACTTGGGGGGGGGGGGCAGAGTAAAGCTTCATAAATTCAAGTGTGTAGTGAGACCATCTATATAATAAAATACCTATATTATATACAAAATTAGAAAGTTTAGTAATAATTCTTAGTTAGTAAACGAGGGACAACTACATTTTTTAATGATCAACAAACCTTTCTTCATAAGTTGTACTTCCAGTTATGTTTACCTAGAACAAATATACTGTAGGCCTATAAACATAAACAATTTCAGTTCTTCCAATTCTTATACCCAGTTTTCGTAAACGCGTCCTCTCCCTTAGGCACACTGTCACAAAATGCTCGACAGTAGTAGCAATAAGCCGAACCAGTTACAACACAAAGAAATTCTCAAATTGGCAGTCAGGCAATTTTCAAAGAAATTAAAGAGTGTTACTCCTTTGCGTTTCTTACCTCCCATTTCTCAGAACTTAGGAACCAAAAAACCAAAACAATCACAACAATAACGGATTAAGAAAGAGACAAGCGATGTGTACTTTAAAGAAAGGACTACGTTCACGACTGAGTAACCGACCGCACTTGTATCAGTAACATTAACAAATAACAGTTCCAAATGACCGTCTTTAAAGATTCGTGAACAAAGTCATCGACGTCTTGCACAGTAAGCCAGCTTTGTTCTTACTGCCGAGTCTGTTACCCCTACCATACCGCTCTCTTTTACACTGGCCTGTAGTTTTGCGAAATTCTCCTGAACTGAAAACAGCGATAATCTCGAATCAAACAGTAAACAATCCAAGCACAGAGATGATGACTTATAAGAATATGTGTGACAAAGAGAGGAAAGGGAAAGAGAGCAAATTCTTAGAAGTACAGCTGCGCTTATTACTTCATTACGGTGTTCCAAAACAAGTCTTTGTGTAAAAAGCACGCATTGTATTCCAGTTAATTAGGTCACTAGCGTTTGTTCGAAAAAACATTATTTTCAAAATATTGAAAATTATTATGTTCAAAATATTATTTTGACGTATATCATTCAAATCTATCAAACATTCCCCTTACAAGTGTAACGGCCACTTAGGCCGCCGTCACGTAAAAATTAAAAACTAGACCACTTGTCCTAGCGGAAGCGAAAAATGTGCTGGAGCCCAGAGTGACAGGACTTGCAATAAAATACTCGTGTAACCAGTAACAATTTTTATTAGTGCTAGTTTAGTTACAGCCTTCAACCATTGAATTCTATTTTGATTTACATTACACTATCCATTTAAATTATGTCAAAGGTTTAGTTACAATGTTATATTTCAAAAGCTGGGCTTCTGTTACCCTTAAGAGCATGTCTTTATATTGATTAAAATGTCAGTTACACTTGATCTAAATTACACGAATATAATGGTTAGGTCGTTCACCTAGACCGGATGGATGATCAACGTATGTCAAAGAAAATACTGAGGGCGTAAGTCTATAAAAGCAGAAAGAGGGGCCGACGTAGATAAAATGGTTGAATGATGTGCTAGAAGATCTCAGAAACTAGAAGATGTGTAGCTAGAAGATGTGAGGGGTTAAACTGAGATGGCAATGGTCAGAAGACTTTAAAGACGATTGGTGTTGGGAGCCAGGGCTCACGTCGGGCGGCAGTGCTGAAGAAGAAGATCAAAGTCTCGGTCCGACGTTTTCTTTCATAGCCAGGCATCCCGCTGGTACAGGGCTTCCGGTCGAATATCTGTGCAGTAGTGGTAAGCTGAAGGGCACATATCGTTTGTTGTAACAACCTTTGGTTAACTGGTATGTCAGTTCCATTATGTTATTCCTTGGTGCGAGGGCTGCTTTCTCAAAGATATGGTTACGACGGTCTCACGGATCGTCGTATGGTACAGTGGAAACAAAATACAGACACCAATGAAATCACTAATCACCAGCTTTCATTAATCGCATATAACAATTTGTAATCAACTCGCACAATAATTCAAATTGAATTTGCTCACACGCAATGATAATGTCAACTATACAGAATTCCGTACTAATTATATCACAACAACCACTTGATATCACTTGATAAATCGCCCAACATAAACTGACTGACAAAGCCAGACAGTTTAAATAGGCAACACGTGTTCCAGAATACGTGTCAACAGGCACTCGAAATTCTAGAGCGTACATAAGTGTATGAAGAAGAACACAAACCTGTTAGGCTAACGGAGGGACGCTCTCGGCTGTTCGATAGGGTTCTCGTCACACTATGTTGGGTTCTTTTCTGCCACCTGCAGGAGGTTAACCAATTAAAAAAAATCATTGGCCTAGGCAATAAAACTGTTCCATCTGAAGTTCACTTCACATATCGTTTTACGAATTTCAAAAACAAACTAAAATACAGAACATAGTTTGCCTTTGATAATGATGACGAAAATGTCAACTTCAATTTCTCCACGATATTCATTAAACTGTAAAAAATCAAGTCGTACACTGTTTCAGTTCTGTTGTGAGTTGCCAGACACCGTGGACAACGAGCGTCCACCAATAATTTTATACAGGCTACACTGTTTATACGAAATAAAATGTGTACAGTTTTCTTTTTCGTCATCAGTTTACAAGTTAATTAAACCTTATACATCCTCAATTTACGAGACTAGGTCATTATGGTTGTGGTGACTGCAGAAAAGAAGACACGATTGAAAATTGGGGGGGGGGGTATAGTGTGTTGTTAGTGGAAAATAGTGGGGGGCGAGAGAGGGAGGCGGAGATTCGGATGCTTTGCCAAGGCGAGCTGTAACCTCTAGGTATTACGTTACGTAGATGAAACTGATGACGTTTAAGGCACTTTGTAAAACATTCGCCTGGATGAAGATAAACCAATCTCCGAATGGGGTTGCGCGAGGTGTGTAGTGTCCCGAGTCTCCAATAAGACTTCTATCACTGGGTCAAATTTTGATTATTTATTTGAATTTTTATTAGTAGGGAGGGAAGACTTGAAGCTTCCCTCGAATTGGTGGAGGGCTATCAAACGGGGTGGCTTCCAAGAGAAGTCACCTGGCCTTGGAGTATATTTACCGAGTCAAGGGATTGTGAGTACCTCGGGCCCACATACAACCTTCGCGCTAGGCGTCTCAGGGTGCACGGATGCCCATTCTTTTTCGAAACACTCGGGAAGAGAATCTGCGACGGACTTTGCGAGCGAGTTCAAGTCCCCAGTCGAGCTCGTTATGGAGCAACGTTCTGTGGCAGGCGACCAGGTATCCCCGAACAGGACAAGCGTAGGTGTTTACTGTGAGCTTACCTAGCCGAAGGGTCATCGCCGGACTCGAAAGCACAGGACAGTCTACTGAGTTGCGCCGACGAGCGTTGACGGATCTTCTCAGCATGGGTTCACCCATGGGTGCGTTGGGAATCTAGTTGGAGCCCGAGGTACTTTATGCTCTTGGTCCAGGGCAAGTCGACTGAGCCTACGGTTAGCGCTTGACGCCGCTTGAGACGAAGTGAGCACATTACCGCTACGCTCTTAGTAGCGTTAACGGCAACTCTCCAGTTCTCGGCCCACCCGACATACGCGTCGAGTTGGCGCTGTAACGTGACGGCCGAATACAAGCCAATGCATTATTATCGGAAGGGTGGCATGATTGCAGGATCTGGGCCGAGCCCAATGGCTACCAGAAGATAAACACAGTGCTGGTTGAGTAGACTGGTGCCTATAATACTGTACTGGACAATCGCCAGTCCAGCACAATCGTTCGCTAGATGGCGGGGGAAGAAGACTTTAGCGTATGGCACTGCTGCTGGAACCGATTCAGGCGACAGGTGTCGCCTGTCTCAAGCCCAGCTAGCAGACGCCGTAGGGGGTGGGTCATTCTCCGCGAGGCAGAGAGCTTCCGTGCCGGTGACAGTAGCAAGCAGCGCGGTAAATGTGCAAGGAGAGAAGGAAGAAACGACAGAGTTAGATGGTTAACTCTGGCGTCGGGACAGAAATTAAAATTGTTATCGAGGATTTCTTTATGGCGGGTCATCAAGACTCGCCCGAGGACCTTTGACCCGAAACGGTGGAGGAGGTTGAGTGGTACTGACGGTCGTTAGGTAGAGAAAGGATGAGGTCGCAGCTGCACAAGCCAATGAAATGTATAATCGACAAATCGCTTGTAACGATACCAGGACGAAAACAGCACTTCGTCTGCCAGCAGTTAGGCTATGCAGTTTCATAAGTTTAGACACATTTACAGCGCTGCAAGTGTTACATAATAAGATCATCATCATCTTAACGGTTTTAGGCTTTAGCGGCCTGTTCCTATTCCACAGTCCACCTTTTCTTAGGTCTACCGACTTTTCTTCTGCCTCTAGGATTGTAATCTTTCACCATCTTCGGTATTCTACTTTCTTCCATTATATTTATGTGTAAATTCATTTTCTTCTGTATTCTTTAATCCTTTCATTAACTGTAAAAATATCTAAATCACATCTTATCTCTTCATTTCTTATATGATCTCGTCTATTACACCTTTTAACTGATCTCAGAAATTTCATTTCTGCTGTTTGTATCTTCTGTTCATCTATTTTCATTATGACCCAAGTTTCAGAACCATACAGTAGAGCAGGTATTTCCATTGTTTTATAAAATTTTATTTGGGTTTCTTTTCTACATTTAGTTCCACACACTCTTGTGAAATTCATTACTTTATTTTCTATATCTCTATCTTGAACATAACAAGATAAGATTTTAAATAGACACTTCGTCTTTTTATTTGTCGAAATTATCGGAAAACACCGAGACACAGATGTGTAATAACTTCTCGCAACCAAAGCGAGGAGCTATTATACACCAAGTGTGAACTGTTATTTTTTTTCCTACAATAATAGTGGGTATTGGAAATCGATATTTTCTACTCCAATAAAGAAACGAGTAAAGAAAAAAGTCGGACTCAATTAAAACGCGTCTAATGTTAGCAACACAGAAACAACGGGCGTTTTAAATTACTTAAGAGCTCGTAAAATGGAAACGATTCTTCCTGAACAGGAAACGGCTCATCAACGCTCGTCGAACTGCTCACCAACAAACAGCCGCACGCTATACTCCGGTCTTCGAGAAAGCACGTTTATTTTCGAAACAGTACGCATTCCTCCTGTTATTAACAGTAGTAAGGCTTTAAACGAGTTCGTTTTACTGGCGTTAAAACCCTACGATCGGTTAGTCCACAATCTGTGCTTCCAAGTGGGCCATCCCGTTGTTACAGACATCGTTATTATTAAACGATTTGTTTGTGATTATAAAACATAAAACTGTGGTGCCAAAATTACATCTGGCAGGCACACTCATGGGCAGAATTCGGGGGTGGCAAGGGAGCCACTTGCCCCTCCCCAATATCTATAAAAAAAATACAAATCAGTGAGCCGTAGCTTTGTGCAGTACGTATTTGACAAGGCATTGAAAGGCTTTTCAAATCTAGTTTTCTTGCGTAGTTTAACTTATTCAAGCTATGCTATATGTAATGTAAAGTTAACCACTTCGTAAAATAAAGAATTTCCCAGAGAATTATCACATCCAATGCCGGATTAACCATCTTGGGAGCCTTTAGGCAGTAGAAAAACCGAGGCCCGCTCCAGATTATTTAATTTTTCATATTTGTGTGCGTGCATGTGTGTCTTTTGAAAGGCTAGCAAAAAAATATAACCTCCGAATGGGCGGATAGACGAGCAGAAAGGCGGGCTAGAGAGCCTATCTTTCTGGCTGTTCGGAGGTTAGCATTCTCGCTAACCCGCCTTTCCACCCGTTCGGAGGTTAGCATTCTCGCTAACCCGCCTTTCCACCCGTTCGTAGGTTAGAATTCTCGCTAGCACACCTTTCTGGCTGTTCGGAGGTTAGCATTCTCGCTAACCCGTCTTTCCACCCGTTCGTAGGTTAGAATTCTCGCTAGCACACCTTTCTGTCTGTTCGGAGGTTAGATTTCTCGCTAACCCGCCTTTCCGTCCGTTCGTAGGTTAGAATTCTCGTTAGCACACCTTTCTCTCTGTTCGGAGGTTAGCTTTCTCGCTAACCCGCCTTTCCACCCGTTCGTAGGTTAGAATTCTCGCTAGCACACCTTTCTGTCTGTTCGGAGGTTAGCATTCTCGCTAACCCGCCTTTCCACCCGTTCGTAGGTTAGCATTCTCGCTAGCACACCTTTCCGTCCGTTCGGAGGTTAAAATTCTCGCTAGCCCACCTTTCCGCCCATTCGGAGGTTAGAATTCGCTAACCTATCTTTCTTTCCGTTATAGGTTATAATTGTCTCCAGCGTGTCTTTCTGGGGTAATGCCAACGCCTGCACCCGAAAACCGCTATAGATAATGTCATTCACCTGAACACCTGCCTTTCTGTAGTCATTTCCTCAATGAAGGCACAACGCCTTCACCTCGGTTCGCTACAAAAAAAAATAAGTTGCCGTCGTTGATATTGCCCCTCCCCCCAATCCCGTAGGCGAAATCTCGCCCGTGGGGACACTATTCATTGTGTCTGATAGAAAGTTCTTGCCCCATAATTACGTATATAATCTTTCCATGTTTTATCTTGGGAGAGAGAGACGACCAAACATAGGCTATGCGTTACACAACTGTCCATTAGCATTACGCATTCCTATGAATCATTCGCTAACTATGACAATTAGAAAGTTATGAAATAGTAAATATGTTTCTTTACGATTCAACAGATTGTTTACTTCCAACATTATTCAGCTCAAACTTAATTTCGCCTTCCACTAGGCATATACAAAAATTTAGTAGAGGTTACCAGCGTGACGAATTACATTAATAAGAAATTTCAAATTCTGGATTTTGATGTCCACGACGACGTATCCCTTGTTATTAACTAACCATTTATAACAATGTCGACTAGGATCACAAATTATTACTGATAAAAATGATAAATATTTGTCTGATGGCCTAAACTGGTTTTAGCTCCGTTAGAGCTTCGCCAGAGGCTGGCGCTCCGTCCTGCTTTTGGGGACCGCGCCGACGTTCGAAAGATAGTTGTTTGTGTGTGTTGTAATATGTTCGAATAGTATGTACGATTTAAATACGAAAACACACAAAAACGCGTAGAAACAACGTCCTACACAAACAGACACAATTTAAATCACACACGTACTATATGAACATATCACACCACCCACACACACAACAACGATCTTTTGAACGACGGCGCTGTCACCAAAAACAGGACGGACAGCGCTCCTAGTGTCTGCCTCTGACGAAGCTCTAACAGAGCGAAAACTAGTTTAGGCCATCAGGTAAAAATTTATCATTTTTATTAACATAATTTTGGTCACTCTACAATTGACACTTTGTTGTTTGCGGACGATCAGGCTATTCTGTTGGACTCTGAAAACAGATTGCAGCTGGGTATACATTTGTTAAGTCGAATCTGTAAAGACTCTGGATTGCAAATATCCACACTTAAAACCAAGGTGATGGCTTTTCGTGGAACTGATCCCGTACGGGCAAAAATTGTTATAGATGGTACTGTCCTGAAACAAGTTAGCAATTTTGAATAACGGGGCTACAGTGTGTCTTATAATGCAAGCAACGACGTTGTGAATAAGTTACATAAGTTCAACCTTATGTGGGGGACCATTAGGCGAACCCTTAAGTCAGCAAGTAAAGGAAGACGCCTAAAATTCTACAAGGTGACGGCTCTTCCCACACTTTTAATGGGTCTGAGCATTGGACTTTAACGAAAGGCCAGACCAGTCGTATCCAAGCGGCTGAAATAAGATTTCTCAGGCACGTGGCAGGGTATACTCTCAATCATCATAGAAGAAACACAGATATACGGCAGGAACTGAATATTATGAGTATACTCGACAGGATCGCGCAGTATCGGCTGAATTGGTGGGAACATCTTTGCCGAAAGGATGACTTCCGCATCTCCAAACAACTGTGGAACTATAAGCCGAGGGGACGGAGAGGTGTGGGACGTCCGAGGACGAGCTAGAGTGACCAGCTCTAATCTTTGCCTGTTTGAGACCGGAACAAACCATCGTTGGTTTAATCCGTGAAGAGGATGATGATGATGATGACGACTAATATAATTTGTGTTCCGAGTCGGTAGTTTAGATATAGTTAAATTTCAATTATAGTAAATAGTAACTGCAGAAATAAATAATAAACTAAAAAAAATTATAATAAGTTTAGAAATAAATAATTAATAAACTAAACAGATAAAGTAATAATTAATAAAAAAAAACAAAATATAGGAAAATATCAAAGAGGGTTAAGACCGGGCAGTTCTTACGCTGAACAAATTAGAAATTTAAAATCTTTATAATATTCCGTAGAACCAGAAATCAAAAACCGATTGTTGTTGTCTTTGTTTCAAGAAGGCTTATTACTCCATCCGCAGAGAAAGTATCCTTAAACTACTGGAAGATTTTGTTGTGGACGGTAAGAATTTAGGACTGTTCAGTGAAACACTAAACAGAGAAGGAGAAGGAAGAGGGTGAGGATGCGGATGAGGAGGAGGAAGAGGAGAAGACGAAGGAGGAGGAGGAGGAGGAGGAGGAGGAGGAGGAGGAGGAGGAGGAGGAGGAGGAGGAGGAGGAGAGGGTGAAGGAGAAGGGGACGGAGAAGAAGAAGAGGAGGAGAAAAAGTATACTGAATTCGAATTTCTGTTGATGTAGTCAAAGTTTTCTCAGATCGATTTGTGACAACAGTCTGAAATGGCCTCAGTTACGGACAGTACTTCACTAAAGAATAAATAAATAAAACAATAATAGCTAACAACCTCACGAAGTGCAAAAAGGGAAGAGGAACGAGATATTTGTACCAGCTGGCGTAGTAAACAAAACAGCGCGCGCGCGCGCACACACACACACACACACACACACACACACACAACATTACGTATTCCGGTTGAAAAAGCGAGTGACTGACCACAAGGGAATTACACAAACGCACTACGGTACTGTATTTAAATGATAAAAGTGGAACGCACGACGCAAAACTGGGGTTGCGTGAGTGTGGACGCGGTGAGTCCTTGAACTCTTTGAACTGCCGAACGATGTGCGTGTGTACTGCGTTATTTATTATTGATTGCGACCGCCACCGAGTCCTTCAACTCTACAATATAGTACAAAACAAAGCGTTCACTACCGACTTCGACCCGCGTTTGCAGTTACCGCATTTTTACGCTTTTCACGTTTTTTACTTCCCATGTTTCATAAGGAAATGGAAGTATGGCGATGGCGAAAAAAATCGTGTTCGAGATAACGACTGATTCTCATTGTACTACCCTCAAAACATAAAGATAACACATTTTCCGAAAAGTGTGTGTGTGTGTCTGTGTGTAGATCGATAACTGCCGCAAATTCAAACAGAATCAAATTTTTGCATATTTGCCTCAATTATAGAGGACTCAAGCCGTATTGATTTTGGTGAAGATCGGTTAAGGGAAACGGGTAGTTTACCTGCAACGTTTTATGTTGAAACAAGAGTAAAGTACTTAATTTTGATAAATTAAGTATCCTGAAAAGAAGGTCATAATAATCCACTGTAGAAAGGTAGATGAAATATCTATAAATTAAAAGGGTAGTTGTAGGGGGAGGGGGTAATTGTCTATAAATGAAAATGATAGTTGAATGGGGAGGGGATAATTATTTACATGCGTACTACGTTATCGGCAACAAAGAAGTAGTTTGTTGTTAAAATTCCTTCCAGGGCTGGTTGGCCGTGGTCCAGTGTTTTCTACAAAACCAGACAACCAGACGTTTCGGCAGTGCCATCGACTGCCTTCATCAGTGAAAATAGAGTGCGCTAACGTGAAGTGACCACAATATTGTGGTTAAGGCTGAAGAAAGAAGTAGAAAGCAGTAGTTTCTATGGTAATATTTCATTTCGAAAATAATTTTAAATATAAATCTTAGAACATGGAAGTCATGTATGGTTCTCGATACTGATATTTTTTTGTGCGAGTTTACTGTTGTGCTGACACTCGAGCGCGTGCGTTGGACACGTGCAATAAGGTGTTACATAGAACGGGATCGAATCAAAAAGACGCTCCGATAACAAACGACGCCGAGCACTAGTCTTGAAACGTTATCAATTGGAGCGAGCACACATCTCACAACAGTTTGAGCGAATCAGCGAAGTGTTACATCAATCTTAGTCCGCGCTGCGACCGACGGGGACCCCGACAACGGCAACGCTTCCACTGGGTAATTTATCGATTTATCCGAGTTGTTGCGCAATAGTCTTCTTTAATTATTTACTGAACTTGTACGACTGTGTCGGAGTATAAACGTCATTATCGAGAGAGACGCCTCTAAACGCGTTAATGACCTCAAGTTCATGATGCCTTCCTCCCTTCCCCCTCCACGAATTTTGGCCTACCGTTTAGTCGCGTTTTTAGTGGTTCGTATTCTGTTGAAAAATATCGGCATACAAGACTTCCATGTTCTGAGATTAATATTTAAAATGATTTTCGAAATGAAATATTTCCATAGGAACTACTTCTTTCTTCAGTCTTAACCACAGCACTGTGGTCACTAACGTATACCACCTTACGTTAGCGCACTCGATTTTCACTGATGTGGCACTGCCGAAACGTCTGGTTTTGCAGAAAACATTGGACCACGGCCAAACAGCCCGGGAAGGAATTTTAACAACAAACTACTTCACTGTTGTCGATAACGTAGTACACATATAAAAAATTATCCCTTCCCCCTTCAACTACCCTTTTCAGTTATAGATATTTCATCTACCGTTCTACAGTGGATTATTATGACCTTCCTTTAAGGATACATATTTTATCAAAATTAAGTACTTTACTCCTGTTTCAATATAAAATGTTGCAGGTAAACTACCCCTTTCCTTTAACCGATCTTCACCAAAATCAATAGGCCTTGCGTTCTCTACAACTCAGGTACATATGCAAAAATTTATTTGATTCTGTTTGAATTTACGGCAGTTATCGTTCGTCAAACTGCCGTGATTTGGGAAAGATTATTTCAGAAGATGGAACAACAAAGAATGACATCAAAAATAGGATACAACAGAGAAAAAAAGTTATTCGTTCGCTAAACTCGTTACTTTGGTCGAACAAAATGAAACTTCAATCTAAACTGACAATCTACACAACTATTGTGGAGCCCATTTTATAGTAACTTATGGCTGTAAATGCTGGCAACTTTCAGTTAAAAAGAAAAAGATGATAGAAACTGTGGAAATGGACTACTTAAGAAGAGCGTGTAATATTTCTAGAATGCAACATGTTAGAAACGAAGATATAATAAGGAAAACAGGGCGCATATTTACAACAGCGGAAAGAATAGAATCCAGACAGTTGCTATGGTACGGTCACGTAATGGGGATGGAGGAGAAGCGATGACCAAAGAAAGCAATGACTTACACACCACAAAACAGGAGAAGAAAAGAAAGACTGACAACACAATGGAGAACAGGAATTAGGAAAAGAATGAGAGATCGAGCTATTGAAGACGATGACGAAAGATAGGGATAAATGGCGATCGAAATGCGGGATGCGGCATAGACTGTAGGACCCCCGCTAATAATAATAAAAATCGTTCGTCATAGGAAAAATTACTCTTGTTAAAACATAAAACGTTGCAGGTAAACTACCTCTTCCCCTTAACCAATCTTCACGAAAATCAAAAGGGCTTGAGTCCTTTACAATTCAGGCATGTATGCAAGAAATTATTTGATTATGTTTGAATTTGTGGCAGTCATCTTTGCAATAGAAAAAATACTACACACAGACGCTTTTCGAAAAATTACTTTTCTTCATGTTTTGAGGGTAGTACAATCAGAATCAGCCCTCACCTCGAACACGATTTTTTCGCCTTCACCATACTTCCATTTCCTTATGGAAATGGGCGTATATCATTATAGTGGGCGATATCGTTTCCTGGGGATAATAATGGGCGGCTGAAGCGTAGTGCTGTCCACACTGCCTTCCTTGTATGCCGTACGGGTCACATATAGCCTACCCTGCCTACTCCTAAGCAAGTTCGGTGGTATACATGAGAGCCATTGTTATTATAATTTTATGTTTGAAAACTAATAAGACAATGTTAGTTAATAAATTTCCTACCTCCAGAAATGGAGGGGCGGGTCTGATCCTCCTGATTCACCCACCTCGTAATTACACTATTGCCCGCGAGTAGGGTGGGCCGAAAAAAGTCAACTTTATCCGATCAAAAACGGGTATGTTTCAAAAGTTGTATTTTAGGTCTAGGAAGAACACCGTAAAATATTAAGCCCGAAAAATAATATCTTCAGTCTGCGCAATTGCCTTAAAAATTCGATTTTTTGCCAAAAAATTGAGAATTTCCGAAATTTTTTTTATTAACTTCTTGAAGGTGGACGAAGATTGGGTGATGCTTAGAGTTATGTTAAATGTCACTACATATAGCTAAAAAAATATTGAACCCGTAATATAACTTCTTTAGTGTGCGCAATGCGCATAAAGTGCAATCACTGTGGCAGAAATCATCTATTCCGGTAGTGTCTCACAGAACAATGAAAGACATGTTGAAAAAAAGCATAGATATTATGCAAGGCTTAAACAAATCATTTGAAAGAGACCAATACAAACATAATTTTAAAAAACGGCTCTCAGAGTTTTTGGAAAAATCTAGTAAACTACTTGATGTCTGTGCTTGTAAGTGTAGTGATTTAAGCTCTTGCAACTGTGTGCGGGAAAAAAAGTGCCGCAATTAGAACATAAATTTTTAAGAGACAAAAGAGCAGATCGGCTGATGATGATAGGAAACATTGATGGCAAAATTACATCACGCATTCGAAAAAGAGAAGTCAGGAAACAAAAAGGGCATTCTACTAGACAAAGTAAGATACAAAAAGAAAATGATGATTCTGTTGAACATGAAAGCTACTCCGATCTTGACTCGGATGAATGTCCTGATGCAGATCAAATTGTTTGTCCACAAAACTCTTCTCAAACAAACACTAATGTGCAAACTAGATTAAATATAAGCACTTTTGCTAGAACTTGTGACAGATACGGTATATCAGACAGGCCTGCAACTTCTTTGGCGTCAGCATTGTTAATGGACATTAGCATGAGTGGTGATGATGAATTTACATCTACAGCTACTACAAAAATAAAGTCAGACGTGAAAGAGAGAAAATCCGCAGCCTGATATTAAACAATGATTGTAGTGAGGAAACAGTGTTGCAAGCTTTGTATTTTGATGGTAGAATCGATAAAACTTTATATATAGAGACAAGTGAAGATGGTAAAAAGCACCGGCGAGTACGTCAAGAAGACCACTTATCACTCATACAAGAGCCTGGTTCAAAATATATTGGACATATAAAACCCTTATCAGGAAAAGCTGTTGACATTGCTAACTCAATTTTAGAATATATGACTGAGAAAAACATTAGTTTGTCCGAGCTTTTTGTGTTGGATGTGATGGTTGTCCAACAAATACTGGAAAAAACAATGGCGTTATCAGTATCCTGGAAAAGAAACTCGGCAGACCACTTCAATGGGTAGTATGCCAGCTGGATGCAAACGAGCTTCCGCTTAGACATTTTTTTGAATGTTTAGATGGTGAAACATCTGGTCCTAGCGGTTATAGTGGCCCCATTGGGCAAGTCCTAGTTAACTGTCACAAGTTACCACCTGTAAAGTTTAGACCGATCAAGAGTCCTGTTGAAGAATTATTTCCTGATATAAAAAAAGAATTCAGCACAGATCAGAAATACATGTTTGGCATATGTAGAATAGTTTCCGCTGGAGAATGTCCACCTGGGTTCGAAGATGGAAGTCCAGGAGTGCTGAATCATGCCAGATGGGTAACTACTGCCAACCGGATTTTGCGACTGTATATTGCTTCAGATTCACCATCACAAACATTAAAAGAAATGACAAACTACGTTGTGAAAGTGTATGCTCTAAGCTGGTTTACAATAAAATGTAATCCAAAACTGAAAGATGGAGCAAATAATCTGTGGAAAATGATACAATTTTCGTCATACATGCAAGATAAACACAAGAAAGTGGTGTATAACTGTTTACAAAACAATGGTTATTTCGCACACCCAGAAAATGTGATAGTTGCAATGCTAACTGACAGTAGAAAAACATTCCGGCAGCTCGCCATCAAACGAATCATGGCAGCTCGAAATAAGTCGAACATTTTGCAGAATCTGCTTGTGTTAGGCAGTTCAAGATTCCAAAGATAAACTTTTCTGCCACAGACTACAATGCCATGATCTTGTTGCAATCTATAAATGCAACAGAACCACCTGTAACAATGCATTTATCAGAAGAAGATCCAAACAGAATCCAGGCTAATGGTGTATCTGACATAAGTAAAATTACCATCACACACTCAAGCTGTCGAAAGGGCAGTCAAAGAAGTGACAAAGTCATCTCAACAAGTTTGTGATGAAACAAAGAGGGACGGAGTAATTAAAGCAAGATTGATGGACAGAACAATAAGACCAAAGTTTGAATCAAAGAAGGAATTTAAGGCTTAGAGAAGTTAGCGTGCTCTCATGGTTGGGTGGTTTGGGACTCGACATGTAACCATCTCCTCGTGGTTCTGGTTAGTCCTGGGTAGTTCTGTTTGAAATAACGAAAAGTTGCATAGTGTTTACTGTTTATGACACAGAGTTTGAAACTAAACTGTGTGATTATTAAATAATTAAAAAACTAATAAGATAAACTACTCCAAAAACGTACTCTTTTCGAAATTCTCAAAAAATCTGTAAAATTTAGGGCTTATGCGCAAACAAAAGAAGTTATATTACGGGTTCAATATTTTTTTTTAGCTATATGTGGTGACATTTAATATAACTGTAATATCACCCGATCTTCGTCCACCTTCAAGAAGTTAATAAAAAAAATTTCGGAAATTCTCAATTTTTGGTAAAAAATCGAATTTTTAAGGCAGTTGCGGAGACTGAAGATATTATTTTTCGGGCTTAATATTTTACGGTGTTCTTCCTAGACCTAAAATACAACTTTTGAGACATACCCGTTTTTGATCGGATAAAGTTGACTTTTTTCGGCCCACCCTACCCGCAAGGGTATCACTATAAACATGATTGTGACGAGAGTGCGAAATTAAAGCACCTGCAGTTTAATGAATTGTTGCTGCAACCGTCAGACAGTTAAATCTTCTCACCGAGTACGAAAATAAGCTTCCGGAAAACTCGTGTAAATAAAACAAGAAATAATGATGCGGAAACGTTTTAAAGACATTGTTTCTGGGAAATTTAAATGTGGAAGCGAGCGTAAAGAGAGAGATTCAGATTTCTCGAGTAATAAAACGAAATAAATATGAACGTATTCGAAATAACATTTTCCTTAACAGACGTGCTACATTGAAACGTAACATTTAACGATACTCATTAATCCGCCAACGTTCAGAAAACAGAAAATAAAACTTTAATAATACACAGTTTTTTATACACTGTTTAAATTATTATTAGCCGCCGCGTTGTTACGCCTCGTTATTGACAAACGTTTCGGCCCCATCATCGGGAGCCATCATCATTAATGTCTAGATTGGCACGGTGTCCGCCAATTCACCTCAGAGATGAGGTAGAGAACATGTGCTTTTTTTTTTAAATCTGAGAAGGCCCACTTTTATAAACTTTAGTACCAGCACGATCTAAGCTAGAAAGCAGAATCAACCAACCATGTGATTGGCTTGGGAGCACAGCATGCAGCCTGCAAAACTCTTGAGATTGTTTCCCAAAAAATAGGAGGGTGGGAGGCAAAATAATTTCGGGGTCAAAACTGTGAAAAAATTGCAGAACGTGGGACATCAAATTAAAAAGTGTTTCCACCGCTATACGAATACAGTGTTGGCTTATTAAAATTTCAAGATTTCTGAACGTAGGTGGAAATTTTTTATAAATCGTGAAGGGTATCAAACTAATGAGAATTTTAATTAACATCTGAATGTACTGTTAAGTTTTGGAAATTTCAAAATTTTGAAACTGCAGGGCAAAAAAAAGAGATCAAACATTTGCGGCAACAGCCGTTTCAGCCCCACCGTTGGAGACCATCTTCAGTGTAAAACGACTCAATAACTGGAACGGATCCTCACCAGTTAACCACAGTACTGTGGCAAAAGATTCTTCCAACAGTGGGGTCGAAGAATTCTGTTCTATGTGGCAGTAGTGGACCTCGGCGTAATAGCCCGCAGAGAAGTGAACCAAAAACAAACACGAATGTTTCGGTTTTTGTATGATTGTGTGCTTTACAATTGTCATATTACTACAGAAACAGTAGAGTAATGGAGATTTTCGTAACTTTCCCCAAAAATTATCCAGTATCGAAATGTATCTAATAATAAATGTATTTCGTTCAAAATAGTGAGAGAGTGAGGGAGTCTGGAGACCGAGTGACAGCCGGTATAAGCTGTTCCTCCTCTACTTGTCATTGTCAAGTAGAGGTTAGGGCACACTCTTCCCCTTGGGGTAAGAAATTACCCCTGAAGACGGATGACTTTCCTTTGGTCAACGACGTAGGATATGCGAGGCGGGGAGGAACTACCACATTAAAGATCCTCGAGGATATCTCAACAGGGAAAACTGGTCTCTTTGGTCTCGTCTGACAGCCAGTTTATGGGAGAACACCCACACAGAAAATCGGGCTGGACGTTAAGTATGAAGATGGTAGCCTCACCATACGTCTTATCCTGCGATATGCTAGTAACACATCCAGGGAACATATTCACTACTGAACTGTCTCAAATAAGGACTAGCCGGACGGACACTATAAGCCGAAGGGACGGAGACGTGTGGGACGTCTGAGGAAGCGCTGGGGTGACCAGCTCTAGACTTTGCCTGTTTGGAGTGGCGTATCTAGGCTACTGGAGCCACGGGTCGGATTTCTTTCTGAGGCCTCCTCCCATAACACGGTGTTTATAATCCAATTTATCTTTAAGTAATATATAGGAAAAACACTTTACTGTTATATATTTATTGTCTAATCACTGAATTAATACATCTAGTTAGGATACTTAATAAGCTGTAGTAATGTTTGAAATAAAAATTCACTTTCATATTGTAAATACAAAGTTTAAAGAAATAATAGAAGTATTATTATTTATAGATTGCATTAAATTTATTACAATACTTTATAATATACAATAAACTTATATACTGAAAAACAATTTTATCATTGCTGCAAATAGTACTTGGCAAATTTTTTTTAAGTTAGTTAGCAGTTTTAGTGCAGTTGTCTTCGACGTCACTCACGGTTTTTTGCACTCACGCAATATGTGATACATTTTTTGTGAATTCGTTCATTCGAGTAACTGACCTGATTTCCGTACTCTGAATTATCCACTGTTTGGGAAAAATTCTGATGAGAGGTTTTAAATAAATTGTTGGTCTCGTAAAGTTAATTTTCCAAATCTGGAGGAGCCCTACTAAGTGAAGCTCGGGGCGGACAGCCCCCACGCCCCATTTAGTCCGCTACTGCCTGTTTCAGACCGGAACAAACCTTCCTTGGTTTGATCATTGCAGATGATGATGAGTTAGGGAGCATTCTACTATAAACCTGGTAAATACTGTTTGTATGTAAAACATTTTCCTAATTAAAAACACAAAGAAAACAATCAACATCGACAGACTGCGTCCACAGTAAACCCACACGACTTGCGCAAGACACCACAACACAGGAATATCAGCTAAGCGAACTTTGATTGTAGAAAAACAAAGTTTAAAATTTCAACCACCGACGGTTGTTTGTTTAGCGCTATCAATGCTGTCGTCGTCAAATGTAGCATAATTAAACCACCCACGCACGATTCGTGACGTTTTGCGTTACTTGATGTAAACTTCAAACTGTGTTTATTCATCAGCGTATAATTGGCGTCTAGACGGAAATTCGCTTTGTCAGTGTACCCCTTGTTGCTGCCTGGCCCGAATCTATAACTGACAAGACCAGACGCAAAGCATTTTTTTGTTCGGACAGTGTAGACGCGTCACAATCACTTTCGCAGAACCGAGGAACAGTGGGTCTTTCAAATTACAGCACACGGAGCAGATTTAATTTATTTTGCGCATCGCAATTCACATTATGTGCGGGGCCATTAGGAGAACCCTTAAGTCAGCAAGTAAAGAAACACGCCTAAAATTCTACAAGGTGATGGCTCTTCCCACGCTTCCTTATGGGTCTGAGAATTAGACTTTAACGAAAGGCCAGGCCAGTCGCATCCAAGCGGCTGAAATGAGATTTCACAGGCACGTGGCAGGGTATACTCTCAATCATCATAGAAGAAACACAGATATACGGCAGGAACTGAATATTATGTTTATATAAATATATATTAACACTTTCACTGTGAACTTACTTTTAGGTTTTCATTACCCAGACGTTTCGACGTCGTATTCGTCTTTCTCAATGGGTTTTTAAATACTGAATGTCTGTACAGTAACGGTTATGGGATGTGGGTGTGTGTGGTGGGGGTTGCTGGTGGGAGGGAATTGGCGCTGGGATTCGAATTTTTTGTAGGTATCAGTGTATCGAAAAGTATGTGTGATCTGTAATGTAACTGTTCATTTAATATGTTGTTTGGTTGTAGTGTGTGATATCTGTAAATTTCAAATTGTTCTGCTGTGTTTAGTTTTCTACTTTTAGGTAAGTAGTGTAGTATTTCCATGTTGTTGTTATGAGTATACTCGACAGGATCGCCCGGTATCGGCTGAATTGGTGGGAACATCTTTGCCGAATGGATGACTGCCGCATCCCTAAACAAATATGGAACTATAAGCCGACGGGCCGGACAGGTGTGGGACGTCCGAGGTAGCGCTGGAGTGACCAGCTGTAATCTTTCCCTGTTTGAGACCGGAACAAACCATCCTTGCTTTAATCCTTGAAGAGGGTGATGAGAAATCACATAAATATTTACGAAAGTTTGCGAGAACGGATGAACGTCTGTCCTGCAGGTATAAGAATCTCGCATAAGGGATCACTTAACACATTACTATACGCAGATGACCAAATAATGGAAGAGTGAAAATGAGTTACAAAGGTTATTTATACCTTGCATACAATCTGCCAGGTACAACTTTTCAAATACACTAAGATAAAAGTAATGGCCTTCTTAGGGAAGAACCCCGTAAAAGCAAAAATTGTAATTGAAAATAGTGTTTTGGTGCAGGTATCACACTTTAATTATTTGGGATGTGATATCTCATATCGGAAGGGTAACGATATCGATGGACACTTAACTAAATAAACTTAGTTATACATGTGGAACTATAAGACGACCATTGAAGAATAGAACGCAGAGGGAGACACAGCTAAAGTTCTATAAGGTCGTGGCTGTGCCGACTTTAATGTATGGGTGTGAAACATGAACTCTCTTGCAAAAAAAAAGATATTTCAAAAATACAGGCATCGGAAATGAAATTTTTAAGAGCAGTTAAGGGATGTAGTTTGAGAGATCATCTACGAAACGGGGACATAAGGAAATACCTGAAGTTACAGCCGGTTCTGGAGAGAATAAAGGAATACAGGCAGAAACAAGACACGCGTATTCCTAAACAAGCGTTTGAATATAGGCCAGTGGAGACGAGAGATCGTCTTATTTCCTTGTGGAACATGGAAGTAAAAACACACAAATATCGTTTAAAGCGATAGATGCAGCTGAGAACAGAAGAATGGAAAGATAACTGCAACGAACGACCGCTATCAGAATCAGACAAGACTAACAAAAATTCAGATATAAAAATAAAAAGTCGTAAGACGCAAAAAATGTCAAGTGAAAGCTAATAATATCCAAGCACTAGACCACGTCATTCAGAAGCGAAGAATTATTTATTTATAGTCAACTGCTATACAGTTTAATTGGAATCTTAATATATTTAAACCGGCTGAAATTTACGACAGCTAAGTCGTACATCATCATAAAAATAATAAGAAGTAAATTACGGTAAAAAAAAAGATAAACTATAGACATCTAACTGAAATGATGTTTATATCGTAAAAAATAAAATAATTATTTTATTAATAATATACGTATTGTCACTCACGTTACTGAGAACCGCTATTATTGTCGAATATAAATAAATACCAGTGTTCT
The DNA here is from genome assembly GCA_034769895.1 of Magicicada septendecula. Taxonomy (NCBI): domain Eukaryota; kingdom Metazoa; phylum Arthropoda; class Insecta; order Hemiptera; family Cicadidae; genus Magicicada; species Magicicada septendecula. Next base: position 57,001,823 of record CM068374.1, read on the forward strand.
ATATTCGACTTGGTGTGTACAGGGTTTATTTTGATTTCACTAAGGAGACAAAATGTCAGGTAGTGCGCAAGCGCTTCGCCGAAAATCGATTCGTTTCGAGATTAACCCGATAGGCAGGCAGGCCTTGAACTCACGGCCGTATAACTGGGTTGCCTACTTAATAGTGTAAGAAGTACACTGCCCGTTTCTCTGTTTTATGGAATTATCGGTCACCACATGCAACCGACCTGTCATATATAATAAATTAGCTGTTGACCCCAAAGCAGCTTATAGTTCCTAATATACAATCGATATTTCCCATTATACAGCTTCTCACTTTTAATATGATTTCCGACTTCCCCGGCGTGAAGCTTTTCGGCCATATTTGTTTCGTATGATATCAACGTGTACAATATTGTTGACGCTTGTATCCGCACCGAACGATCGAATGTCTCAACGAATTAATACTTATTTCTCAGTTTTTTAACAATATTTTGAATTGATTATACAACAGCGAGGGGTTAGTTACAAAAAATGTATTGTCGTTTCAAATTGTTTACTACAGTATATGGTTTGCAACAATTTTTTAAATATTATTCTTAAGGGGTTCCGGTAAGACCAATGCTAGCAATGTAAAATTGCGTAAATTTAAGTACATTTCTGTCTGAAACCTACTGAGATAGAGTCTTGAAATTTTTGTAGCGTCTTATGTAGGCTATATACGTCTTATGTCTACTGAAGCGAAACTATTTAATTTCCACCCCTCAACAAGGTTTATGTTTATTTTAATGTTTCAGGAAGGGCAGATCATGTTTAGATTGTATATTTACAATAGCCCAGCTCATCTGAAAAGCACAGAGAGTATCAACTGCCCACATACATAGCTTTCATCGACTTCGAGAAGGCGTTTGACAGAGTGAATCGGAGCAAACTACGGGCAGTAATGGCAAGGAAAGGGATCCCACAACATCTAATTAGAGGAATACAGGGTCTTTATGTGGAAAATAAAATCTTAATAGACGCAGGGAAACCGAGAACAGCTCCTAGAGTTGGCCTGATCAATTGTGGAGTACGACGAGGGTATCAATTATCACCTTCTCTTTTTAATTTATATACTGACGATGTCACACAAAACTGCCAGATGTGTCTTCCAGAACATTTTATGACTGATCACTCTACAATTGACACTTTGTTGTTTGCGGACGATCAGGCTATTCCGTCGACTCTGAAAACAGATTGCAGATGGCTATACATTTGTTAAATCGAATCTACAAAGAGTCTGGATTGCAAATATCTACACTTAAGACCAAGGTGATGGCTTTTTGTGGAAATGATCCCGTACGGGCAAAAATTGGTATATATAGATGGTACTATCCTGGAACAAGTTAGCAATTTCGAATACCTGTGCTACAGTGTGTCTTATAATGCAAGCAACGACGTTGTGAATAAGTCACATAAGTACAACCTCATGTGCGGGACCATTAGGCGAACCTTTAAGTCAGCAAGTAAAGAACTGACAGACCCACACTTCTTTACGGATCTGAGAATTGGATTTTAACGAAAGGCCAGGCCAGTCGCATCCAAGCGGGTGAAATGAGATTTCTCAGGCACGTGGCAGGGTATACTCTCCATGATCACAGAAGAAACTCAGATATACGGCAGGAACTGGATATTATGAGTATTCTCGCAAGGATCGCCCACTATCGCCTGAATTGGTGGGAACGTCTTGGGTCCGAATGGATGACTACCGCATCCCCAAACAACTATGGAACTAAAGGCCGAGGGGACGGAGAGGTGTGGGACGTCCGAGGAAGCGCTGGAGTGACCAGCTCTAATATTTGCCTATTTGAGACCAGAACAAATCTTCTTTGGTTTAATCATTGAAAATGATGACGATGATGATGATAAACTTTCTTTAAAGGGAAAAGTAATTAAACATTTAATTTTACAGTACCAAAGTGTACACTTTAGTTCTACAATTCTGCTTCAGTAAGTAAAGATGAGTGACTTACAGCAGCCCTAAAAATTAATTTCAATATCCTAGATAGCATAGTTACTGAGATATATATGTACCTAAGCGTTGAAAAAAGGTAGGCCTACTTTAAAGCAAATAAGCGGGAAGTAACAAAAACTGAAATTCATGGCCAAACATTATTTTCACACATAAACAAAGCATACATGTACCTATATTGTTGACTTCAGAGTTGCCAGCATGAAGTATAAAATATCCCATTTTCCAAAGAGAAAACTAAATCATTTTAAGTTAATCCATTTATAAAATATGTACTATTGAAATGATTCGTGTACAAAATTGTAATGACTCTACTGTGTGCAGACATACCGGTACTTTAGATAATTCATACAATGTGCTTCTGAGTTTATTTGTATCATAAATTATATACAGTTTTATTTAGAAAAGTGGAAATTTTAATAAAACAAGCATTTTCAAACAAGTTAAAATTTAAAAATGTTTGCCTTCAGGTTTCTCTTAATCTGCTAAGTTTTCTAAACGCTTTATTATTTCTGTTTTATTCTGAACTATTCAGAAGAGATTATTCAAATTTTTTAATAATGCATTTTTAAAATCAATAACGAACGGCCTGGAAACGTATTTCAGCACCAATTAAAAAACTCGTAAAATTTTGTCACACCAACCAGATGTTTAATTTTTCAAAAAAAACTGTCGAACCAAAAAAAGATTAGAATAGTTTTCACCTCATGTACTCACTTCCACGAGCACACACACGCGCGCGCGCACACACACACCGAATCGTTATTCTATATATACTTGGGGATTTGGCGTGGGTTCACCTCCATGACATCCATATTCGGATCCGAAAACGTTGAGGCAAGTTTACGAATTATAAGTTTTTAACCTGAATGAAAAATCAGAAGACTATAAACAACGGTGAAAAGAATACTTAGAATGAATGAGTGCGATTAAAGATTGGCCAAACAAGTCTGAAAATATAAACCTATATAGCACACAGGTGTGCGGGTAGTCGCAGGAAGAGATGGCTCGAGGATCTCTGCAGGCGGAACAGGCAGCACCTTGCCTATGTCGTAACGTGTGATGATGATGATGATGATGAAACAATTGAGGTTTGTGTCGCTGTGGTTTGACCCCTCAATGTGAGTTTAACCCTGAAACACATGTCAGTGTGTGTGTGTAACTCATTCACTAGTCTACACCGAGGTCATTAGAATCGCTGTTCTCTATTGTTATATAAATAATACGTTTGAGTTAAAAAAAATAGTACAACCTTGACTTCACTCGGTATATATAGGTATACATCTCTGTTATTTAGAACAAACAATTGTTTGTGTGTGTGTGTGGGGGGGGAAGGGGCAGGTGGAGGAGAGAGTTGGGGGGAAAAGAGAGAGCATGTGAGAGAGAGAGAGAGGGAGGGAGGGAAAGAGCTGATTCTCTTCATCAAAGGCATCCTGTAATTCCTGTTATTTCTACAACTATTTTGTAAGCGTTGTTTAACAAACCCAACTAGCTTAGAAGTACACCTTCATTAAATGATTATGGAATTTTGATGAAACTTTTAATAGCTCTGGGCGAGGTGAATTATCTCCCTCGCCATTGCATAGTCAGATACAGATGTGTTAAGTGAAAACTTTTCAACATGGCTGACGTCAAGGTTCGTGCCGCGTCACGAGTTTCTTGTAGAGCCCCCACCGCGGGGACCAAAAGAGTCTTTGGATATTTAGACGTGGCCTGCTAGCGGCCGTGGTTTTTCAATTAGGGAATTAATTGAGCGTGAGGGTTCGTCCTAAGCCGGCTCCAAGATTCACCTGGCATAGTTAGGTTTTAACAGAGGGCGCTCATGAAGGGATTACCCTGAAAGCGGGCACAGTGGCAGTAGAACTTTAGGGATCGGACACGAAGTAATTCTCTAATGGTTTGGTTTCATGTTAGATAGTGGGCTTTACATGCCCAGCGCAGTCCTCGGTCCAAGAGAGACTGGAAGCTTTCGCATATGGGTTTTACGCAAGTAGCCCATAAAGGATTGCGTAGGTAACAATCGGCGCCACATACTAGACGGCGGGTCACAGATTTGCTGTAAAGTAGGGGTCGGAGCTGGTCTAAAGACGATTAGCAGTTTTGCGGGCTACTTGCTCGGAGTGAGACGACGAAGACCCAGGTGAAGCCCGAGGCACTTCACACACCGGGAGACCAGGGCAAGGGGAGTACTGCCTACGTGTAGTCTGTCGGGAACCTTCTGCGTCTGGATAAGGTTACAGCTATGCTCTTGGCTTCGTTAATGTTGACCCTAAATTTCTCCACCCTCTCATAGTCATGTAGTCGAACTTTCACTTTCCTAGTCTTCTGTTATCTGTTACCGATTTTACCACGCAGAGATATAGCTATTGTACCGAATTAAATGTCTCAGCCACGCATGTTGCCTATTAACAAACTTTACCCACAAAATATTCTTTTCTTTTAAACAGTTTTAATGACTTACTTAACTTGAATGACTCAAGACCTTAAATTCCTAGGTGGAACATAGGGCCTCGACGAAATTTCTCCAGCGTGTTCTGTCTATTGCCAGGGTCTTCACCTCCCTCTATGACTTGTTGACACCAGCCAGCTCTCTTTCCATAGTCTTCTTCCAGGTATTCCGCGGTCATCCACGTCTGCGACTACCTTGCGGATTCCAATTCAATGCCTGTCTAGCGATATTTTCTAGTGGTCTTCTCAGGGTGTGACCGATCCACCTCCATTTTCTTCTCTTTATGTGTAGTTGGATAGTACTCTGACTAGTGGCCTCCCATAGATCTCTGTTCGACATGATCTTGGGCCACAAAATTCTCATCATGTACCTCAGGCGACGGCTTATGAAAGTCTGTAATCTTGTGGTAATGTCCTTTGTCACTTTCCAGGTCTCACATCCATACAGCAACACCGATTTGACATTTGAGTCAAATATTCTGAGTTTTGTCTTCCTGCGTACATGGGGTAATCTCCATACTGGTCTTAACTGTGGAAAAGTTCTTGTTGCTTTATTTATACGACTTATCACATCTCTAAGAGCACTTCTATCCTGACTGGCTATGCTACCCAGATAGCAAAATTCCTCAACCCTTTCTATCACTCTTCCGTCTAGTATCAAATAAGAATTATTTCTATGATTAATACCCATTTCCTTGGTCTTTTTGTTTTTTATCTTTAAGCCTACTTGTTTAGCTTCTTTTCAGATCGTTCGATTTAATTTCCATATCTCGTAGGGTTTCTGCAAGAAGGCACAGGTCATCCGCATAATACAGTTCCTTCAAACGGCTATTTAAGCCCCACTGAATCCCGCGTTTTCTATTTGTTGTCTCTCACAACATGCTGTCCAGCGCTATGATAAACAAGATAGGGGACAAACAAGATAGCGCCTATGATAAACACTTAGCGCTATGATAAACACTTTTAATCACTCGCTCTAATTCCCGAAAATAGTACCAAGACCCCATAAATGACCTTCCTTATTTTTATAAAGTCTTCATCAAGCTTTGAAGACTTAATATGAAATCTAATTCTCTTAATAAATTGTCCACAGTACTTTTTGATTAAAATTAACTACCACTGCCTGCCATCTTCAGCGAAAATGAGTCAACGGTAACGTGCGATGTTTTACGTTAGGACCACAAACTGTTTGCCACAGTTTGTTACTGTCAGTACCACAGTACCATAGTTTGTGGTACTGCCGAAACGTCTGGTTTTGTCAGAAACTTTGGACCCACGACCAAACAGCCTGGCAGTTAATTTTAATCAAAATGACACCAGCCGCGTAAGCCTTCGTACAACTTCGTCCACAGTACTGTTTAGAAGATCTTATCTCATGATGTTTCTCAATAAACGTTATATAAGTTTCAGTAATTTAAAAAACTTTTCAGCAGATGTATTTGATAAAAAGCAGTCTCAAACAGTTATACTCGGGACCACATAGGATGGCGAAAAGTGGAAGCGCTTTGCGCAGAGAGACAGAGAGAGGCACTGCTACAACAAAAGCGTTACGAATTGCACTCCTATAACCAAAAGAATAGACTGGCTCTTATTGGTTCACAGAACACGTGATACTGGTTCTTATTGGCTGACAGATCACATGATACTGGTTCTTATTGGCTGACACATCATGTCATACCTTGCCTTGTCTCTTGCGCAACTGACAGTCTCGCCTTCGGATGTGCTCCCCGAGTATGAGTAGTATGAGGACAGTCTGTTGCCGGAAAGTGAGGACCTCGGAGGTCCTCGAATACGGCAAAGAGTACAGTAGCATGCTTAACTGACATGAATAAACAAAATAAGGTAAAAACCGACTCTTGGTCACGTCTGAATACGCCGGCTGCTGTAAACAATTTATTATTGCCACACACATTTCATAATTAACGATTCTACTTCAAAATTTTGGTAAAACGTTTACTTAAAATTTCTTTGGTAACCAACTTACATCGGTGGGCGGCGTAAGGGCCTGGTAGCATGTACCCACCTGAAACAGAAAACGAACGCTTTGGTTAATAATTAACTTGCAACTGGTTTACAAATGTTACTTAACACACTAATAAAATAAACTAGGAAATACAGGTGCAAGACAGGGTGATGGTTTAGCCCCCATTCTTTCTGTGTCCTGGAGAAAGTAGTGAGAATTTGGAATGAAAAATTAAAGGAATGAAAAATATCACCAATCGTGTTGGGAAGAAGGAACAAACGTATTGAAATAAACTGTCTGGCATTCGCAGATTACTTTGCTATAATTCCTGAACATCTGACATCTGCAGTAACACAAGTTAATTTTTTAGAGGGCATAACCATAAGCAGGCTTAAGAATTTCTGCAGAAAAAAAACAAATTTCTCACGAACATTAAAAATGTGCCAAAATTCCTGCTAACAAATATTGGTCGAATAGAGAGGTTTAGAAAATTTAAGTATCTATGGGAAATACTTCAAGAGAATGGTTTAGAAAAATCTGCTATAGAAGAAAGGATTCATAAAATGGAAAGAGCATATGGTACAACTAAAGATATTAACAATAAAAAGTGCATATTTAAAAATGCGAAAATAAGGCATTACAGTACAGTAGCGAAGCCAGAATGCCTATATGCAAGTGAATGTCTAGCATCGAATCATAATTTAGATAAACTAGAAATATTGGAAACACGAAGTATTAGGAAACTATTAGGCCCACGAAAAACTTCACAACGTTAGAAATTAAGAACTAATGATGAAATATATAAAAGTATAGAAAATATAACAGAAGCAGTGAGAAAAAGAAGACTAGTATTTTTTTGGACATTTATATAGAGTAGACGACAATAGGTTAACAAAACTGATCTTCAAATATCTGTGGGGAAAGAAGTCAACATCAAGTTGAATTAAGGAAGTCAAAAAGGATTTAGAAAAATATAATATAAACGCAGAAGAAGCAACTGAAAGAGAAGTGTTTCGGGGAAAAGTGTTAAAAATGGTAGGAGAAAGAAAAACGCAGGTTCAAAGTGGACTGAAGACAGGAAGAAGAGACGTAGTGAAATGATAAAAGAATAATGGAGAAAAAGAAAAGAACAAGGAATAAAGAACTGATATTGGCAGGTGGTCCTCAGAAGGCCGATACAAATAAAAAATAAAATAAAAAAATTAACTAGGCAAATAACACAAGGTGTCGTCCAAATCTTGGGGTTAGTGGTAAAGTTATAGCCAAAGTCCACTTTACGGACAACTGAAATTACACGTTTTCAAGTGCAACGATAAATCATAAAATGATTGAACAGAATTTCAAGACAAACTAATCTTTTCCAGTCCGTCTTGTGACTTCCATTTTATGTCGATGACACGTTTCAAACCATATGCACCATCATCACATCTTAAAATATAAACAAGCGTTGGGTGAGTTTAAAAATAAGTAAAGTTGCTTCTTCAATAAAAACAAATTTCAATAAAATTTCAGCAGTCAAAAATATATATTGAGAAATTACATTTTCTTTTTGTCATAAATATTTTATTTTTATGATATTTTGTTTTATGCAAAAACAACAATGTTTATGTATAAATAAAAACACATAATAGACCCATTGTAACCTACTTTATATAGTACACATTTTAGAGAATTATCATATAGGCATATTTAATAAATTGTATAGTTAGCATAAATGGGGTTTATTTATTATGCTAATCGTGATATAAATGATTTACATTTAGTAAATGGGACTAGTGGTATTTTATGTGAGTTTATCACTTTCTCATATGTATCTCGCCCTAAAGCTGGATGCCATTTACATTTAATGCCAAGCGTTGTGCAGCCATTTACATTTAGTGGTGTAAATATAATTTACATCTGTGGTAATTAATTGTGTAAACCATTTACATCTAGTGAATATTAATCTGTGCTAATTATCTGCGCGGATTAATTACTCAACAATTATGAATCATATTAATTAAAGATTTATGTAATACGTTAAAATTGATATATCTAAAATTATTTCTATTCGTCAGATTTGACTCAACACAGTGTCTGATTAAATACGATTTTATGAGTCTATTAATCAGACGTTTCAATGGTCGAGTTTATTGTATCCATTGATGTTTAGCATAAGTTATGAGATTTTTAGTGTAATACTTAGAATGAAAATACATCAATAACAAAGGTGAAATTTCAATAATGAACGCATGAATACTGTAAATTAACTACTTATTTATTACACATCTTACTGAAGTAAGTAACTATATCCTGCAAATTACATACATATTAAAGCACATGATATAAATACAATTATTCAATTTATACGATGTTTCCTGAAACATAAACACATGGTACATTCAAATGCAGTAAATAATGCACATATATAAAACATACACGAATAATAAACAATCAACAATTATACTTATTCCTACCTAAAATGCGTTCATTATTTCTCAGATAACGAATTACGTTAGTGTTATTTTATAGATTTTATGATTCATATGACTCATATGTAATTATTCTCTTGGGGTTAGTTCTTTGAAAAGAGGCAACAGAACAGTAGTGTAGTATATACTACTAAGATTAAGTAGACATAAAGCTTATCTTTGAGAGTGTTTATCCAATTCCGTCGTCGTGAGAAGACACTTTCTAGATGATTCGTCGAAGATCATAATCACTGTTACGCAGAGCACTGATAATTTCACTTCACTCCACTAAATCTCCACTCCCGTCATGTGTATGGTATTGTGGTAACCCGCTGATGTCGAGTGTCCGGAGTTCAAATAGTGAGGTGTTAATGTTGTCATTAACTTGAATTGTTCTGAAAGTTTGCCATATTTGTGTACATGGTTAACTGTGCCGTCTATTTGGGTGTATCGCGTACTGCGTGCTTAATTGTTTGGTATAGTTTATTCAACTAATTGTTCAACATGGTGATACGTTATGATGTGAGAATGTTTGAGGTGACACTCACTGTTCTACTTTAAATGTTAATTAGTATATTATTATGTGCGCGTCAGTTGAGATTTCAAGTCCCGTACGCACTCATAGTTTATATTTCCGCACAGAATTGTGTATAAGTGTGACTATACCGATGTCTTTGTTCACTTATGAATTTACAAATTAGTGAATCCGGTCGGTCGACATAATCAATCGTCTGTCTATCGTACGCACTAACTTCTGACTATTAATTGCGACTACCAACTGCTACTATTAACTACATACTCTTGACTACCGACTGACTGTTAACTGCGACTAACTGTTCGATTGAACGACTTGACTACTCGATTGAATACTTGACTATCCGATTGAAAATTACTGACTCTCGATTAACTACTTGACTGCCTGATTGAAAATTACTGACTCTCGATTAACTACTTGACTGCCTGCTCCGCGTCTTCGCCAAACAGTTTTATTGGAACATCTTACCCATAAGTCTAAGTTTCGATCTCTACGCCTTCTCGAACTCTTGATTGGTCGTACAAATTCCTACCCTTCTGTAGATCTCATCCTCTGTTTCACGATTCGTCGGCCGAACCCTTCCTACTCTCTCCACGAGCTCTCTTAGAAGATGCTTGATGCTGGTTGGTCGTCGTCATCCCCGGAGTGTTTCATGTGACGAGCGTAGCACAGATTCTAAGAAATTAGGACAATTTCATGGCCTTCTGTTATCCTTTGTTTAGACTTTCCCTAAGGTTCTGACTGAGCTTTTGTTAACAGACTCCAGGTCTTGGTTAATTGTCTAAGTTCCACGACGTTCGTTCCGCCGATTATCAACCCTTCGTTGTCTTCATTTCGGTGAAATTCTACTTTTCAGTCGTAAATTTCAGTAAACTGTCAAGAATGTGTTTTCACGCTGTGCAGGGTACACTGGCAGTATTCACTGAGTTACGTCTATTGTCTATCTCTCCGTTAAAATTGCTCTGTACTTCCTTTGTAACATAGTAAAGCCTTTCATAATTGAGCAGTTACACTTTGCTTCCACAGCAGGCGTTCCATCTCGATTCCGTGTAACTCGGCAGCTGGACGAAGTCTTTGTTTCAGATTGTTGGGTGCTGTAAATTTTGACAAACGGCTAGCTGTCAGTGACGCCTTGAAATACTCATTGTGTGCAGTGCTCAGACATTTTTTCTTTGTCTTCGCTCTGTCGTCGGGTTTGACGTGCCCTCGATTCGTCATTATTTACGACCTGGGCTTGTGTCCGTCGACTTGAGTGTGGGAACGTGTCACTTGATCGAGGAATTAAAATTTTTTTAAAATTTCGATCATTACATTGTCCCCAAATTGGATTGGATGTTGGACTTCGGGAGACATCTGATCCAATTTCTGCGCTCTGTCCCAGTCGTGGATGTCTGCTTCGGAATGGACATGGTTGACTGACATCTATCTCTCATAGGAAGCAATTAATTGTTATTCCCCATCTTAATGTTTTATATGGTCATATGAATTTATTGCCGCACATCTGAGTGAATGAACGCATTTTTACACTTTGTCTGTCCATATGCGGACTGTACAATACGATTTCGAGTAAATAATTGAATTTAAGACATGGACGTTTGTCCATTTGACAGTTTGTCTCGTTATTCTTTATACACAATGTATTAGATAAGCTGTAGATTAGCTACCCATTATATTAATCGATCTTATGTCGATGACCTATATAGCAATAAAATACTTTTAAACTTGTCATTACTGTCTCTAGAATACAGTTGATACTAACAAATATATACATATGGTCAATTCGTAACATGTTATAAATGATTACATTGGTAAAAGAAACATACATATTAATTAAATAGTTAAGGAATCAGCATACTTCGTGATGCATACTCTTAAAGTTATAAAACAATCGTCCATTTTGAATTATTATTTACATAAACAAATTATTCGAGTCTCTACATTTTAACAAGTTATTATTCATAATTATTAACGTCTTTGGTGTCCTGTGTCATAGTATTACACTGTCCTTCTGACACATGGTACATTTCACAAATCACTTTCTGTATATGTTGATATTTATACGTCTAATTAACATAACGAATGACAATTATGTGCTGATCACAAACACAGTTAGCATTGAAATACAGACTAAACACAACAAGTAAAATGCATATCATTATTTGGTTAGCTGGACTGGCCGCGCGAGCAAATTACCTAAACTATGTCTTCTGCTGGTCGCCGGGAGTCGTCGCTACCACTCGTGTTATCTATACTTCCGTTCGCTGGCTCATGATACCTTTTAATGCACTTTGATTTGCCGTATGTTCTACAAGCTCATACGTGGCTTTGTTTTAATTTCATTCATTAATCTTCTACTCTTCATTCATCAATATTCATCTTTAATTACTTTCTTTGGTTTATGTATTCCCATACAACCAATGTATTTAATGTATTTTATTCAGTACTATCTAATTTCATCATTACATTTTCAAACATTCTTAAAATCGTCTTCTTAATACGTTTTCATTTTTCATTCTTAATTTACATTTGTGATGACATACTTTTATGTCCCGTCACTATCGTGCTGTTACTAACGCACGCGTTTTGTTTGTAAACATTAAGGTGTTTGACCTTGGGTTTTGTGTAACATATTTTTTCCAATGGCTGGTTGGCCGTCCCCGTTATTCCGCTACAATGTGCTGCACTTGCGCGCCTAAGATTTATGACCATTCTCCGTCTCGTTCTATGTGAGTGAGTGAGAGGTGTGTCCCACTTTCCTTTTTGTCGGTCTGCCTCAGGCCAGCACGCTTTAAACTGCCTCCCTTGGCTTATACAACCCTTCGCAACCGTACTTCCATTGCTCACATATACAGTGCGTAGTTTTTGCCGCTTTTTCCAGTAGCTTTCACTAAGTAAACACGCGCCGTTCTGCTTTTGCCGCCGTTTCCAAGCCTGTATACAATTCCGTTGTTCGACAGTCAGTTTACTACTCGTGTGTTTACATAATAAAATTTTGTTTCTTAGGTTCCTAAGAGATCTTACCCCGAGTGCTTGGACTCTTCCTCCAGTACTATCACGATCCTTTACAACATTTTTAAGTCGTCTAGTAGAGATTTTTCTTCTCCTCTTCCTCATGACGTTTCTTGTCCATGATGAACATGCATACGGATCTTGTAGGTCCTTCCGTTTCATGTCATCCATGGCTTGTGTAAATTTGCTTTTAGCCTTATAACATGCGGTATTTGTTTCAACTTTAAACTTTCCCTTCATGCTTCTTATTGATGCAGCTCGACTACTTCGCCGATCTATGCTTATTTCACAAGCTGGATACTTCATCATAGAATTCACTGATGCCGTATCTATTCTCGCGTTTCTTAATTTGTACCTTTTATGCGTTCTACCTGGTGGTAGTAAAATTTTACTATCTTTATCCACGTCTGGATACTCCTCTTCCCACTTCCTCATATACAAAGGAACAAAGTCATTTTTCTTCTTAATCCATTTGTTTCTTGAACTTACGTTAGATCGAATAGTTGATAATTTCTTAGTAGCTGATACATCCGTAAAATCAACAGTGTTATCAGTGTCTTGTACTTTCCGTACGTCTTCGTAATTCTCATTCATCACTTCTTCTTGCTTCTTCTGGACTTCGTTTCCATCCACTTTCCAGGTATCCTTGTATTCACGTATTTCTGTACGAAACAGCTTGAACTGCTCATTCATATGTTGCGTAATTTCTTCTTTATAATTATTAAAATTTTCATTAATTTGATTGAATTTCTGGTTGATTTCTTCTTTAATTTCTTCTTTATGTTGATCGAATTTCTGATCGAATTTCTGATTCATCATCTTGAAGCTTTCATTATTCGTGCGCATGAAGTCCATCAACAATGAACGTAGCGATGCCTCTTCATGTGATTGCTGGGACTCTTGTGGTTGCTGTGACTCCTGTCCCCGCGCTCTGACCTCTGACGTCTCCTCCGTCATATTTGGTTCGGTGACTGATGAGTTTTCTTCGTTGGTGTCGGGTGCGCCCAACTGGTTGTTAACGTCAAAGTCCATGCTATCAGAACTACCGCTAGCCATTTTAGCCTTGCTTCGCGTTATCATTTACCAGTCAAGCTAACCTTACACTTATTTAATAATGTCTTACGTACTATATTATTGTAATTAGTCTAAATACTACTGTCTGCTCTCTTTTGCCATGCGATGGGCGCCATTTTATAGTTAGCATAAATGGGGTTTATTTATTATGCTAATCGTGATATAAATGATTTACATTTAGTAAATGGGACTAGTGGTATTTTATGTGAGTTTATCACTTTCTCATATGTATCTCGCCCTAAAGCTGGATGCCATTTACATTTAATGCCAAGCGTTGTGCAGCCATTTACATTTAGTGGTGTAAATATAATTTACATCTGTGGTAATTAATTGTGTAAACCATTTACATCTAGTGAATATTAATCTGTGCTAATTATCTGCGCGGATTAATTACTCAACAATTATGAATCATATTAATTAAAGATTTATGTAATACGTTAAAATTGATATATCTAAAATTATTTCTATTCGTCAGATTTGACTCAACACAGTGTCTGATTAAATACGATTTTATGAGTCTATTAATCAGACGTTTCAATGGTCGAGTTTATTGTATCCATTGATGTTTAGCATAAGTTATGAGATTTTTAGTGTAATACTTAGAATGAAAATACATCAATAACAAAGGTGAAATTTCAATAATGAACGCATGAATACTGTAAATTAACTACTTATTTATTACACATCTTACTGAAGTAAGTAACTATATCCTGCAAATTACATACATATTAAAGCACATGATATAAATACAATTATTCAATTTATACGATGTTTCCTGAAACATAAACACATGGTACATTCAAATGCAGTAAATAATGCACATATATAAAACATACACGAATAATAAACAATCAACAATTATACTTATTCCTACCTAAAATGCGTTCATTATTTCTCAGATAACGAATTACGTTAGTGTTATTTTATAGATTTTATGATTCATATGACTCATATGTAATTATTCTCTTGGGGTTAGTTCTTTGAAAAGAGGCAACAGAACAGTAGTGTAGTATATACTACTAAGATTAAGTAGACATAAAGCTTATCTTTGAGAGTGTTTATCCAATTCCGTCGTCGTGAGAAGACACTTTCTAGATGATTCGTCGAAGATCATAATCACTGTTACGCAGAGCACTGATAATTTCACTTCACTCCACTAAATCTCCACTCCCGTCATGTGTATGGTATTGTGGTAACCCGCTGATGTCGAGTGTCCGGAGTTCAAATAGTGAGGTGTTAATGTTGTCATTAACTTGAATTGTTCTGAAAGTTTGCCATATTTGTGTACATGGTTAACTGTGCCGTCTATTTGGGTGTATCGCGTACTGCGTGCTTAATTGTTTGGTATAGTTTATTCAACTAATTGTTCAACATGGTGATACGTTATGATGTGAGAATGTTTGAGGTGACACTCACTGTTCTACTTTAAATGTTAATTAGTATATTATTATGTGCGCGTCAGTTGAGATTTCAAGTCCCGTACGCACTCATAGTTTATATTTCCGCACAGAATTGTGTATAAGTGTGACTATACCGATGTCTTTGTTCACTTATGAATTTACAAATTAGTGAATCCGGTCGGTCGACATAATCAATCGTCTGTCTATCGTACGCACTAACTTCTGACTATTAATTGCGACTACCAACTGCTACTATTAACTACATACTCTTGACTACCGACTGACTGTTAACTGCGACTAACTGTTCGATTGAACGACTTGACTACTCGATTGAATACTTGACTATCCGATTGAAAATTACTGACTCTCGATTAACTACTTGACTGCCTGATTGAAAATTACTGACTCTCGATTAACTACTTGACTGCCTGCTCCGCGTCTTCGCCAAACAGTTTTATTGGAACATCTTACCCATAAGTCTAAGTTTCGATCTCTACGCCTTCTCGAACTCTTGATTGGTCGTACAAATTCCTACCCTTCTGTAGATCTCATCCTCTGTTTCACGATTCGTCGGCCGAACCCTTCCTACTCTCTCCACGAGCTCTCTTAGAAGATGCTTGATGCTGGTTGGTCGTCGTCATCCCCGGAGTGTTTCATGTGACGAGCGTAGCACAGATTCTAAGAAATTAGGACAATTTCATGGCCTTCTGTTATCCTTTGTTTAGACTTTCCCTAAGGTTCTGACTGAGCTTTTGTTAACAGACTCCAGGTCTTGGTTAATTGTCTAAGTTCCACGACGTTCGTTCCGCCGATTATCAACCCTTCGTTGTCTTCATTTCGGTGAAATTCTACTTTTCAGTCGTAAATTTCAGTAAACTGTCAAGAATGTGTTTTCACGCTGTGCAGGGTACACTGGCAGTATTCACTGAGTTACGTCTATTGTCTATCTCTCCGTTAAAATTGCTCTGTACTTCCTTTGTAACATAGTAAAGCCTTTCATAATTGAGCAGTTACACTTTGCTTCCACAGCAGGCGTTCCATCTCGATTCCGTGTAACTCGGCAGCTGGACGAAGTCTTTGTTTCAGATTGTTGGGTGCTGTAAATTTTGACAAACGGCTAGCTGTCAGTGACGCCTTGAAATACTCATTGTGTGCAGTGCTCAGACATTTTTTCTTTGTCTTCGCTCTGTCGTCGGGTTTGACGTGCCCTCGATTCGTCATTATTTACGACCTGGGCTTGTGTCCGTCGACTTGAGTGTGGGAACGTGTCACTTGATCGAGGAATTAAAATTTTTTTAAAATTTCGATCATTACAATTGAATAATTAAACGCTAAAAATGAAAAGAAACGACGTTATTACAATATAAAAGCAAGATCATAACCTAATAAATATGACAAATACTGATTAAAAGGATATAATTGACGCTAATGTGGTTCTTAAAATCAGCGTTATTAAATGTTTCCTTAACCGATCGATTAAATCGCGGACTTGGGCAAAAATTCCGTTGGGACGTTCCCTTCTTCCAGGAAAAATGACATGTCCGTGAAAGCCCGGACTGATGGCAAGAAGGTCGAAAAAGTTTACGAGGGGTTTTGTTAATCTGTTTACGTTCTTTTATTATTTTTTTCAGGTATACAATATAGCAGTAACTCTTTTTCTAAATATACAAACAAGTTTATTACACAGCATTTGGGTATACGTTTGAAATATGCAATATAGGAAAATCAATGCAGTTAATAAGTATCTTGTAAACAAGTTTCAATAACATGTATTTTTATTGTGTGATTACCGTTTATATGTTTGATTTCAAGATGTTATCACACATTTTTCAGCCACTTTAAAGATAGTAATATTGATTAGTTTGAAGTTTCTTTTTACTTCCATTTTTCGAAAGGAAACGGAAGTATGATGAGTGCGAAAAAATCGTACGTACTACCCTCAAAATATGAAGAAAAGTAATTTTCCGAAAATTGTGTGTGTGTGTGTCCTCTCCGTCTATCTGTGTGTAGATTTTTTTCTGTAGCGAACGATAACTGCCGCAAATTCAAATAGAGCCAAATAATTTTTTGCATAAAGCCTATTGATTTTGGTGAAGATCGGTTAAGGGGAAGACGTAGTTTACCTACAACGTTTTACGTTTTAACAAGAGTAAAGTAGGTACTTAATTTTGATAAATAAAGTACCCTGAAAATAAGATCATAATAATCCACTGTAGAAAGGTAGATGAAACATCTGTAAATGAAAAGGATAGTTGAAGGGCGAGGGGGTAATGTTTTGTATTGATATTATATAACTTATTCGACCGAAAACTTTCGCTTTCTTTCACGTTGTTTAAATAAAAGATAACTTAATCAAATTAATTCTTTATTTTTAAAATATTAACAACTATGTGCAATTCGTATTTTGATTATCTTTCTCAGCGTTTTTACCAAAAGCACGCTGATATTTTTAGTTTCTGAGTGTACATATTAAAAAAAAAATTTATAATCAATCAGAACATGGAAGTCATGTATAGTTCTCCATACCGATTTTTATATGTGCACTACGTTATCGGCAACAAAGAAGCAGTTTCTATGAAAAAATTTAATTTCAATTTGTCAAACTCGATTTACAAGGACACAACACCTAACTTGTTAGAAATTATCCGAACCGAATTCATGTAAATGATTTTGAATATAAATCTAAGAACGTGGAAGTCATGTATAGTTCTCCATACCGATATTTTCTTTTGTATGAGCCCGGCTCGACCGAACCTCTCCCCCCCCTCTACAGCCCAAATTCTACATATGCCACTGCAACCCTATTCAAAGGGTCACATTATTGGTGCAATACGAAGCGTAGTAACTACCGGCTGTCACTATGGCGCGCGCGCGTACTTCAATTACGCACAATATAAAAGCGATAAAAGCTTACGTAACAAGTAGTTGCGTGTAACCTCTACTGATGCCACGCGCGCGACTCTGGACTAATAACCCAATATCAGTGTTTATTTCGGTAGCTGCGCCTGAACTGTCACGAGCGCTGCTGCTCACTGTTTATCTCGGTGCGTTGGCTTCTTCGCTCTGCCCTTGACTCGGGTTTTTTATATTCACTAGTGGGCAATGATTCTTTCTATTATTGTTATTCCGGTTGTACAACGTTTACACATTTTCCGGGACCAAAGACTCCGGCACAACGAACCGGACAGAATTGATTGAATTCTCATCTTCCACTGCTGCTTGTCCATCCAAATATCTTCTTCAATTTCCCGTTCCCTCAATATAGTCTGCATTTCTTCTATCCAGGTGATATGTGGTCTTCCTCTTTTCCTTCCTTCTGGTGGGGTCCATTCCATAACTCTCCTTGGCAATCTTTCCTGTGCCATTCTTTTCGCGTGCCCATACCATTGTAATTTTATCGTTTGCATAAAATCAACAACTGAATTATGACAGCTGAAATATGACGTATAAATTATGTTTAGAATTTACGATTTGCTGCGTGTGGGAGGCTCTAACGACATCTTTGCGAACGGTAAGTCAGAATTAACACTGGTCATCATCATCATCATCATAGGTTCATCTGCTGTATAGCAGGTTTTCTTTATGAACTCCTCCACTGTTCTCTGTCTTCTGCCAGCCTTTTCGTGGTAATCTAGTTTTCTACCTTGATGTTGTCCATCAACTGTCGTCTCTTTCTTCCTCTTCTTCTTTTTCCGCTAACCATGCCTTCTAGACTGTTTTTATAAATTAATAAATACCTTTTTCTTTATCCGTGCTGCGACTACGTCTTTGATGTCTTACGACATGTTTTGGGAACACGTTCCCATCATCAGGTAAAATTTTTGTCTTCTAGTTCATAACGAACGTGTCAAGAATATAATAATTAAAACACATCAACACATAAACACATAACACAATGAGTATGATAGAACTCGGTCCACGTAACAGTGCGCACTGCCGTACTATAACTGACCGCGTTATCAAACTATCTTATTTAATTATTATATTCTTGACACGTTCGTTATGAACTAGAAGACAAAAATTTTACCTGATGATGGGAACGTGTTCCCGAAACATGTCGTAAGACATCAAAGACGTAGTCGCAGCACGGATAAAGAAAAAGGTATTTATTAATTTCAATTTCACTGCGACTGGAGACCAAATATAATGAATGTTTTTATAATACAATTTCTTCTTAAACAGTGTCCTATCCAGTTCTTCTTTCTTTTCCTTATTGTTTTTAATATTTCTCTTTTCGCTCCCACTCTTCTCAATACTTCCTCATTCCGTACTCTGTCTTCCATTTAACTCCTTCCATTCTTCTCCACATCCACATTTCAAAAGCTTCAATCCTTTTTTCATCTTCCTTCCTTAAAGTCCACGTCTCCACTCCATACAATGCCACACTCCATATATAACACTTTGGTAACCTTTTCCTTAGTTCTTTGTTTAATGGCCCGTTTAACAAATTTTTCTTTTTATTGAACACTGGTCAGTAACCACAATTTCCGAGTTGGGTCCGCGTGCTAACTACTCAATTCAACACTCACTACAAGTAGTTTCCGCGGTTTATTAACATTTTGGAGAAATTGATATTAACTAGTACGCTCCTTGAATGCAGACTTCGTTCACTATTCTTAAATAGTTGTAAATCCGTCCTGTTAAGCCGTGGTCTACGGTGTAATTAATTAATCTGTGGATTACTTAATTACTTAATTTAATTACGTATTGATTAATGAAGTATACCCTTCACAAGCTAATTACAACAATGTAATTAAGGTGCAAATCTATTAATTACTCAGGTTGCTTACTTTATGATTAATATGGTTCTTTATGTTTATTGATCAATCAATAATATAGATCGATTCGTGCGTTAGTCGCCATTTACGACAGTGTAATTAAAATATTAATATAAGATTCTAGAATTCTCAAGAGTGTTCACTCAATACACATTAAAATTTATGTCGTTATAATAGTGAATTGAATTGTGGATGATACATTGGGTTTTCTGATAATGATGAACGCATTATTGGTTTGCTTACGTACTAATTTATTATATGTTTAAACAATTGTATTCAATAACAAACATATATTCCTGGTACCTGCAAATACATCAAAACATCGAACATATACATATCAAATATAATTTCCTTCTTAATCGCTCTCTGAAATACATATAACATACAAAAATATACATACAACAAAATCAAATAATATTTACTTTATCTAATGCGTTCATTTATCCAGATGGATTAGCTTTAATAGATCATGATTATATTTAAATGCAACCTTCCTTTAATAACTTTTACTATAATTACTCAGGGTAGATTATTTGAAAGAGACAGGACAGTAGCTTGATTATATTAATAAAATCATAAAATGTTACTTGGTAATAGTTTATCCATTATACTCCATCGGTGCTAGATTCCAGGTGATGAAGATTATTTGAAGACGGTGCTCCATTGGATGATGATGATGATGATCACTTTCACTGGTTATATGCACACGTGTCGTTAACAGAATAGTGTAGGTGTGTTATGTTTATTCATTGTCCGCACAATTCATCTCGTCTCCGCGTACAACCATCATTAAGTAATAAATGCTTACTCAAGTGTTCAGTGTGATTCTTTGTGTGTCTACACTAGATATTAGTGTGTGGTTGTAGAATAGTTCCTTTTAAATAAGAGTGTCTTGATTACTGTAAATTATGAATACTACTGTGTCGTTCACGCACATTGTAAATTGTTGTTCGTCATACTGTTTTACTAAGTCGCAAAAACGATTCTAATTTTCTAAGTTCAACAAACTTCAGTCCGAACTTCACTATGTCCGTTTAGTTCTCCATACCGCGTACCTCAAGACTTCACGGCTGATCGATATACCGATACACTATCGAAGATTCACGTGACTGTTCTTTATATTAGTACTGCACTTAATAAACTTATGAAATTGTCTGTAACATTATAAGATTGATCACGAGAGTTATGTGTCTCTCTAATACTATTATATTCCGAAAATATTATAAGACTTCGCGAACTGCTCGTAAAATTATGTTAGACTCCCAAAAATTATTATAAGACCGCGTCGCGAACTACTCGAAAAATTATGTTAGACTCCCAAAAATTATTATAAGAGTGAGTCGCGAACTACTCGAAAAATTATGTTATACTCCCAAAAATTATTATAAGACCGCGTCGCGAACTACTCGAAAAATTATGTTAGACTCCCAAAAATTATTATAAGACTGCCTCAAAATATATTATACGACTGCCTCGTCCCGTGTCGGACACTTAGTTTTTATCAACAACTCCCTACTAGAATTTGGTCTCTGGCTTGTCCACGCCTAAGATTACCATGATAGGCTGAATAACTACCCTCACTCGAAATCTTTTCCCACCATTTCGAAGTCTTCTAGTCTTCTCCCCTCTGATTTGTTCTTCTCCTGGTCACTATGGAGACTGGCTTCTCCTTCGCTCTCTTTCGTGAAATACTCTCTTCTGATAGGTGGTTGGATATGTCCTTGGAATCGTCTGTCCAGGCGTCACTCTCGTTCGGAGAAATGCAAGACATTGCGCGCCTGTCATTCAACCTATTGTCTCGAGTTTTAAGCAAGGGGTTGCCCTAACATCTTGGAGTATTGTTCATTTCTGTAACTCCGCGTCCTGGCAATTAACCATTTTCCATCAAGTGTCAGCAGCTGCAACCACCACGCTTTCTCGTTGTAAATCTCAGTATGTCACTTAGACGTTACATTCCGCTGTGCGACATCGTTGCTTCTATTCACAATTTGTTGTTCACATCGTTTCTATAGACTGCAACGCTTCTTCAAGCCTTTGTGACAGCGCCTCGTTTTTGTCGTGATCTCGTTTCTTAACTAAACCCTTAAATGTATCCTCGCTTCGATTCTGCGTAAACGTGTGACTGAGCCCAAGTACATTGTTTGGTTTGTTTTGGTGTCATAATTCTCCGTTGGTCCTCTCCTGTCAACTCGAGTCGTCGTTCCTTTTGTTACATCGTGCTGAACACACTTTCATTGTCTGATATTGGCGTTGGTTGTCGCCTATCCCAATTAACTTTGTTTATGCCCCAGTTCTTGGAGTCGCTGCCACAGCTGCGTGTGAACAGACTGGTCGAGAAGGAAAATTAAATTTTTAATTTTTCGATCGCTACAGGTCGGTTTCTGACATAGTGCGACATTAGTCGGCTAAAGTTCCGATTCCAGCCACCGGGACTCTTCTTCAGAGCCGCTGCGAAGCGACAGAGAACACGCGCGGCATATGTTAGCCGGACAATACCCGAGTCTTTGCCGGGTATAAAAGCCACAATTCGGCCGGTAATCTGGCAACCGACCATGGCTTAACAGCCCGGATTTTCAACAATTTAATAATGCTGACATCGGCCCTGCCAACCTACGTGATAGAATTCGCTAACTACAAGGTCTGTAACTTAAGTAATGAGATTAATGATGTAGAAGTCAATATGCCAACGCTGTAAGGTTTCTTTTAACACAGGTGGTTAGATAAACAGCTGATTGATATTGAGTATTAATATTTATTCTCTATTTTTGCCTCGTGAAACGTAACAACCTTTTCGTGAAGTGAGTTTTTGTTGTGCGTTATAAAAATGAGCGACATCAATTACGAGCAACGTTGTACTATCAAGTTTTGCGTTAAACTCGGGCACAATGCTACTGAGATTTTTACAAAATTGACAAGGGCGTATGGAGATGAAGCTTTGTCAAGAGCACAGGATTCCGGATGGTTTAAAGCATTTTCAGATGGCCGGGAATCAATTAAGGATGATCCACGCTCTGGAAGACCGTCAACGTCAATAACTGACGACAATGTTGATCGAATCAGGGACTTGGTGCGGTCCGGTCTGGCCATCGATTAACCGTCAGAATCATCGCAGAACAATTAAATTTTTGACCCACACTACAATTCTGACAAACGAACTGGGAATGAGACAAGTTTGTGCGAAACTGTTCCCAAAAACCCTCACTGTTGAACAGAAAGACAACAGGATGGAAGTGTGCCGTGGTCTTCTAGGACGAATTAAAAATGACCTCATTTTCTACAAAATGTTATTACTGGTGGTGAATCATGGATCTTTGAGTACGATCCAGAAACAAAACGCCAGAGCGTGGAGTGGGACACAACATACTCACCACGTCTCAAAAAAACAAAAATGAGCAAGTCCAAAATCAAAACCATGTTCATTTGTTTCTATGATAGTAATGGCATTATCTAGGAGTTTTTACCTACAGGACAGACTGTCAATCAACGTGTTTACCGAGAAATTCTTGAAAGGCCGCGGAAAAGAGTTACCCGCCTGAAGCCAGCCATCGTGAACAACTGGATGCTGCATCATGACAATGCACCTTGTCACACAGCACTGTTAATGAGTTCTTGGCAAAGAAAAATATCCCTGTTGTTCGTCAGCCCTCTTATTCACCTGAATTGAGCCCCTGTGACTACTTTCTCTTCCCGATATTAAAAAAACATGTCCAAGAACACTATTTTGGGACTATAGACAACCTTTAAAAAAAATTAACCGACAAATTGAAGGCGATTCCAGTTTCTGAATTCCAGCACTGCTATGAAGAGTGGAAACCCCGTCTAAAGCGCTATGTGGCTTCCCAAGGGCACTATTTTGAAGAAGATAGACTCTAGAATATAGTTTGACTGTAAATACAAGATTTTACCGAACTAGCTCATTAGTTAATTTACAGACCTCGTATTCTGAATGACGTATATTTTTTTTTTTGTATGAGTCACTGTGGACTACGTTTTGTTCAACGGGTTCCTCGCTTGTTCTCCTCTCTCTTCCTCCTCTCCCACACTCCTTCATTCTTGATCGATGTCTCTCCCTCTTTTCGTCAGTCCAGATGGCACCTGAATGACGTACATTCATTATTACATAAATTTAGAAAGTAGATCATTTTTCAAGTATGGAAAAAATTACAAAAAATCCCAACTTATCTACTATTTACATCAATTGTAGACACACAGTCGTAGAATAAACAGTCAAACTTCGAAACATTCGGATTTGGGTTACAATTCTGTTTACTCTGATATCCTGCTTGATTTTCATAATTTTTTTACAAACTTTTTATGTTTTATTTTGGGCCCTGAGGTACCAAAATTTTGAAAACCTAACACTACATTCACATATTTGTTACAATCATTTTTAATTTGGTACATCGTATGAACTGTTGTGATTTTATCAAAATTTCACCCACTTTTTGGTTCCTGACGTCCAAAAATTTTATAATTTAAAAAATGAACACTAAATTCAGATTGTGGATAAACGTCCTTTTGATTTGATACACCTCGTGGGCTTTTGTGTTTTTTTCACAATTCCGACCACCCCACACTTTTGTCTCCCGTAATCCTGTTCTTGGAAAGACCAATCTCAAAACCAATACACTTATATAGGGTACTTGTACGGACGTCGATCCCACGTTTTTATGAAAATCGTATCTATACAGAAAACAGTAACCTCTACGAAAAGAGTAAGCTATACAGATAAAAAAAATTGTTAGATCACGTGTTTAAGAGTGCGTGGGGGGGAGAGAGAGAGAGAGAGAGAGAGAGAGAGAGGGGGGGGGGCAGATAGATAGACACAGACACAGGGACAGAGTTTCTCGATACAGTACTGCTAATGTTATTATTGTTATGATGTTATTGTGGTAAAATGAGCGGGAAAGTTTATACCGCGTTAACCCAACTTCGGTGCCCGTTTGTATCGGGAAACACTGGCACCATTCATCTTCATTACCATACGCCGCCATTCCAATTTATTCTGACACTATCTCCTGCACTAACTCGTAACTTGCTCGCTCTTCTCTGTGCCACAATATTCCACACAAGTGTGAAATCCGTCTACACTCTACCACACGCACAAACTCACTAATGCACAGTTGTGTATAGTCTTGAACAATCGTTGACTGATCGAGGAAGTATCATTTCTGAGGATTCCTTCTAAAGTCTCCTTTCGTAGTGGCGCACGACTCGATCCTTACAACATGAGGGGACGACGGCCATCACTTTATATAGAATTTTATTTTAGTGTATCTCATCGTTTTTCTCTTCAGCGTTGGTCGCATAACGCCACACATCCTACCATATTTTCTCTCGTCATCATCATCCCCAGGGTACGATTGAATTAATAAAATTACTTATAATATTTAATATTAGTATAAGAAAGAATAATTTCAAAATTCAGATGATAACATTTATTGCTTGAGTTTTAATTATTTTATATTTAAATAGCTTAAACATTAGAGCATAACATTGAAGATATTAAGGTAATAAATAATTTTTTAAATATTTATAAGACTTTCTCTCTCTTTTCAATGAAAATGAAATGTTTTATAAACTTAATAAATACGAAAAAAACGGAGTTTAACCGCTTTAAAAGCTAGTTAGCAGCTGCTTTTATTCCTATTTCCTTTTAATTGGAAATATTATACTCAATATCTTTATTAACAATAAAGTGCCTCATTTTTAGCTTCAATTAATAAGCAAAGGAATGAACATTCTTTTTTTAGGTCGAAACTAAATGTATTAATTACTTCATTGCTTTTAGGTGGTTGATATCAACACCTATTGATTGCAATTCAATAATTATAATTAAATACATCCCTATTAAACTCAATCCAATATATTATTTTTTCATTCATGATACCGACCCAATATTAGAAATAATAAAAATAATAGTATCACTAAATAAATTTCAATTATATTAATAGTTGCTATTACAATAATAATAGGCATACTAATTACTAATTCAACATCAAAAATAAGAAAAATAACTGCATATTATAAAAAAATGTCTTGAAAAAGGAATTCGAGATGATTCCAAAGGGTCAAACCCACACTCAAATGGGGATGATTTTTCACGATCAATAATTGACTTGGTTGATACAAAATATAAAAACGTTATTAAAACAATCAAAATTAATAATATGATAGTACAGTAAATTATAACATTGAAAATTATTCTATTTAAAAATTAATCCTTTTAATTGGAAGTTAAATACACTTCATACTTCGTTCAGCAACGATTAAACAATGTTCTGTTTCGGTCCCAAGCAGATAAACTAGAGCTGGTCACTCCAACGCATCTTCGGACGTCCCACACCTCTCCGTCCTTGCGGCTTATAATTCAACTAGAGCTGGCCACTCCAACGCTTCTTCGGACGTCCCACACCTCTCCGTCCTTGCGGCTTATAATTCAACTAGAGCTGGTCACTCCAACGCATCTTCGGACGTCCCACACCTCTCCGTCCTTGCGGCTTATAATTCAACTAGAGCTGGTCACTCCAACGCATCTTCGGACGTCCCACACCTCTCCGTCCTTGCGGCTTATAATTCAACTAGAGCTGGCCACTCCAACGCTTCTTCGGACGTCCCACACCTCTCCGTCCTTTCGGCTTATAATTCAACTAGAGCTGGTCACTCCAACGCATCTTCGGACGTCCCACACCTCTCCGTCCTTTCGGCTTATAATTCAACTAGAGCTGGCCACTCCAACGCTTCTTCGGACGTCCCACACCTCTCCGTCCTTGCGGCTTATAATTCAACTAGAGCTGATCACTCCAACGCTTCTTCGGACGTCCCACACCTCTCCGTCCTTTCGGCTTATAATTCAACTAGAGCTGGTCACTCCAACGCTTCTTCGGACGTCCCACACCTCTCCGTCCTTTCGGCTTATAATTCAACTAGAGCTGGTCACTCCAACGCTTCTTCGGACGTCGCACACCTCTCCGTCCTTCCGGCTTATAATTCAACTAGAGCTGGTCACTCCAACGCTTCATCGGACGTCCCACACCTCTCCGTCCTTTCGGCTTATAATTCAACTAGAGCTGGCCACTCCAACGCTTCTTCGGACGTCCCACACCTCTCCGTCCTTGCGGCTTATAATTCAACTAGAGCTGGCCACTCCAACGCTTCTTCGGACGTCCCACACCTCTCCGTCCTTTCGGCTTATAATTCAACTAGAGCTGGTCACTCCAACGCATCTTCGGACGTCCCACACCTCTCCGTCCTTTCGGCTTATAATTCAACTAGAGCTGGCCACTCCAACGCTTCTTCGGACGTCCCACACCTCTCCGTCCTTGCGGCTTATAATTCAACTAGAGCTGATCACTCCAACGCTTCTTCGGACGTCCCACACCTCTCCGCCCTTTCGGCTTATAATTCAACTAGAGCTGGTCACTCCAACGCTTCTTCGGACGTCCCACACCTCTCCGTCCTTTCGGCTTATAATTCAACTAGAGCTGGTCACTCCAACGCTTCTTCGGACGTCGCACACCTCTCCGTCCTTCCGGCTTATAATTCAACTAGAGCTGGTCACTCCAACGCTTCATCGGACGTCCCACACCTCTCCGTCCTTTCGGCTTATAATTCAACTAGAGCTGGTCACTCCAACGCTTCTTCGGACGTCCCACACCTCTCCGTCCTTTCGGCTTATAATTCAACTAGAGCTGGTCACTCCAACGCTTCTTCGGACGTCCCACACCTCTCCGTCCTTTCGGCTTATAATTCAACTAGAGCTGGTCACTCCAACGCATCTTCGGACGTCCCACACCTCTCCGTCCTTGCGGCTTATAATTCAACTAGAGCTGGTCACTCTAACGCTTCTTCGGACGTCCCACACCTCTCCGTCCTTGCGGCTTATAATTCAACTAGAGCTGATCACTCCAACGCTTCTTCGGACGTCCCACACCCCTCCGTCCTTTCGGCTTATAATTCAATTAGAGCTGGTCACTCCAACGCTTCTTCGGACGTCCAACACCTCTCCGTCCTTTCGGCTTATAATTCAACTAGAGCTGGTCACTCCAACGCTTCTTCGGACGTCCCACACCTCTCCGTCCTTTCGGCTTATAATTCAACTAGAGCTGGTCACTCCAACGCTTCTTCGGACGTCCCACACCTCTCCGTCCTTTCGGCTTATAATTCAACTAGAGCTGGTCACTCCAACGCTTCTTCGGACGTCCCACACCTCTCCGTCCTTTCGGCTTATAATTCAACTAGAGCTGGTCACTCCAACGCTTCTTCGGACGTCCCACACCTCTCCGTCCTTTCGGCTTATAATTCAACTAGAGCTGATCACTCCAACGCCGCTTCGGACGTCCACACCTCTCCGTCCTTTCGGCTTATAATTCAATAGTTGTTTGGGGATGAGGCAGTCTTACGTTCGGTTAAGATGTTCCCATCATTTTAGCCGATATTGGGCAATCCTATCAAGTATACTCACAATATTCATTTGCCGTTATATATATTATAACGTTATTTGTATCTGTTGTAGCCTATATATCGTTGAGCCACACGTTGGATAGCACATTTTATTTATAACGTTATATTTTTCAATGGGTGTAATCGTAATAATAACAACAACGTAAAATTGTTTAAAATATTTAAAACATTTATTAATTAAAATTTCAAAATAAATTGCGAATTAAAACTTCATTATTATTGCATGTGTATGGGTAGTCGCAGTACCCATACTTGTTGATTACATACACGTAATATCGCATATTCCATACAAACATAAAATACTCTTATAATAATAAATACATTTGATTATTATATAATATTGCTCTCGACTTGCTCAGTATATTATGATTAATTTATTATATTCTCAAATCTTTCTTTTTAAAATAATTCTTATTGTTGTTGCATATGCATTTGTCATTTATATTAATTACTTTAGCAACTTTCTATTCTTTCAAAATTACATTTAAATATTTTCCATAAATTATCAATTACAAAATTATGCTTTCATAATTCAACAATTTAAATTTAAATATTTTCAATAAATTATCAATTCAAAAATTATGCTATGATTACTATACAAAAACATTTACATTTACAAGTTATAAATTACACTTTTGGAAATTATTGTCTTCCTTTTGACAATGTTTATCTGTCTTTGATTAAGTCTTTTGTTATGAGGAATACATGGCTTTCTTTCATTTTAATTGTAGCGGTTCCTCAGCGTACCCTCTTCTGGTCCTGAGTCCTTGATGTTGGTGAATCCTGCGTAGTCGTGAAGTCCTGGATCCTTTTCTTGTCCTCCGGATCCTCTCAGAAGTCCGATGGCTCGTCCTCTACGTCTGGAATTTATGCCATGTAGTGTGCTGCTCCCTCGTCCTCCGTAATAGTCTCTGGCTGCAGCGGTGGTGTCACGAAAGTGATGATGTTGTCAAGCATCGCCTCGGGCTGCCGCTGTAGTCGAATGAGAAAGAGTTGTTGTTGGGCAGAGCCTCCGGCTGCCTCTGTAGTTGAACGATAAAGAGAACAAGGCTGATGTGCCTCGCGTATTTATAGTCTAGGGCAGGAATAGGTCTGTCGTGGCGTCCTTTTACAAACACGATTATTCACACACTTATTTCACTTGTCTTCGCAACATGCGAAGTCTTTTGCAAATTACTCGATATTCATCTGGTCGGTAATTTTTATGTGTACAACTGTGTTTAAACCGTTTCTCGTTATCATAATTATTATGGGTTTTATTTATATTTATTTTCACTGTTTCGCACTTTTTATTATTTTCGCACCATCTTTCATACACACGTGCGTCTTTGTATTATACACACTGTGGCGTATTTGGTTTTGTGATATTTCATATACAGTTATCACCATTTAAATAATTCATATATTTATTAACGTTTATTTGGGGGGTGATGCTCTGCAAGAATCAACTGGCCGCACTCACACACGTAAGATACACGTGTACACACAGACACAGCTGTGTGGCGTGACCTACCTGTTCAAGCATGCAATTTTGTTGTCCCCTTTACAGCTTTCAATCTGAATTATTATTATTACTAACAATATGGATTATTTATTTAAATTATATTAATTATCTTAACTAATTGTGCAATGCACAGTACCCTATACATTTGTACTGTTGCAACACACACACACACACACACACACACACACACACACACACACACACACACACACACACACACACACACACACACACACACACACACACACACACACACACACACACACACACACACACACACACACACACACACACACACACACATTGCTTTTGCGATCTTGAAGAGTACATCCTGTCACGTGCTTGAGAAATCTCATTTTGACAGCTTGAATACGATTGCGCTGGATTTCGTTAAAGTCCAATTCTCAGACCTGTAGAGAAGTGTGCGGAGGGCCATTCACCTTGTGGAGCTTCAGGCGCGTTACATTACTCATTGATTTGTCAGTATTGTTTAAAATTTCTTTAATAAATAAAGTTGTGTTAGTTGTTATAATCACAAACAGAAATAACACTTATGCACAAGCTGTTCAAGCTTCGCAGCTCATCATCAGGTCGGTAGGCCTAATACCTGAAAGTGAGCTGGGAAGCTTGATGCGCTAATCGGAATAATTTTGTCTATAGTGGTGTGCAACAGTCCCCCCCAAACTACTGCACAGGATGAGTAATGGCTTATAGTCTCATTCCTCGACGAAGGGAAATATCCAGCCGGCCTCCAAGTGGTGGGGAATGGGCAACACCTACAGGTGGCTAACGCGGCTCTAGAGACCGAGTGACAGCCGGTATAAGATGTCCCTCCTCTACTTGTCATTGTCAAGTAGAGGTTAGGGCACCATCTTGCCCATGGGGTGAGAAATTGCCCCTAAAGACGGATGACCTTCCATTGGTCAACGACACATGATGTGGGAGGCAAGGAGAAACCACCACATTAAAGATCCTTATAAATATATCAACAGGGAAAACTGGTCTCTTTAGTCTGGTAAGACAGCCAGTTTATGGGCGAACACCCAGACAGAAAATCGGGCTGAAGGTGGCAGCCCACTAACGTCTTACCCTGCGATATGCTAGTAACATATCCAGGGGACATATTCACTACTAAATTGCCTCAAGTAAGGACTAGCCGGACAGATATTATGAGTATACTCGACAGGATTGGCCAGTATCGGATGAATTGGTGGGAACATCTTTACACTGCCGCATCCCCAAACAATTATGGATCTATAAGCCAAGGGGACGGAGAGGTGTGGGACGTTCTAGGAAGCACTGGAGTGACCAGCTCTAATCTTTGCCTGTTTGAGACCGGAACAAACCATCTTTGGTTTAATCCTCTGTCACTCCAAATAATTAAAACGCGTTACCTGTTCGAGCGTTTTTTTTTTTGCAATCACGATTACTGTTCGTATTGGATCCTTTCCCACGAATGCCACAGTCTTGAGATTTTAATGTGCTGTTATTTGTAAATTGTCTCACACAAAAACGACGTTTATGTAAATGCTAAAATCGTGACAACCCGGTTTCATATAAAATATGTTATTTGTTTATCTGCGAAACTGGTCGGTTGGGTACAGCGAAGAACAGAAGCGTTAATGTTAGTTATATATATGTTACACTGAGTTCAGATAACAGTGTAATATATGGCTGTACAATTGTTGTCTACTAACAATGTACAGCATACATATATATATATATATATATATATATATATAGTGTTACATTAATGCGAGTGGGAGTGTGCGCGCGGGCGTGTGCATGCGCGAGTCGTGTCTAAGAATTTTGTGGCCTTTCGTGTCGTTGTGTGATACTTCATCACGACTTCAAGGTCAAGGCCGCGCTCCGCTTTGCCTCACACACACCCTGCGTCTGGTCTGTTCTCACGACTAATCCGCCGCCGCCGGTAGACAGAGATATTAACAACAATAGTAATTTATTTCCACACCTACGATAATGTTTTGTTGTTACTATTGTTGTTGTTTTATGCGCGACTGGCTTGTTTCGCGTGAATTACGACGGAAACAACTTGGCGAAATATTCGAGCAATATACTTTTTTTGTATTTAGTACACGTGGAAAACAGATTACTCGTAAAGACTCCGACGAATACAATGGCTAGGTCGCCTAGAGCGAACGGATGATTGGCGTATGGATGATCAGATACCTGGGTAACGTGATAGATAATGAAGGGAGCATAAACAAGACAATACATGAAACAAATTACACGAGGATACACATAGGAAATAGGGCCTATTATGCCAACAATAAACTATTGAGAAACAAACTCATTAGTCGTAACACAAAAATAAAAATATATAATAAGACACTTACCAGACCGGTTGTTACTTAGCATATGGAGGTGAGTGAGACATGAAAATTAACAATAAAGGAACAAGGAACACTGAGAAGGTTTTAAAGGAAGATCGTAAGACGTGTTTATGGCCCGGTTACAGAAGACGATGAAATAACCTGAAGATAAATGAGGTATTGAATCATGAGGACACTGTAAGATTCGTAAAGGCTCATCGAATAGAAAGGCCAGGTTACCTACAGCGGATGGATGATCAGCGTATGGCAAAGAAAATCCTGAGGGCGCAAGACTATAAAAGCAGAAAGAGGGGACGACCCTCTAGGATAAGATAGTTGGATGATGTGCTGGAAGATCTAAGAAGAATGGGTGTGAGGGGTTACACTTAGAGGCCAATGGATATGAGACATTGAATAAGATTGGTGTTGGAAGCTAGGGCTCACGCTGGGCTGTACTGTTGAAGAAGAGGAGGAAGAACAATATAAAAACAGACAGCATTTTCTGTGTATAAGTTCAATCGTAAACACCTGAAACAGCTGTTCTGTTTTACATGACATGTGTTTGTTGTTCAATTAAACTTGTTCAATACCGTTACGACGGTCGCGTGGACCGGACCGTCCTGTTTGAACAGTGGAAACAGATTAATTGGCGCCAGGAGAAATCGGTAGTCACAACATTAATTACTATGCAAGTAAAGAAAACAACATAAACACTCGTGTACCTATGTCGAGCCCTCTTTCTGTTTTTGTAGACTTCCGCCCTCAAGATTTCCTTTGTCATACGCTGATTACCCATCCGATCTAGGAGACCTAGCCATTGTAAGCCTGTTCGTTGAGCCTTTACGAATCTTATAGTGTCCTCATGACTCAATATAGATCATCTCTCCTGGTTATTTATTCTTCACCATTCGTCATCTTCCTTAACCAGGCCATAAACACGTCTTACGATCTTCACTTCAAACCTTCTTAGTGTTACTTGCTCCTTTTTGGTCAGTGTCCATGTCTCACCTCCATAATGTTTTAACAACTGGTCTGATAAGAGTCTTATATATTTTCATTTTTGTGTTACGACTAATGAGTTTGCTTCTTATTTCCTATTTGTGTCCCGTCATATATTGTGTTTATGAATCCTTCATTATGTATCATTTAAAACAGGTATCTGAACTTATTAACTGCATCAAATGAATTATCCTCTATGCACAAATTATACAGATTTCTTTTCTTTTCTGATGCAGAAATCAGCATGTATTTAGTTTTGCTGATATTTACATTGAGTCCCATTCCAGCGGATTTTTGATTCAACTCCTTGAATACTTCAACTAGCCGCTGTCTTGATCTGGCTGTTTTCACAACATCGTCAGCGTAAGCACATATTTGGCTTGCCTTATTTAATATCGTTCCTAGCTGATTTGTGACTTTAATGGTATAGTGTAGCGCAATAATAAAGAGGGTGGCCGATAAGCCATCACCTTGATTAACTGTCTTATTAAATGCAAATGATTCACTCAGCATATTCTCACACTTAATTCTGGCTTTGCGTGAATCTCATGGCCGTCTTCCTTATCTTTATAAGTTTCATGTTATTGAAATTATATAGGTGCCATATTTAGAGTAGTATATATTTAACGAAAGCGATTTTATACTTCAAATGCTCACTGGGAGCTACCCCAAGCTTTAGTACAATTAATTTTTTTATTACTTTTACTAAAACTAATATTATGAATAAAAATAATATATTTTTGTTGTTGTTGTTTTTATTATTATTAGTCTAAATATTGAGCCAGTTTTGTTATTTCTTGACATAATCAGGCCAAGCAACGTTTGTATGTTAATTTTTTTGAAAATTACGTCTCCCAGGTTGCTTATCACTAGCAGCAAGTGACGCATATTACCGCCACGCGCGGAAAGTTTACGTTCCCTGCCGTTGTAAATAGTACTAATAATATGAATATTTTTAAAAAATATTAAAAAATACAGTTTCACCGCGGGCCAGAAAATATATGCAACGATTCGATCAAAAAGGTCATGCAAAACACCAGCGCTCCAAGCATCACATTAAAACATTGTTTTTTATGAGAAATTGATTATAACCTAACCTAACCAAACCTAACCTAACCTAACCTTAGTGACAGTCGTCTAAACTTTTACCCCTATTGGTTACATAATTTAGATTTGACACCTAATTGAGTAGATATGTTTCGGTATATTAGGCGATTATTTTGACATTCTACTACGCAAGATTTAAGAATACTGATTAAATTTTGTGTAAAGAATGACATAAACTGCTCTATCGTGGTCAAAGTGTTGCAGAAGCCTTCTGGCGAAACTGCTATGCATGAACACGTGGTCTACGAATGGCACAAAAGCTTCAAAGTGTGTCGTGATGGGTTGATGATCATAGATGAGTACTTTAATCATGCAATAGAGTCCCAGTCAAATAGATAAGAGTCCCAATGCAATAGAGTCCCTTTCCAAGTTCCAGATTAACCGGGCGAGGTATTTTTTTTTACTTTATCTCACTTTTGTTAATACCCATAATATAGTGGTAACATTCTTTATAAGTATAAACTTTGTTTTGTTTGTTTTGAACGAACGAACAAACATACCTTCTGTATCGGATATTACACGTTGTGTACAGAAATTCCAACACGGAACTGTGTTTATGCAGGGGTATTCGGCTACTTTAAAGAGGTAAGCGGCAGGCGACTTTGCAAACCTCTATACACTGTACAGCAATTTCAAGAACGAACTGTGTTTTCGAGGGTCAGTTGAAAAGTTCGCGGAGCGACACCTATAGCTTAACGGTAGAACTAAAATTTTTCATGTGTTTTGTAAGATTCACATTTTCAATGAACACCTGTTACATTAGAAATCTTCGTGCCAATTTATTTACTGTTTATAAGCTGATAGAAATTTACATGTCATGTGTGTTTTGAAAAATGGGCAGATCAAACATTGTGCTGTAATTGAATTGTTTGTTTAAAAAAAGGTCTAGCGCCAATTGAAACTAACAACTAAATGGTCATTATGTTAGGCAATGCTGCGCTTTCGAAAACAAAGGTTTTTACGTAGGCACTCGAGTTTAAACGTGGTCGTACGATCATTGAAGATGATCCACGCAACTGACGACAAAAAGTGCAACAACTCCAGATATCATTAAAAAAAAGTCATACGCGTGTTGGAAGACCGGCGATTGTCAGGGATGATGATGTTTCTGAGATCACAGGCATCTCAAGTGAGCGTTTGAATCCTATTTTAACTCAATAACTTGAGAAAATACTTTGTGCAGGCTGGGTGCCGCATTTGGAGTGTTGCACTTTTGGGGCGACCACTGCGCGCGTCATCTTTAATGCTCGTACGGCCACGGTTAAACTCGAGCGCCCGCTTACAAACCATTGTTTTTGCGGGTGCAGCATCTCCTAACGCATTTACTATTTCGTTGTGAATTTCCGTTTGCGCTTTAACAAAGAATTCTTGATTTTAACCATTTTTGAAAAAGAGTGCCACGTAAATTTCATGCATCTGGTGAACGGTGGATAAATTGGCAGGCAGATTTGGAAATTAATAGGAGTTTACATGAAGTGTAAATCCTACAACACACGAAACATTTTAGTTCTACCGCTAAGCTATAGATGTCGCTCCGCGAACTTTTCAACTGCCCCTACGTACTTACAAAACAATTGGCTATGCTAGAAGTGCAGGCAGCAGAAGTGCATAATAGTCGTTGCGCGTCTTCTAGTTCGGATACTATGATTCCCGGAAAACGTTGTATACTAGAGCCCGGCTTTTATTCGTCCTACGCTTATAACCATGACACCAAAGTATCTATTTGAATCTACTCCCTCCACAACTTACCGTCACAACAGAATATCTTTGCACGTATTTCCGACGACAATATATTCAATCCAGGGGCGTTTATTTAGGAGTTTATTTCGGGGAGGAGGGATTTTTTTTAAAACCACATATCGTTTTTTAGGGTATTGTTTTTCTCATATTATAATGAAAATCGTACCAATAAATTAAAACTAATGGGTAAATAATAGCTGTAATTCACTAATTTCATTAAAATCAATTAAAAACATACATCAGATATGTGGAATATATATATATATATACTTTAAAGAGAACGTTAAAATTAAGAAAGTGAGGGTTAACAGGATAGGCCTGTATATAAATGCTGTGGATATAAATGTCTCCAACAGGGTTGTGGACATACATTTTACAGCACGTAAAATAGTGTTAAACAATTTTGTTAAAAAATATAATGATTGTCAGTCTTCGTCAAAAGGAAAAATAGAAAAAGAAAGAAAGGTAAAAGCGAAGAAGTCAATATTACTACTATATAGTTTGATAATAAGTGTTTTATCCTTCTTGATATTAAAAAAATATGTGGATTACACATGTTTCGTTATAGTATGTTAAAAAAAAAAAAAATTGGTCAAATAAACCGCGTTAATTACGCGAGTACATAGGATAACACTGGAATTGTTCAACTCCTTACGTCACGTGACTTCAAAAGAAAAGTCGTCGTACGCTCCATGGCCTGTCTTTTTTATAGGCCTCAGTTTGCGTCCAACTAGCGGATGAAAGCAAACAGTTCCTTCGTTGCGGAAATAAATAAAACAGCTGACATGGCTCAAGCATAGTGTAAAGCACGTCGTCACATGAATCATATGTTTCAAGTTGCTTGTAACCAGCGGATAATCGTGTCCTATTCTCTTTCAACTCGACTTCTTTTCATTTTTCACCATTTCTTTTCATCTGTTATGTTTATTATCGAGGATAAGGCATATTATTGTAGATTATTTAAACTCGTCATTGGCCTAAATGGTAATTTTTTTAAAATTGACAAAACTTGAAAGACAATTAATTACATAGCACAAAACACGGAACCAGTTTAAAATTTTGTGATCCATTTTTTAATTTTTTCGGATTTCGGGGCGATATGTCCCCCACATTCCCCCTAGGTTCGCCACTGATGCAGTCTTATTTGTATTTATTGTTAAGCTCCATTTCTAGTATACTTAGTCTAACTTTCTAAGCATAGGCCTATTACAGATGTCATCCTCGTTCTCAGTATAGGACAAGGGAAAAAGGTGACGAGACGATTACATTCCACTTTTTGGAGCAATCGACTAAGGCCCGAAACAAAACTCAAAATTTATAAGACACTGGTGGAAAGTATTGTAACAAATGGGGCTGAGGTGTGGAAGACTATAAAACATACGAGGAAAAGATTACGGGTCGCGGAAACGGGATACTGTCGAAGGTGCTGTAAGTTTACATTTCTGGACACGGTAAAACGTGTAGGAGTAATAGGAATATTGAATACATAGTACCAATATAAATGTCATAATTGATGTTAAGATGGTAGGGCATGGATAACGATACATGGTTAGAGAAATTACTAGAATGAACAACTCGTGTATGAAGAAAAACTGGGAGGCCGCGGTGGAAGGCATAAGGAATGCAACAAGGGCATAGATAAATCTGAAGCATGATGATTGGAAAGACCGTAAAGTTTGGAAGCTAGGATGCACGAAACTACTGTCACTATGTTACATAAAAACTATGTCACTCGAGAGAATTGTCGGCGGATTCACAAGCAACCAGTTATACTGTAAGTAGAAACGCAGATTTGGGAGGAATCGACATTGACTACTGTTCGTATCGCAGTGCTCTTACATTCAGAATTTTAAGTCCTTAGATAAGAATTCCAAATCGTGTGACAGCTTCGTGTACGGTTAGATAATAATTGCGAGGTTACAAATCTAAGAAGCTGCACTGGTAGAGATAAACAATTATCAAACGTTAAATATTTAGCGGTACTGGTAGGGTCTTAAAAATATTAAATTGAGCTCGGGGAGCAGAACAGATGCTGGTGACGAACCAAACCTGATAAGTGAGGAAAATGCCATTGAAGGCTTTGAAAGAAGAAGCAGACTAACAAAAGTCACCAACAAAAGTTGTCCAAAAACAAAGTGAAGATCTTATTACAAGCATGTAAGAATAACAGAAGAACTGATGAGAAAAAATAAAGACATGGTGGAGACGTTTAGGCAGATAACTAGAGATCAAAGACGTGGCCTAGAACTTATGAAAGTATTAAAGCAAGAAAACGAAACTTTTAACAGAAATGATTAAAAAACCTGCAAGCAGAATATTTAGACAAAAAGATGAGATGGAATAGTGTAACAATTTCTAAAGTTTTACTATACACATAGAACGATATAATCCTTTAAAAAGTCTGGAGGACTTCTCAGAGAAAAAGCTACGAGTAGCTGTAGTAATAAAGTTGGGAAGGATAAGAAAAATTTATAAAGTCAAGAGCATGATGGCAAGGGGGCACATGCCCAACAAAATATACTTTTTTAAGAATAAAAATGAACAGAGGCTTTAAGAATCTTATATATATATATATATATATATATATATATATATTTGTTCTGCCATTTCTAAAAGTTGTTCTGCCATTACTACTTTATTGCTAAAGAAGTGAAAGGTGATCAACCTAAATCGAACTAAGGTCGAATCTAGAAATGTTTTATTAATAGAGAGAAAATGCTATGAGAAGACGTGTTAACTGTTTTGGTTGATACAGATAAGAAACACAGATAAAAAATAAACGCAAAAACAGAGGCTACGCGGCCTGAAATCGTTAGGGTAGTAGCACACTAGATTACGATCCGCGGCCGAAGATCGGTGGCGTAACGCTCGTGTTGTAATGGCCAGATGTGACAGACTGAGTCAGTTCGTCGAGCGTATCTTCTCTCTACCCAGAGCGAGGCGTCGGCATACATTTATTTTGTATGGTAGCCTATGCACCTCACTGTGCTCACAGTCGGCACTGGCACTGTCCTCTCTTCCGGCGAGATATATATATATATATATATATTGTAACGTTCTGCTGTGAGGTATAATATAGTTCAATCCTGCCCCACGTTGTACGCGTCAATCTGTAACGTTCTGCTTTTTGTGCGAGGTTCTATTTAGCGAAACGTACGTCTTTAGTCAAGCCCCAAATGTTGGGTTCGCAAATTCTGTAACGTTCTGCTTTTTGAGGTATAGTAGAGTTATAATATATGCCTCACGCATGAATGCGTCACTTCTGAATTATACTAACTGACGTTTTAAAAAGTATAAATAAAGGACTTTTTTATTTTTGTTTTACTCAATCGGAAGATAAATAGAGAGTGTGTGATTTGGGGTCAAGGAGGGAAATTGTTCAGCCTTATGCAGAAGAGAGAGTAACTATCATTATTTACACTCGGTTTAGACGATTTCTTCTGTTTGTTGTGCTGAAATTTATTACAACTACCCACTACAATAAATTATAACACTTTATTATTCAAGATGAATTTTCAATAATATTACTTTATTTATTATTGACCGTTGTCTCCTGCCACCAAAATATAGGTATCCCAATTAATCTTATCTTCAATTAAACATAATCTCGAGTGAACAGAGTAAACATGGAATAGTCAAAATAGAAAAACATATATGGTTTTGTTTCATAATTTTACAACTATTAAAAAACATCAATTGATATATAATTCTTAATAATTCCCCAAGGTTCAGGGTAGGTTCTTTGTGTTACGAGAGTGTCAGAAATGGATAATTACTACGCTTTACAAATACCGAAAAATTAATAAATAATTTTGTTTATTTTTCATGTAGTATGTAGTTCCAGGAATTGCCGTTAGAGAGCAGCGTATATTTGTTTACTTTGAAAAAACATATGATCAAATGATTATTTTTTGTTCTATTTCACCGTTCAAAACGAGTTTTCTTCTGGAATTATTACGAAAAAAATGTTTATATTACCTCGCTCCGTATAGTTCTTACTGGATTGCAGCTTTTTCTGTGATGAGGTCTGTCTTGCGTTAGAATTTCCTTTTCGTCTGGAGTATTTTCCAATTGTCAACGAGAACTAGGCCGAACCATGTTGGATCCTCAGAAGGTTTTCATTCACAGTTTATTAATGAATATAACCATTTAATTTGGATTAATCAGGTATAATTAGATAGTGGTCATTCTGTTTGTTAATCTTGCGTTAATTTCAACTCCTCCAACGTCCCAAAAAAGGTTATTTTTTATAATTCTTGTCGCATCGTTTCTTCAACTCCCCGGTTTCGTTCAAAATTTTTTTTTTATCTTAACAATACTTGTTATTTTCCATCACTCTTAGTAACACATAGTAATTTTATTATGTAGGCATTTCATAATTATTATAAATTTATATTTTATTTATGGAAAAATAATTCCTTTCCATTCCGGTTTCTACACCCATTTAATTTACATAATAAGTTTTGGTTAATTTTTTATGACATTGTATATAAGTATTATATCATTTTATTATCTTTAAATAAATTTATATATTATTTATTTAGTCTCGAATAGTATTCATACCCGGCACTACTTCCTGTTGCCATTTCCCTCATAGTATTATTTTCATTTATTATGATCTTTTGTTAATTAAATTTTTATGTCCTTTAAAACTAACCCTGGGTTTTCTTATTATCTAATACAATTATTTGAAAAAATATAATATTAACTTGGGTATAACAATTAGTTGTTCATACAATATAAATCTTACAATAAATAAATAAAATTACAAAATCAGTTATTAGTATTATAGTATACTTTCATAGTTTTATAATTTCCAAACACAGCACAGTTTGGTAATACGTTACTTTCACTTTTGTTTTTCACCTCAATGGGTACACTAGGACTCACTTTGCACTGTATACCACTCGAATTGTTTATCATGTTGAGTGATATAATTTAATTTTGAGCGAGCTTTAGTTTACCCATTTCTGACCTTTATTATCATGAGTTAATTTATTGGGACCGGGTTATGTAACGTTACAATATATATATATATATATATATATATATATATATATATATAACGACCCATTAGGATGTTATTTTAGATACGTTGATGACACTCTGTACATTTCCCAAAACAATGGTACAAATATAAATAAAATATTCAACTCCATACATAATTTACATTCCAAAATAAAATTCACGTTAGAAGAAGAATCTAATAATAAATTAAATTATTTAGACTTAACAATAAAGAAAAATGAAACAAATTTTGAATACTCAATATATAGGAAACCTTCTCAAACTAACTTAGTAATACCAAATACTTCTAATCATCCTCCCCAACACAAAATGGCAGTATTTAATTCCATGATTTACCGAATGCTTAGGATCCCATTAAATAACACAGAAAGAAACAAAGAAAGAAAAATTATCCAACAAATAGCAGTTAAAAATGGATACAAAATAAAAACTATTAATAAATTATAAAATAAAATTAAACATAAAATCACTAATAAAATTCCCAAGAACATTACATTTAAAAATTCATCTATTAATAATAATATAAAATATACAACCTTCACTTATTACGGAAATATAACTCAAAAACTAAATAAAATATTTAAAGATACTAATTTAAAAATATCTTATAATACAGATAATATAATTTTTAATAAAATAAAACCTAAAACTACATCCAATACTCGCAATAAAAATGGAATATATAAAATAGAATGTCCAGATTCCAATAAATTTTACGTGGGCCAGACGAAGAAAAAACTACGAGATAGATTCGTTCAGCACCGCAATGCATATTTAAAACCAAATATTTATAAATCTAATTTAGCCACACATTGTCTAAATAATAACCACCAGTTTCCAAACATTGAAAATATAAAATTAATTAAAAACATATAAAAAGATCAAAAAATGAATGTTTTGGAAAATCTTAACATTTACAAACACAATAACAATAATTTATTAATTAAAGAACAAACCTTAATAAAAACAAAACAAGACGATCTATTAAAATTATAAATTTACTAAAAAATAAAAAGGAATAAAATATAAACAACAAAATTTCAAATATAACCGAGAAAACATCTGCTGAAGAAAATAAACATTAAAACAAACGTTAACTAATCGACCTAAATCGATTATCAGTTATTTTACATTAAAATCGATACAAATTCGATTACGTTAATTTTATATTAATAGAATTATTTCGATTGTTATTAATTTACTTAGAAACCTCTGATGATACTGATATTTTTCAGTGAAACGTGCGTCCGGTATTAAAAAGAATATACGAAATTATAATACTTGCAGAAGAAACAAATTGAAAACATAACAAATTATATAAATACTGCAAGAAACATCCAGTAACTTATATAGAAAATGATATATATATATATATTTTTTTTTTTTCGAAAAATTTATCAGGATTTGCCCTGAGTTCTCCGTACAAAGTATGGAATTGCCTAATATTTAACCTTTTACTATGTAAAGGATGAACCCAATATTCTCTTTTAAC
Source organism: Magicicada septendecula (assembly GCA_034769895.1). NCBI lineage: Eukaryota > Metazoa > Arthropoda > Insecta > Hemiptera > Cicadidae > Magicicada > Magicicada septendecula. Next base: position 57,044,136 of record CM068374.1, read on the forward strand.
ATGATAATGTTTTTAGGCTGGGGGTCGTTCCACAAAAATCGTCATCGAAAAAAGGTAACGCTTCCACACTTTCGATTCCCCACAGTCTAGAAATTTCATATGTAAACGCATCAAGACAGAAATAATCGCTGCTGACATTGAGTTTAGCAAACGTTTTAGTGAGAATAAATTTGGTTTTACATGCTCTGTTTGTGATCGTCTGTGGTTTGGAAATGATTTACGTAATCCACCAAACGTAATCCACATTATACGTTTCAAAAGCCTAAAAACATTACCATGCTTCGATGTTTCGGTTTCGTCGAAATTCTTTGAATGCTTAGGTGCATAAATAGAGTTTCTCTTATCTTGGTCCAAAGCTTCAATTAAAGCTATTAATGTTATAGGATCCATGCTGGCACAAACAAAAAATTTTATTTTACTTTATAAAATTTTACTTTATAAATAAAAATAAATATTAAAACAGTACTTCACTCGTTCAAAACACACTTCTAACTACGGAAAAACTCGATGTGATGTACATTACATGAATAATACGGCCGAAGATCGGTTGTATGAGGTCGCTGTCGGCCGACGGAAGCAGACCGATTATACGCCACCGATCTTCGGCCGCGGATCATACGTCTAGTGTGCTGCTAGCCTAAAGAGAGTCGGACAGAATTTGCGCAGAGTTTCTTTCTGGCTTACAGGATTGTTTGCATTTTCCGAGTCGAAGCCTGATGAACGCTGGGTTCAAACGGTTCGGTGTGATCGCTTTTGCGGAAGTTCGGTTGCAGTTCACTTTTGCACCATGACGCGTGGAGGAGAGGAGTTAGTGAATTGCTCCAGCATGACTCCCCACAGAAACTAAATGTCCGTACACAGAAACTAAATGACGATGATTTTTTTGAAGCAAAGAAGCGAATCACATTACGCAGTTTGCAATCGGACACGCTAGTAAATGGAACGTCCATTATTTTAAATTTCGTGTTGTTGTTACGTTGCTAGGGAACGATGAGATTTTGGCACTGCTGCCACTACACACAAATAAAAGTTCTCCAAGCTTCGTCAGCCTGCTTGCGCCCTTTCCTTTTGAAAGAAAAAAAAATAGGGAAACTTACTTTTGAGACGATCCTCATACATTACTTGAATACGCCGCCGAAGATCGGTTGTATGAGGCCGCAGTCGGCCGACGGAAGCAGACCGATTATACGCCACCGATCTTCGGCCGCTGATCATACGTCTAGTGTGCTACTAGCCTAATAGTCTGTGTAATTTAATGTTTTTGATGTGTATAATTTTCTTAAAAAATAAAACCACCGTGTTTAACTTTAAAACTGGCTGCTGGCAGCCAAAAGAAATGAAAAAATTACGATAAGTTGTTATCAGAACGCGGTACTCACTCCAACGAACGTGCGCGCGCGTGTCAACACATACAGAAAAGATAAGAAAAGAGAGGAAAGGACGGAGAGATAGGGAGGAGAAAGCGGGGGTGATAGATAGACACAGAGTTGAACTGGATAAACATAACGACACTTAATGAGGGAGAATGGCTAACCTATTTTTATCACAGAATTTTGTTTCTATATATATATATATATATATATACATACATATAGTTGTGTAATGATAAAAATTGTTGATAAAAAACTCCGTCATATGACTGATAAATGTCAAGGTCACGGTCGCAGGCAATTGACGAACCAACATCCGGTCATTTCTCGGTCAAATGTAAGTTATGTGCACACAAAGCGAACACACACACAGTGCATTATTATAAATATTAAATATCGCGTCCTGTGTTTAATGCAATCAAGTGCAAAACAGTCGAATAAAAAACAGAAAGCCATATTTCACTCGCGACTATCGACTGTTGTGAAATTGTTCCGTTCGTTTTGTTCGGTTTCCACGACTTGCCTTAACTTAGAAAAGGTTACGATTTCAGCGTCCTTCTGTCGAGTGGCATTCCACACCAATCATAGCTTTGTATAACTACTTGAAGTGTGGAATTTTTTTCAAATATATCTCGATATCTCAAGACATATTTTATTTTATAATGTTATTTTGACAAAGTTTAAACACTTATTTTCTAACGTGGATAATGGGGTCTTTAAAAAAGAAGTTTGGACTATAGACTGATCAGATTGTGATAACCTAAAACCCGATCAAATGACATTTTAGTCAAAGCCCAGAAATGAAAAAGTATTCTGTCACTTTATCACCCACTATTCCGCGCCTGTCCGTCTATTCACACACACACACACACACACACACACACACACACACACACACACACACACACACACACACACACACACACACACACACACACTCTCTCTCTCTCTCTCTCTCTCTCTCTCTCTCTCTCTCTCTCTCTCTCTCTCTCTCTCTCTCTCTCTCTCTCTCTCTCTCACTCTCTCTCTCTCTTTTCTATTCATACATTTTCTGTACAGTTTCCTACAGTCTTCAGTGTTACACAACTGATTGGTTTTACTTAGATTAGAATCTGGAGCTGTGGTTTAAGGAGACGGAATCTAAGGGCGGCCGCACACTGTAGCGACATTTTGTTTCGCGACAGAACTGTTTTGGCCCATTATGTCACAAAGCGTCGCACATGACTGTACTGATGGCTTCTCGGAGTTTCTCCAGTGGCGCAATGTAACACTCACTGTTCTCTATTGAGCAAGAAGATCAAAATGACTCCTCTCTCATCCTAAAAAGCAAGAACCATCACCTTGGCTGCGGACGTGTGACTTTTGAACTTCTTACGCCTAGGCGAAGTACTGTGTCGTCACTCCGTCAAGTACTCGATAGTCTGAGGGCCATATTGATACACCCAATCCTCATTTGTTTTCAGTCAATAAAGTTGAATAAATGTTCTGTTCATCGGCTTCGAACGTGGTCAGCATTTCTAAACACACGTCCACCCTTCTGTCTTTCAAAACAGGCATTAAGGGCACTCGAAACCGGCAAATCGACCAAAAAATCGATTTTTGGTTTTTTGTCTTAAACAGTATTAATACTTTTTCAATAATTTGATACAAAATTTACGTGAATACGCGTAATAATTAATTTTCTATGATTTTTAAAATAAATTGAGATCGTAAGATAAGTTCTGTCAAAAATGCTGAAACGTTATTTTTTACAAATCTGCGACTTCCGTATAAGAAATCGTAGAGACATGCCGTTTTTAACATTGGAAAGGGAATTTCAATAAACATTCACTACCAATATCTGTGATATCTGTCATAAAGCCTACGTTTGTTGATCTAAGTAATCCTGGTTTGTTAAAAAAAATGTCTTCATGGTTGTACACAGAATACAAACTAGTCGCTGAACCAATTGATTGCCAAAAATTATATTTGTTGGACTGGATACTTTGGTTTTGGGTGTACATGATGCTGTGTTGACCTTCAGTGAAGGTAATAAAAGTAAGTATCAAGTCTTACAATAATCAGGAATCAAACTAAGATTATGTATGGTTAAGGTAATGAAAACAATTGACTTACAATGAATCCCTGAGGCGGAAACAGCAGATGATAAAGGTTACACAGTCAACTAGAAATGTAGGAGGAAACTTTAGGACCAAATGGACATAACTGAAGACCCCGAACATGGAGCTGGACTGTTTTAAATCAGATAAAACAATAAAAATCTGTTTTAAAAACTTAAATGGCGTTTTTCTGAAAATCTGTTTTTTTTTTTTTTTTTTTTAGATAAATGCCCCATTTTCAGTAACCAAATGAACTATCAAACTGAATTTGTTTGTGTTAATGGAGACAGAACTACACTACTAGAACTATACGGTTATACTGAAAAATAAAAAAGTAAAAAAAATATGAAGTATGTTTTTGTATGCAAAGTTTTAGTGCCAAACATGAAAAATTATAAAAAATCAGATACTTGAGATATCTTCATAATTTTAGTAGCGCGTGTAGAGTATAAAGTGCTTACATGAGTGCTAAAATTCAGACTTCTATCTTTTACAGGTTCTGAGATAATGGGTCACAAAGTTGATGAATGGTTGCGACGCCGGTTACGAGTGCCCTTAAGTGATGAGGCACCAACTTGCTTACACTTTCTTATAGCCTTGGGAATATACAATCCTCTGCACACCAGCACGTCCACAATTCATTATCGTGGGGGTGAGAGAACGTAGGGATGTCCATAATATACATCAAATTATCTTGAAGGTTGGACCCACCATTTTCCTCAGAACAAATGAGATATTCAAGATTCTTGCCATGTAATTATTCATATTAGCGTATTATTTAAAACAAGCAACTGGCTTTGAAATAGGGCTAACGTTATGCGATTAAGGAATTTCACTGAAGTTTTTAATAGCTCTGGAATTGATACTCCTGATTCCCACCCCCATAGTTACTGCTCTGGTGAGACGATTAAATTTTTTAGTCAGCCAGGCGCGTGGTCCACCTGTACGAAAACATTGTCATTAAGTTTCACATGCGTACTGCATAAAGAATAATGATTTTCTTGAAGTCCAAAAACATTACGTAACTGCCAACAAGGGTTCGAGTTCAACAATTCCACACAGAAGTTATTTATTAACTGCGCTTTCAACAGTATTTTTTTTAATGATTTCACTCGTTTCTGCAACATTATTTATGATAATGCAATTGGAACAAAATTAAAAACTATATATGTATATTGCAACAATACATATATTTGCATATTTGCCCAGGGCGGTATGTTTGTAAATATTTAGCATAGAAAAATATATGATTAACAGTTTTTAACAATATTATGCAGGATAAGAATTGTCAGAAAGCGTACACCTGCCCCCGCGAGCGCGAGTGAAACAGCTCTTGTGAGTTTGTGTGTGTGAACGCAAGCTACGACAGGCAAGAGTCTACGATAGGGTGATGCGTACGAATTCTCTGTAATCAGGTTTTAACCGGATAAAAATAAACTAATTAATACGTTTTAAACCTGTGAACAAAGACTTACCCCAATTATAAAATCACCATTACATTAAGGAATTTTTAACGAATATAGTGATGTAAAAGTATTGCAGAAATTTGCAATAATAAAGACGCCAGGTAATTTAATGTTAATTACTAGTGTAATTAAATAGTAATTAATAAGTGTGTTATATGTGAGCGACCAGGAAAAAATTACGCAAACGATGATATCGCTCGTGCTACGAGGATGTTTACGAAATCGCGAAAATGAACCAAAAAGTGATTTGTAATTAAAAGGACGCTTTGCACGAAGTGACAATATCTAACAGGTCGAAAACAGTCCTGGACTTGTCAGATTGCCGTCCAGTATAAATACCACCGGCAATTTTGGGGCGGTCTCAGACTCAAAAAAATCTTCACACAGCGTCACGCTGCTGGTCTGCCGACTGATCGACATCTTTACCACACACACCAAGACTTATGGAGGAACTCTGGACCATCACAAACAACAAACCGTAGTGACAGAGAACACAGCATCAGCATCATCATCATTAAATTCTGAGGATTCAGAACACACACACGCGCGCGCGCGCGCAACGTTAACGTCGGCAGTAAGCAGGTGATGAATAAACAATTATATTTTGTTTGCGAAAAGAACTCTCAAAAAGAAACTTGTATATGAACAGTAAAGTCTTAAAGCTTTAAATATAGTTACTGTAGGCTACATAAATTTAAAGGGTAGTTAAAGAAAAGAATTTAATTTAACAAGAAAATTTAAAAATACTAATCTTTTGCTGTATATTAAAATTTGGGTGTGTCAATAGAAATAAATAATAGGTTGGAAGTAAATGTTATATTTTTTTATTTTGTTTAGAGCAACAATTAATTTTATTCTTGAGATTGAATATTATTTTTGTCTGTAAATGAGTTGCTATTATTTAAAATTTGAGTCAAAGTCAGACACACTAAAATAAAAAGGTTTACATAATTTGTTTAACATGTCTGTTTAGCTAGTAAGATTATACGGTTGTTTATTTTATATGTCATGAACAGCACAGAAGGTTACATTGTATTTGTGTAAACTTATAAAAGAAAATATTTTTATTTATCTAAGATTCGAATTGTTTAATACTTGCATATTTTCTATTAATATTAATAAATCACAGAATGATTATTTTGAAACGGTTTTAATTAATTATTTAATGTCAACGACATCTCACTCCTCTTTGAAAATTATTTAATTATTGTGCAACTACGTATAGGCCTACTTGTCGCAACGATAATAAAAAAAAACCCTGCGACCTGGCCGGTGTAATACACTTCATAGTTGCGTTGAGTACATGGTAATGTATTTGTGTGAATTTTGAAATACTTGTAACGTTGCAATACATATAAATAACTGAGTGAACGTAACAAGACTCTCTTGTTGGGTTTTTGTTTTGTTGTTTTTTTCCTTACACAGAAGTTAATCTGTCGTTTCAAGTGTTAACCTCTTATCAGTATTAACCCCGTAGCATGAATAACAAGACTCACATATACCTTACGAATGTTAGTAGATAACAGACAATTACACAACGAACTCTTTATGCCCGTAATGTACAGAACATACTGGAGACATTCTCTAGAGGGGGAGGGAAAGTTCTCATTCTGATGCTTTCTTATTCAGTCTGAACTAGAGACGGGAGAATTTGTCACTAGTGAACTCAATCAGATACATCTCAATAATTGAAGCGGTTCGATCTTTAAGATTCGATCACTGTACAGCGGATTCAGTTAACTTCTTTTGTTTGTACTCTTTACAGCAGTAAAGTTCCTAGAAGAATCCGGTTATATCAAATTGATTGGCAGCACTGTATTATTTCACGTATTAAATAAATTCCTGATAGATGAATGATGACACACCCCTCAAATAAATATTTTTCATCATCATAATCATCATCATCATCGTCACGGATTAAAGCAAGGATGGTTTGTTCTCAAATAGGAAAAGATTCGAGTTGGTCACTCCAGCGCTTCCTCGGACGTCCCACACCTCTCCGTCCCCTCGGCTTATAGTTCCAGAGTTGTTTGGCGATGCGACAATCATCCATTCGGCAAAGATGTTCCGACCAATTCAGCCGATACTGGGCGATCCTGTCCAGTAAACTCATTCCTGCCGTATATCTGTGTTTCTTCTATGATCATGGAGAGTATACCTTGCTACGTGGGTAGAAATCTCATTTCAGCCGCTTGGATGCGACTGGGCTGGCCTTTCGTTAAAGTCCAATTCTCTGACCTATAAAGAAGTGTGGGAAGAGGCGACGCCTTGTAGAATTTTAGGCGTGTTCCCTTACTTGCTGAGTTAAGGGTTCGCCTAATGGTCCCGCTTATAAGGTTGAACTTATGCAACTTATTCACAACACAAATATTTTTGAAATTGTTAATCTTGATACTTGAATTAGCAGCCTTTGTAACTCCAGCTTCATCGTGTTGTTTGCTAAACTGCTAAATGTCATGTTCTGGACGAGGGCTTTCAGTGTTTCCACCATTCAGGGGTTCGTGATTTAGGACTTGAAAATGGTGGAAATACTGAAAGGCCTCGTCCAGAACATGACATTTAGCAGTTTAGCAAACAAGCACGACGAAGTTGGGATTTTTGAAATTGTAAACAAACTTCAGCAAGGTTCGTCTTTTTTTTTTTTAGCTGAGAAGAATAAAAAGATTCTAAATCATGAATAATTAATATTAATTTATTTAAAAACTTCATATTGCTTTTTCATTAGGCCTATATGTCGTGTTTACGAAAAATGGTGACCGCTCGAGTCGTAATTGAATGAAATAAAAGCAAGAGATGTCTAACGGAATCTGCTCGCAGTATCTCGTTCACTGATCGAGTCAGTAAGTAACTGACCTTGAGACACACAAAGCAAATGACCGAATCATCAACTGATCGAATCACCAACTCCGAGATTGATTAGATTGATTGATTAGAAAGCTGACCAGAGGCACCTACCGGAAATTGTTATGAACTATCACAGACAGTTCGCAGTGATTGTATTGCTGACCTGTCAGCAATTTACACTTGAAATAGAACAAAACAATAGTATAAATTTTCTTGACCTAACAATCAACAAAACAAACAATACACACATATAAAATATACAGGAAACCAGCCACAACTGACACGGTCATACACAACACATCAAACCATCCAACGCAACACAAACATGCTGCATTCAACCATATGCTCCATAGACTAACAAAAATACCACTAAGTAAACAAGATTATAAAGAAGAACTCAACACAATCAAATATATACCAATAAAAAACTGTTATAACCCTAATTTAATAAACAAACTACACAGACACATCATAAACAAAAACAACAAAACAAAAAATACCAACAACACACAACCAAATAAATACATCACACTCACATACTACAACTCCAACACACACAAAATCACCAACACATTCAGGAAACACAATTACAAAATAGCCTACAGAACAAACAATACCATAAAAAAAACACATCACTGATACAAACACGGACATAGACATATACAACAAAACAGGGGTATACAAATTAAACTGCAATGATTGTAATAGTTTCTATATAGGCCAGACGGGAAGATCTTTTATTCAAGATTTTCCGAACACCTAAAAGCTTTATCCAGCAACAACATACACTCCGCGTTCGCCACACACATACGTACAAAAAACCACAGCTACACCAACATAAAAAATAATCTTGAGATCCTACACTACTTACCTAAAAGTCGAAAACTTAACACATCAGAACAATACGAAATATACAAACACTACACAACACAACCAAATTAACATACTTAACGACCAATTACACTTTAAATCACACGCACTCTTTGACACAATTATACACAAAACATACAATAATTCGGAATCCCGCGCCAACTCCCTTCCACCCCACCCACTCAACTTACCAACTAGGAAAAAACCGTTACAAGTTCCGGACATACCTCGCTGAGGAAGGCGAACATCACGCTGAAACGCGTACGAGGAAAATAAACAAAGTAAGTTTCACATGTGAAAGTGTAGCAATTAATATTCATTTAAAAGATGTTTACTGATCGAGCTTTTAATAGTCGATTCCAGTAGTCGTTCAGCCAAATGATTCGATCAAAGTGATTCTTTCAGTCCTGAATTATACGTGTCTAGTCTGAACGGTTAACGACGTTTTTCTGAAACTAGTCCCGAGGAAAACACCGCGAAAAGCAACGTTTCTCTAGAATTTTCATACCGTTGGAGAGAACGGTTGGCGGTGAGAGAGTATTTTCCAAAAGCTTTCGATAGCTCGTGGGACTAAGGGACGATGGTGACACACAGAAGTTAGGGAAACAATGTTTATCACGGACCCCAGCCCACACATTCGTCTACTTTGACCTAATCATGGCTGTCGCAGCAAGTAGTACAACGAAATATACCAAAATTTTCCTTTCTTTCTTTTCTAGTTGCAGTCACTTACGGCCGTTATGACACATCTTCCTTCACTTTATGGAGATCTTTTCTCCTTTACCCAGTACTCCTTCATTCTCTCGCTTACTCTTGATAGTTCTTTTTCCGATAATACCCTCTTTTTGATAGGCTAGTGAGATGAGATTTTTTAAGATCTGTTCTTGGAGTATCCGGGAGAGACCGACTAAGGAATGACGACATAAGTAACGCCCTCGGAATTTACAACCTGAACGACAGGATCAAGCACTACAGTAGGGCAGGGATGGACGGACCGTGTGCAAAGGATGGGTCAGGACAGAAGACTACCCAGAAGAAGCCGTAACATCGGAAGACAGAAGAAAAGGTGGTCATATTAATGAGTGCACAAACAATAAAGAGGGGGGGAGGGGAGGGGGAGTAGGAGGAGGTGGAGGGGATGAGGGGGGTGAGGAGGGGAGGGGAGGGGAGGGGGGGAGGGGGGAGAAGAAGAAGAAGAAGAAGAAGAAGAAGAAGAAGAAGAAGAAGAAGAAGAAGAAGAAGAAGAAGAAGAAGAAGAAGAAGAAGAAGAAGAAGAAGAAGAAGAAGTTTACTGAACGAGCGAAACGAGTCCTCAGATTTAACACGACCGTTTGGCTTGTCTGTCTATCTATCAATGTGTATGCCTCACGACAACTTTTGAACGCATCAACTGATATTAATAAAACTTAGCACGCGTTTTTGCATTATTACTTCGTAGATGTATATTTTTTTGAGACGGATCACTCCCCTCAAATAAGCGGGGCAAGGGGCACAAATGTTAGGGAACAAAATTAAGAACAAATCGCAACAATCCATGTGCGGTATCAAAGTAAAGTGTAACGTTTTACCAGAATCTGAGTCAAGGCTTCGGTTTTCGGAAATGTTCTGCCTTTTTGGACGCCAGGGTAAGCCAAAAAAAGGGACCAACAGTTCTGTATCAGCTAAAGGTAATTTTAACTCAGATCTCAATGTATTGTTTTTGTTTGAAACGATGTTCATTTTAGGCGCCAAAAATGGTGTCGAAATGTTAACCGAATGTGGGGGAGAGCCGAAGGCTGAACAAGTAACCAGTCGGCGCTCTTTTTAGTGGAGGGGAGTCATGTGATATACCACGTGATATGAAGACAATAAAAGTAGTTGGAGCGCGCGCCTTTTCTGTCAGTTATGCCGTGGCTGTTGAATAATACGCGTTTCTCACAGTAATTAAGTCAATTTTACGGGAGCGATGAGTCAGGAAAGTCTCAAGACACCGCCGATGGTCCGTCAACGAGTACAAAACGTTCCATTAGCACCGAAGAAGAAGATGGCGGAAGAGTACAGAAGCAGTCCCGAAATAGTACATGTGGAAGTGGAATATCTTCTCAGCGAAATGGACGCCTCCAAAATGAAAAATCAGCAGACGTATGCGGAATTTATCGAATACCTCCTGAACAAAATCAAAGTGTCCAAACATCTGATAATGAAGTTGGTCAGTGTTGGACGTGCGCTGCTACATGGCTTCGAGCGACTACGACTCGATTGGCACAACTCGTTCACAACAGTATACAAAAGTCTTCGAGAAGTACAATTATCCAGGATCTCATTTGCGAGAGGAGATGTGCAGACAATCCTCCAACAATGGACAGATTTCAGGAGAGATGGAGAAACGACAGATACTCTCCCAATAAGCACGCCTTCGTCCACTTGTCTCGACACCGATTACACGGATTCGAACACACCCATAGCTACCACGACTGCAGTTGGCGAAAATAATGGTGTGCTTGCGGAATCATAACACACTGCCAGGCAGAAGAAGAACTATTCTTAAATCAACCATATCGGCCAATGATCTCCAAAGAATCCTCGAGTATCACAGTCAAGATGTGAGACAGATCCTGCATCTTAGCATCGAGGGAGCAGCTATCTGGCAGTACAATCCTAGCAATCAGTCTGATACCGAAGGAGGCTATGACACAGTCGACGGAGGCCTGGAAATGTGCGAGCTTCAGAGGGAAATTGCAGATACCGGACTCGAGCCCGATCAACACCACAATCCAGGTACTCAAAAGTCAGATCATAGATCTTCTAAAGATTCAAAAAGATTACGAAAAGAGAATTTTTACATCAAAATAAGAGAGTATGTCTCAAGACAAGTGTGTGTACCAATAACAAATTGCTTTTTATTTAAAGAATGGCGAATGAATCCATCACATGTTATGATTAATTTAGATTGTTTTCAGATTAAGAATATTATTAAGGACATAGAGCAAGAGTATACTGATTTCACAATAAGGGATTTTTATTATCGATAGACGAATTTAATAGAAAATATATGAACTATACATTATCAATGATAGCGCTTTTAGAATTATTATATTACCAATTTGATTACGATAGGAATAAGGTTGATGAATTTGTATTAAGTTATAAACGATTTTAGACAAAGAGACATTAAAAAAAATGGTTTATGGGTTAAGAGTGAAAACAGTGCGGGAAAGAACTTTTTTTTGATTGTATTACAGATAGTTTTATTTTAGTAGGTAATATGAAAAATCCAATTAGAAACTATATGTATTTGGTTTCCAAATACTGATATGTTGTTCAGCGTTTACTGTTATTACTGTGAGCTATACAATTATTGGATTACCAAGGAAATAGTAAATAAATAATGAATTTTGTAATTCCCGATCGTAAATTTTCCGATAATTGAAAAATTATTTTGTATCGAAATTTATATAGGTCTAATTATAAATCTACTTGTTTCAAAATAATGAGCAAGTTCAGGGAGAAAATACTATTTATCAGTTACGTGTATTCCTGAAAAGTATTAGATACAGTCATATGGACCTTCATATGTTGGAAATATACATAACCTTAAAAGCTAGGATTTCATTATTTGTCACTTAACTGACATTGTTAACTCAAAAAGGTTCTTTATTTTAAGTGTTACTGTGTTATAAGCATTGTACGTATATACACATTAAACGTTGTTTTCCTCAACCATGGCTTTTATTTATTTCAGCAGTAAACCAAAAACCGTTGTCACCTAACCTCACAAATGAAAACAACACGTATTTTCGCTTTGCATTAAGTAATAGGACAATTTACAATTAGTACACTTCTTCTTTTCCACATCGTAATATGTATTCATATAATCGCATATTAACAACATCGAAAATGTACTGCAGGAACGGATAAAGGTAAAGAAAGTTTCGATGCCGCTAAATAGCATTTGTTTATTTACTTGTTACTACGGTAATTAATTCTGGTCTCAGTGGTGTTGTTGACATCTTTATACGCATCAACAAAAGGGCATTATTAAAAGAACCTAAATCGTACGAACGGGGCAAAATATCAAATTCCTAGACAGTGTTTATCGCCTTGTGTCAAAGGTTATCTGTGCAAAATTTGGTGGCAACGGTGTAACGGTGTGGATTTGCATTCAGTACAAAGAAATCCTCAGACTTTGAGTTATATATATCGTTATAAATTTAACTGAAAAAAAAAGTTTTAGTGTTTACTGCCTGATTGTCTGCTTTACAATTATTTTTTCTAAAAAAAGTAGAGCAATCTGGGTTTTAACATTTTTTCTGACACTAGAAAAATTATTTAATATTGAAGTTTGTCTGATAATAAATGTTTTTTTTGTTCAAAAATATAGAGAGATTTCTGCTGCAGCTCAGGAAGCTGCACCAGTTAAATAAACGGTTGTGAGTACAAAGATAGAGTAATACAAATCAAGTAATAACGATATGATTGACAGGCGGAGTACATAAATTATATAATATGCGTTGTCAGAGAGAGACCTTGATGGGGGGGGGGGGGGGTGAGAGTGTGTGAGAGGGAGAGGAATCAAGAGTCGGCGGCGGCCGTAGCATAGCTTACGGTGGTTCCAATGATCGCAACGAGGTCAAGAGGTTATCAGGGCTGGAGCAACCGCGCGCGCACGCACACAAAAACAGACACAAGTGTTTCATAATAAAATACCCGCTGCTGGCTTGCCTTGCCTTCGCCGGCTTTCACACACTCACTGTAGTTACTTGCACTTGTTCAATTCACTTTCATTGGACACTCACACACGCACGAGCGCGCTCATCTTTTGGCATTGATATCGATCAGATAACTGATAACAATACTACCGTCTGCCTGCCACGAAGAAAACGCGTTGATTTCTTTACAGTATATCGATAGCGGAAAGCAGATTTATAAACCACATTTTTGTCTCACCATTTTAAGACTAGTATGCTGCCTGAGATACAGACAACTCGTGCGCTGTTTGCAGCGTAATAAAGTTATTATTATACAGTCTAAATAATATATACGTTTTCAAACGATAAACACTTCTGCAAGTATATTTTGTTAAATTATTATCGTTGTATATTTTTTTTTAACAGATGCATGTTTCACTGAATTGATCTCTATTATCAGTTTTTTCTTTATGAATTTAAGGCTATATTTTTTTCATAAAGAAACCTCTGCTGACACGGATCTATTTTGTGAAATGTACATTCAGGACTACGTGCTGGAGAGGTCTAGTCCGCAGAGCGTGTAGTCGACACCACAATGAAGCTGATACGCCAGACTTACGAGGTTTCAATGCCTCGGCAAAGAAAGTCAACTGGGAGAAGAAAAGCGGTCTACTGGTGGACTAAGGAGATATCTACTCTGAGGAGGAGATGACTTTCTCTCAGGCGAATTGTTACCAAGAGGAGGAAAAGGAATGGTGACAGTGCAGAACAAGAAACAGCAGAATACAGAGACAGTAATTTAACCAAAGATACTTGCAGAAGTATTTAATTTTTGAAAACATATTTTTATATTACGGTATACAGAAATCCTGCAAGAAACATTTACAACAAACATTTGTACATTTACCTACAAAATAAAAGATGAACAAATTTTGCCTAAATAATTATTAGGCAATTTTTAATCAATACAAAAATTACGAAAACCTCAATATATTTTTTAAAATATAATTTTCCTTAAACTCCACAACATTTTTTTTAGTAAAATAATCACCGTAAAGCAGACGGTCAGATTTAACTCGACAGTTAGGCATTTGCCCGTCTGTCTACCTACCTCCATGTCTCACGATGACTTTGCGTCTCGTACTTACGAGTCGTAGACTTTTGATACTTTTTTGTGCCCTGATGTAACAAAATTTTCAAATTTCCAAAACCGAATACAGTAATGATATTTTGCTTAAAATTGTCCTTAATCTCATGCCCCGCAAAGATTTTTGCAATCTTATCAAAATTTTGATCCAGTTTTTTTTTTAGATGTGGCACCTCGGAATTTTGAAATTTCCAAAACCGAACAGATTTTGTTTAATGAAATGTAATGTACTGTACAAATGAACTGTTAAAGTCGACGATATTTTTCTACAGACGTAGACCAAGTGATCAGTAACGCAGCCAGGAATTTCTCCTGGGGGGGTTTGGGATTAACTCTACTAATTTTAGGGTGCGCACATGCGGTCTACCGGAGCCTAATATATGTCTTGCGCACATCTGATGTATTTTGCGGACCTTATGTCATATTGAGAAAACTTAAATTATGCATGTACGGTACATAACTTATAACTGTGATAAATAGGGAAAGGGTACACAACAGGGTTGTAGGTTGGCAACAAATAGAAAAGTTTTCCAAAAGTAAATTTTAAATTTGTTTATTCATCGTTACAAAGAAATATTGAGTCTTCGAGACTTTCGAGAAAATTCGTCAAGTACTTCATCCTCAGTTGAGCCGCTCATCACCAAAGACATCACAACAAAAATTTTTAACTTTCCAAATCTGACACATTTTCTAAGTTTGACATCCACCAAAAAAAAATTTTAAAAACTACAACTTACCTTGATGACCGGCTCACTTGTTCACTCGAACTAGGAGAAGACTCCTATTGGAAGAATGTCCACATGCGGGGTAACCATTGGGGAATCGGACGAATGAGGTGACCTCAAATTTGTTGTTTTGTTTAAATTCAACAATTACCAATTTATTGCTTCTGTGCGAAATAATAAATCATATACAATATTTCATGTGACAGCACTCCATTAGGAGTATATAAAATACACACCATATTTAAAATATATGACATCGTATTCAAAATTTTAATTTCAAAATATTCAAAATTCAATATTTAAAAAAAACATTCCATTAAAATTATATAAAATCTGTAAAACCTTTAAACTCTCTTACATGGCATGCAAATCACCATTGACATGCACCTTTTTACCTTCACCCATAGAATTTCCTTATTTGGAACTAAATACATTAACATTGATAAGTACCAAGAGTAAATCCAGAGGTTTTCAAAATATAACATTTAATAACACTAAGTCTTTTTTTTTTCTTTTAGTCCCCCTCTGGTTGTACTATAAACACTTTCAATAATATCAACAATTTTATAAACCATTTAACAAGCATTAACAAGCAATTCTCTCCTACAACAATTTAAACAAACATATTACATAACGACATGCGCCCTCTGAAATCTAATTCAAACTTTAAAAAAGAGAATCATATAATTAGGAAAATATAATGCAAACCTAAGATAGGTGATTATACACCCTGTGTGGAATTCACAAGTGCATGTGCTCAGTTTTCCCTAAACCTGCATAAACTTGAGTAGCACAAAGGCTTGCAGATTTCAGAGTGCACCATTATTAAGAAACTAACAAATAGTCAGGTACATATATCTCTCAGCCATGTAATATGTTGTGTGCATGGAATTATGAGCCTATACATATACAAAAGAATTTTCACAGTGACTGTAAATGGATAGCGAATGAAATTAAATATGAGTATATACATCTACCAAAGATTTTAAAAGGTCACTGTACATTGATAGAGAATTAACAATACTATGAGCATATAAATCTACAATTCTTATAAATATATAAATAGTGAAAATTTCCTCTTGTACAGCAGTTCAGTCATTTTTATTAATAGGCTGAATGCTCCTGAATTACAGTTCTAGTACAGGGCAATTGTTACAATTGTAGGTGATCTGCAACTCTTTCATAATCAGATTTACAAGTTCCAATAAAAGGCTGCCACAAGATAAGTTCCACACAGATTATAGTAAAAGGTATACTAGAAATTACATGCTTCCACAATTAACACACAAGACATTTATATGAACACACTGAATATGAGCATTAAAGGAACTCGGCTGAACTTTGCTTCACTCGGCCCCGGAGCACACTGGCCAATTCCTAACACATTTTCTTAAGTTTTTTTTTATTTTTGTTTTCTTTTTTTTTGTAGGTAGAAATTTTGCACAGAATCTATTACAGTCGAATAAGAAACTAGTCACATAAGACACTAGTAAGGTTCACCAGACCTTTCTTTTATTAAAAACTTGCGTTCAAAAATTTGCAATGAGTGCAGAAACCTGTCTATTATATTCCCAATATATAGAGAAGTGAAAAAAAAAATATCCAGAATTAAGCAACAGTTGTTCTCTTTTTTTTTTTTAGAAACAGTTAGGCCACACTTGGCTCCAAAACGAGCAGCGCAAAAACGCATCCCAGGCAAAAAATTTAATAAATTTTATTTTTCCATACCTGTACAATTTTGCCAAGTGTCACTTACAATTGAGTTCCTCAATTCACTCACACATAAATCACATCTCGGTCTTCACAGGATCACGGCCGCCGGCTCCAACGGACCCCCTTGGCACACTTTACTCTTAGCCGGCCATGATTAACTAAAAAAACCCAGGCCTTATAAAACAATAAAACAACTTTTCAAACGCCGATCTCTAAGACCGCACGTGGCGAGAACCGCTCCTGAATAGAACAGCTGATCAACCCTCGTCTCTCTCTACCCAGCTGACCCGGAACCACCCCCATCGAGTCAAAAGAAAAACTCTCCACTCGACGAAAACCACAGGCCAATCCACTGCTCAAGTCAAAACAGCAAACCCTCTACTCACGGCAAACACCGCACCAAGCAGCGGGACCGAATAGTTATGTTGTGCGAAGTCTCTAACAGATAGCGACAGTATCCAAAATTCGGAGCGAGAGCCACAACCAGTTCCGAAGTTACCGTAACTTCTCATAGATACCGAAGTGACCACTGTCCAAAGCGCACTCCCCAGATACATGAAAATATCGCCCGGAATCCTTAGAACCGCTACTTGCCGTACACCTACGTACGGCACACCCCCACAACAAAAGGAGTCCAACGGGTTGGACGACACTGGGACTGCCACCACCGGAGGAAAAGCGGGGACTGACTAAAAACAAATAAAAAGATAAAATCCGGCGAAAGTGGAAAACGAAAGGACACCAGAAGGAAGGACAAGGTGTGTGTGGGTGTGTAGCTGGGTGTGTGTAAGTGTAGAAGATACGGGGAGTGTGACCGGCCGCGGCCTAAAGCAAAGAAAGAAGAAAGGAAAGGGGAGAAGCTAAAATACCGATAAAACGTTTAAAACCCCAATTAACCCCACCTAAAACAATAAAACACTAAAAAAATAAAACCATAAAACACAATCCCTCCAGCGAAGCCCCCCGAAAACCAAACCCGAGGACCCTAACTAATCCTAACTGGGGTGAACAATACCAATTTACCTCTCATGGAAGCTCCATCTGCGCACACGCCTTCAAATGGGACACATGGGTCACCCTCACCTTCATCCCATCCTCCGGATCCACCAGGCTGGCAGTGACGGGCGAGACAAACTCAGAAATCCGGAAGGGTCCCAACCATCTATAGCAGAGCTTGGCAGCGCGACCCTCCACCTTAGAGCTGAGCGGGTGGCTCCTGCAATAAACCAGCTGACCCACCTTAAAAGGGTTGGGGACTCTCCCAGCATTATAGCGACGCCGCACGCGCTCTTGCGATCGGAGCAGGGCTCTCCGCACATCTTTCCACCTGTGAACGACCCCTTCGTTAGGCAAATCCGGGAGAAGATCCTCCAGTTTCCACAAATTACCAAGGGGATGAGCGGGGGAGAAACCAAACATGACCTCAAAAGGCACGGCACGATGGCTTTCATGAAGGGACGAATTGAACGCCATCTGCAACCACTGGAGATTCTGGTCCCACGTATTCTGCTGCTCCGCGTGATAGGCGATAAGAGCGGATCTCAGATTGCGGTTGAATCGCTCTGCGTGGGAAGGTTGCGGGTGGTAGGGGGAAGTGGTTACATGCCGGATGCCGTGCCGGAAACACATGTTTCGGAATTGCCTCGAGATGAATTGCGGGCCATTGTCTGAGACAATGATGGAGGGAAGCCCGAAATGCTGAAAAATACTGGTCTGAAGGGCTACGATGGTATTGGCAGTACTAGCCTGACGCAATGGAAGTAGCCAGACATACTTGGAGAAGGCGTCCACACAAACAAGGAGGAACGAATTCCCGGCCTTGCTACGCGGGAAAGGACCCACGTAGTCGATGAAAACCTTCTCCATCGGTCTGCCAGCCACCTCAGAAGACAGCAACCCCAACTTAGTGTTCTGAGCGGGCTTGCTCAGACTGCACAGATGACAACACTTCACCCGGGTGGCGACGTCCCGGTCCATGCCTTTCCAGATGAAGTTCTTTCTGATCGCGGCGATGGTCTTTGAAACACCCAAATGGCCTCCAACCGGGGAATCATGATAATATTGGAAGACCATGGGTATCAGCTTGCTCGGCAGCACTATCTTAGGGACCCGTCCTCTACGTTCCTTGCAGCAGAGGACGCCCTTGGACAGATGATATGGAGCCTTCATCTCGCCTGATTTGATTCTATCGATGATGGGACCCAACACCTCATCATCAAGCTGATGAGGGATAACTTCCGTGAAGGCGAGGGGGAACTCCAGGAGTACGGCGCATGGTTCATTTATTGGCTCCTCACTGGGTAGGTGATACATACGGGACAGAGCGTCGGCAACAACATTTTGGGTCCCCCTTATATGTTGTGCCCGAAACTTAAAAGAAGAGATCTTGACCACCCAGCGGCCTAGTTTACCCAGTTGACGGGGGTGCGCCAGAAGCCACGAGAGAGCCTGATTGTCCGTCTCTAATAGGAACTCAGCGTGTTCCAAATACCTCCTAAACTTGTCAAGGGCGAAGACTACCGCCAAACACTCTAACTCGTATACCGAGGATTTCTTTTCAGGGTTGGTAAGGGTCCTGGATACAAATGCAACTGGCTGCCGAGCACCATCCACCTCCTGAGAGAGCACGGCCCCGATCGCCACAGAGCTGGCGTCGGATTGCACAATGAAAGGCTTCGTGAAATCGGGCATCCGAAGCACGGGCGGCGACAAAATGGACTCCTTTAGGGACTCGAAGGCACGTTGCTGTGCGTCTCCCCACACGAATTTGGCCCCTTTTTTCCTTAAGGAATTTAGGGGAGCCGCAATCTCAGCAGCCCCCGGGATGAACCGCCGGTAAAAATTCACCATGCCCACGAAGCGGGCCACCCCTTTAGCATCCCGTGGAGGAGGAAAATCCCGAATTGCCTGCGTCCTCTCTGGATCAACCGTGACCCCCTTATGAGAGACAAGGTGACCGAGGAAAGAAATTTCCTCCTGGGCAAATTTCACCTTGTCGGGATTCACTGTAAGCCCCGCGCGCCTCAAGCGACACAACACCTCACGGAGATGGTTCATGTGTTCTTCAAGAGTGGAGCTGTAAATGAGCAGATCGTCCAGATAATTAAACACATATTGGAATTTAATGTCGTGGAACACGGAGTCTAATAGACGGGTTAACGTCTGCGCACCAACCGCCAGTCCCATGGGGACTCTCTTGTATTGGTACAAGTTCCACGGCACGCAAAAGGCAGTAAACGGCCGAGAATCCCTGTGTAAGGGTATCTGGTGGTATGCTGAATTCAGGTCGAAAATGGTGAAATATCGGGCCTGCGAAAACCAGTCAAAGGCCGAATGCAGGTCCGGGAGGGGCACCGACTCAACTTCAATATTCTGATTCAATTTTCGATAATCGATGACCAGCCTATGCTTCCCTCCCGGTTTAGGCACCAGGAATGCTGGACTGGCATAGGCCGACGTGGAAGGTTCAATAACCCCCTGGTCCAACAATTCCTGCACCTTCTCACGCAAGATGGTCATCTTAGGCGGAGCGAATTTATACGGGTGCGAACGGACAACCGCGGAGTCGCACAGGCGGATCCGATACTCGAAATTGTGAGTGAGTCCGAGGTTGGCGGTCAGCACCTCGGGGAACTCATCACACAATTTACGGAAAGCAGTGTGTAGAGATGGGCTTAAGGTATTAATGTACGCCGGGGGTTGAAATTCTTCAAGACCTTCCCCCGCCTCATCCCGATATCCCAGAAAGGGGATGCGTACTGCACGGTTGAACTTAAAGAAGCATACGTGCCCCTGGATATCGAGAACCATGCCACTTTTCATAATAAAATCCGCACCCACAATACAGTCCACGCTCAAGTTCGGAGCCACGAGAAACTCCCAAACCCACGAAAAATAGTTTATTTTAAATTTAAAAGCCACCAATATGGAGGTCGGCAAGACCTCCCTCGAGGCCGTCCAACATACCACCGACGAAGGAGTATTCGACCGGATCAATGACTCCCGGACCAACTGCTGGAAAACACGGTAGGAGATAAGACACCGTGCCGATCCGGAGTCCACCAGGGCCTTAACCCGGCCCTTCCCGACCTCCAGCTCCAAAAATGGACACACGGAGAGACCCGGACGAATCGGCTTGGGATCGGCCTCCCCGGATGGGTGTCCCGTCTCAACTGCACATAACGGGACCTGGGATGCGACATCGCTACCAAACGTGGGGAGGGACCGGCGTCCCCTCAATCCCCCCCACGCAGGCCGTTTTTTGATGGACGGTTTTCCCGTGAGACCTCCGATCGTTTGAGGGGGCAATTCCGGGCCAAGTGCCCCATCTTCCCACAGGAATAGCAGCGGACTTCCCGCCTCTCAGAGTCGCCACCACGTTGCTCTTTCCAAGGGTGGCCACCACGTTGCTCTTTCCAAGGGTTGCCACCACGTTGCTCCCGGGTAGGCCGCTGCTGACCAGATGAGGAACAGGGGACAGGGAATTCGGAACGGCCGGAGCGAGCCTCATCGTTCATCTGGATGGTGCGGGCGAAGACACAAGCCTCGCTAAGATCAGCGAAGCTGCGCGGTCGCTCCAAAAACACCAACCTTGACCTCTCCTGCGGATTAAGGCCCTCCAAGATAACCCGCACCACCTCAGCTTCCGACACACCCACCCGCAGCACACGGGCAGCACTTTTGATCGAGTTTATAAATACGTTCAACTGTTCCCCTTGCCCCTGAACTCTGTAGAAAAATCGCTGCCGCATCCGGTCACGCAGCCTCCCGGGGATAAACAGTTCCAACACATCTTTGTGGAACGCCTCAAAATCCCCGCCCGCGCCCAGATGCCAGACCACACGATCCAGCAGGGGCGCCCGACAATACGGGTAAATCAAATTTAACAGGGCAGCGCCGGTCACCCCAGGGACATCAAAAATGCCGAAAACCCCTTCAAGGAATTGGACAAGCTGGTCAGGGTCCAAACCGTCGACCACTGGAAGCCGACGGAGGAGGTCATAAATGGGGTTCGGCAACGATTCATACTTAACACTAGCAGGTGCAGTACCCAACCCTCGAGGCACTTCCACATGCTCCCCCTGAAATCCCTGGGGGCGACTGCCCACCGAAATAGACGGACGTTCCTCCACCAGAGCGCTACAAGGCTCCCCTAGGAGACCCACCCGCTCAGGGGCCACGGTCTGGCGCATGGGCATCTCCTTCAGGTTACTAGGGCTTTCGGGAGCCTCCCCAGGTAGACCAATCTTTGACTGGAGGGCCGACGCCGTCCGCCTACCCTCCTCCTCCAGATCATCCTGCAAAAGCAAATTACTCAGGCGGGCGGACAAGTGGTGCATCCTTTGGGTCACCCGCTGCCAAACACGGGTGGAACTCCCCATATATTCCGAGTCCTCCATCAGGGTGGAGAACTCGGTCCACTTGTCCTCACACACGGCCAGCTCCTCCTCCAAATCCTCGATTTCGACCCTCCGGATGGGAGCGTCACCCACCAGCAGTTCCCGCAGTTGACGCCGCAAGGACGCCACGTCCCTCTGGGGAACCCCACCCCGCAAACGTATCTCGAAAAGGAGTTCGTCCTTTGTGAAATATTCGGGCACCAGACCGCGGCCTTCACGACTCCTACTCTGCCCCTGCTCCGCCATAGTATCCAACAACAAGAAACTGAATTCAACAAGAGCTGACAATCAAGGTGCCTCAGGGTCCCCGACCCGGCACCGGACCAACAATGAAGACCAAGATGAAGTGCGATACGACAACAAAGACAACCATGATCACACAAGAACACAAACAAACAAATAAACACTCAAGAACCCCCAAAACCATCAGAAATCGCCAGGCTGTGCTCAACCCCCCCTAGGGGTCCCGGCCCGTCAACCGCACCCAAAGACCAAGATTTACAACACTAATAAACATCACTCTTGACAGAACTTGTCCGACTAAGATTTGGAGGTCACCTCATCCATTTCCAATTTTCGTTTCAGAGGTGGCCAGGACTACGTCCAACCACGCTCTGCTACCATTTGTGAGCCGCTCATCACCAAAGACATCACAACAAAAATTTTTAACTTTCCAAATCTGACACATTTTCTAAGTTTGACATCCACCAAAAAAATTTTAAAAACTACAACTTACCTTGATGACCGGCTCACTTGTTCACTCGAACTAGGAGAAGACTCCTAGTGGAAGAATGTCCACATGCGGGGTAACCATTGGGGAATCGGACGAATGAGGTGACCTCAAATTTGTTGTTTTGTTTAAATTCAACAATTACCAATTTATTGCTTCTGTGCGAAATAATAAATCATATACAATATTTCATGTGACAGCACTCCATTAGGAGTATATAAAATACACACCATATTTAAAATATATGACATCGTATTCAAAATTTTAATTTCAAAATATTCAAAATTCAATATTTAAAAAAACATTCCATTAAAATTATATAAAATCTGTAAAACCTTTAAACTCTCTTACATGGCATGCAAATCACCATTGACATGCACCTTTTTACCTTCACCCATAGAATTTCCTTATTTGGAACTAAATACATTAACATTGATAAGTACCAAGAGTAAATCCAGAGGGTTTCAAAATATAACATTTAATAACACTAAGTCTTTTTTTTTATTTTAGTCCCCCTCTGGTTGTACTATAAACACTTTCAATAATATCAACAATTTTATAAACCATTTAACAAGCATTAACAAGCAATTCTCTCCTACAACAATTTAAACAAACATATTACATAACGACATGCGCCCTCTGAAATCTAATTCAAACTTTAAAAAAGAGAATCATATAATTAGGAAAATATAATGCAAACCTAAGATAGGTGATTATACACCCTGTGTGGAATTCACAAGTGCATGTGCTCAGTTTTCCCTAAACCTGCATAAACTTGAGTAGCACAAAGGCTTGCAGATTTCAGAGTGCACCATTATTAAGAAACTAACAAATAGTCAGGTACATATATCTCTCAGCCATGTAATATGTTGTGTGCATGGAATTATGAGCCTATACATATACAAAAGAATTTTCACAGTGACTGTAAATGGATAGCGAATGAAATTAAATATGAGTATATACATCTACCAAAGATTTTAAAAGGTCACTGTACATTGATAGAGAATTAACAATACTATGAGCATATAAATCTACAATTCTTATAAATATATAAATAGTGAAAATTTCCTCTTGTACAGCAGTTCAGTCATTTTTATTAATAGGCTGAATGCTCCTGAATTACAGTTCTAGTACAGGGCAATTGTTACAATTGTAGGTGATCTGCAACTCTTTCATAATCAGATTTACAAGTTCCAATAAAAGGCTGCCACAAGATAAGTTCCACACAGATTATAGTAAAAGGTATACTAGAAATTACATGCTTCCACAATTAACACACAAGACATTTATATGAACACACTGAATATGAGCATTAAAGGAACTCGGCTGAACTTTGCTTCACTCGGCCCCGGAGCACACTGGCCAATTCCTAACACATTTTCTTAAGTTTTTTTTTATTTTTGTTTTCTTTTTTTTTGTAGGTAGAAATTTTGCACAGAATCTATTACAGTCGAATAAGAAACTAGTCACATAAGACACTAGTAAGGTTCACCAGACCTTTCTTTTATTAAAAACTTGCGTTCAAAAATTTGCAATGAGTGCAGAAACCTGTCTATTATATTCCCAATATATAGAGAAGTGAAAAAAAAATATCCAGAATTAAGCAACAGTTGTTCTCTTTTTTTTTTAGAAACAGTTAGGCCACACTTGGCTCCAAAACGAGCAGCGCAAAAACGCATCCCAGGCAAAAAATTTAATAAATTTTATTTTTCCATACCTGTACAATTTTGCCAAGTGTCACTTACAATTGAGTTCCTCAATTCACTCACACATAAATCACATCTCGGTCTTCACAGGATCACGGCCGCCGGCTCCAAGGGACCCCCTTGGCACACTTTACTCTTAGCCGGCCATGATTAATTAAAAAAACCCAGGCCTTATAAAACAATAAAACAACTTTTCAAACGCCGATCTCTAAGACCGCACGTGGCGAGAACCGCTCCTGAATAGAACAGCTGATCAACCCTCGTCTCTCTCTACCCAGCTGACCCGGAACCACTCCCATCGAGTCAAAAGAAAAACTCTCCACTCGACGAAAACCACAGGCCAATCCACTGCTCAAGTCAAAACAGCAAACCCTCTACTCACGGCAAACACCGCACCAAGCAGCGGGACCGAATAGTTATGTTGTGCGAAGTCTCTAACAGATAGCGACAGTATCCAAAATTCGGAGCGAGAGCCACAACCAGTTCCGAAGTTACCGTAACTTCTCATAGATAGCGAAGTGACCACTGTCCAAAGCGCACTCCCCAGATACATGAAAATATCGCCCGGAATCCTTAGAACCGCTACTTGCCGTACACCTACGTACGGCACACAGTTACACAGATTCTCTCGTGTATATACGCCATAGCTAGTTCCATTTAGGCGCTCTTCGGAAGTTCTGTTCCTCAAATAGGTCTTCAGCAACTTCAATGAAGAAAATGACTTTTCAGGTGTACAAGTAGTGACTGGGATTGTTGCCAAAATAGAAAGTAAAGAATTTACCACGGGCAGGGGGTCAGCGTTGCAATGCTGCAAAACCTCTATTGCATTTTTCGGCTTTTTTTCTTTCAAAAACTCTTGCCACAGAATAATCTCACCATAGACCCCTGAAGTTTCAAGTTCGTAAAACTCTGCTAGTTTGGTAATGCTAGAAGTGTTTTGATAATTACTTTCTTCTAGGCTGGTTTGTATCAAACACTGGAAAGGTGTTAGTATGTTCTGGTGAGATTCAAACTTTTGGTCAAAAGCCTGGATAGTATTTTCGAGGAAAGGGATAAATAGTGACCTTCTGAAGTATTCCTCAACTGAGTCGGCAGGAACATTGTGTCTCATTGTCTGCCGCCCTATCGTCCTTGGTCTCGAAACAGGGAAAGGCTTATTCTACACGAGCGGGTGTACCGCCGCGGTTTGCCTGCTACAAACTGAATAAAAATTGCGCATTCTATACGTTAAGCGGTTGAACCACTGCGAGTGAACGGCGAGTAAAACGCGCATCATTCTACACACAGCGGTGTTGCCTGCCATGGTAATGGCGACAAACACTCACCGAGTGGACTTGCAGAGAGTCGCAGTTTACGGTCATGGAATTGAGGATTAACACCCCTCAGTCCACTGTCAGCATGTTTTGATAAGAGAACTTCTTAAACTGTTTTAAAACTTCTTTATTATGTAGCCCGTTCAACATAAAAAAATATATTTTTTAATCTCTCTAGGGGGGGTTAACCCCCACCCCCCTCGCTGCACCCCTGCAAGTGATCAACAGATTTTTTATATTTCAAGCAAAATATTTACGAGTCGTAAATTATATTACCTACGCTGCCCATGAAGAGACAGATTCTACAATGTAGACTTATACGCAAAGAAATGAAGATTTTTAGTATCCATGATCGCAGTCCGGAAACCAAAGAGAGATGGATTGCTTATCTGAGTAGAATGCCACATGGCAGGTAGTCTTACGAGGTTTGGCAAAACAAACTTGTTGGAAAACATGGACAGCGTTGGTGAAGAAGAAAATGTATTTCCAGTGTGTCTATGTCCACACTAGTACGCTTTTCGTGCATTTGAGGCATGCGCAGTAGGACCTTCGTCTAGCGAACGTAACGGATACACAAAGCATGCCTCAAAATCAGTTGAAGGTCACCGTTTTTAGTGATAAACCACGTGCTTCCACCACCAGTGGATCTTCTTTCAACATTCCGTGCAACTTCGTAGTTTTACAGGAAGGTTTTGTTCTGTTTTCGTGATTACTGTGACTGCGTTTATTGTTTACCATGTCGGCAGAACAAACGTTGGTCTTTATTGAAGATTATACGTCACATTGTGCCTTACGGGACATTACGGACAAAAATTATACAAACAAAATGAAAAGAAATGATTCTTACGCTGTTTTGGCTACGAAGTTTGAACTGACTGTGAAAGAACCGCGGGAAGCATTGATGAAATGAATTGCTTGGATACTTTAAATAAGTACATCAAAGAAATAAATGAATTGCCGGTAGCCAAATACCTAAGTGTGATTGCTAATTTCACTTCAGCTAGTATTGCTTCTCTAAAGCGAATATTTTCTTTTGCGATCTTAGCCTTCACCATTGTAAAAGCATGTGAAAGTTCGTTCTAGACATTCGCGTAAAGTTCCTAAACAGAACCTTATCATCCAGCGTTCTTAAATAATCTTTCAAACATACCGAACGTTGATATTTTTCACGCGTTTTTCTAACTCTTTTCAGCAATAAAAATGCAGCACTTATACCCGCTAACATAGCAGTGTCAATCACGTCCATTTTAACGTTTACACTGGGGAAATATTGACAACTGTGACGCACAGGTGTAGACACTTTGTGGCATGCGTTCAGTATTTTCGGTCTAAGGCATGCGCAAGAACTACTCGGTGTTGAAAGCAGAATTGAAAATTGAAAGTGAAGTTTAAGTTGAAGCGCACAAGTGTGGACATATAGTGATATATCACTATGCTTCAAAAACGTTCAACTCAATTATACCGAAATATATGCTATAATAAAATTTCAATAAACTGCCATAAACTTGTATATTCCATTTCAGAGGTCTGAAGTGATGTGTATTGTCGCTGTGGTCATAAATATTCACGCGAATCCGAAGGACGTCAAAAGTACAGAGGCTGAAAATGGACGACGCGACACTCACCACCATGTGCCGATTCGCACACCCCTAATGTTTTGTTGCCCACCACCTCCAACCAACCCCTCGCACCGTCGCGCTCACTTTCTATCGCACTCCGTCTGTTTACGTCTTCCCCAGCGAAAAGCAGGACCACTCTCTACCACCCTATCGTCTTCTCCTTTTTGTCTGCTAAAAATAACATCGCATCCGAACACAGTGCCTACTAAAAATGGACGATTTCAGTCACTTTAGTGAACTCGATCAGTATAGTTCAGTCGTTGAAGTGATTCGATCTTTAAGAATCGATCATTCGATCACTAATCAGCGGGTTCACTTTACTTCTATTGTTTGATTTCTTTATGTCAGTAAGGTTCCTATAAGAATTCAGTTATATCAAATTCGCTGACATCACTGTATTATTCCAGTTATTATATAAATTTCTGATAGATGAATGATTACACACCTCTTAAACAAATGGACTCTTTAAAGAAGAAACGGGTAAAGGTGATACGTGTGGGGCCCCAAAGTGTTCCTTGCGTGAACAATACGCCTCCAATAAACGTGACCCTCGAAAAAGTTTTGGGGAACAGTTTTACAGCCACTACTCCTACCTGGAAGTATTGCCATACATTCGTCATTTTGGAATCGAAAGAACTAGTTCCTTATATACTGAGCTGATATGTCTGAATATAGTTATTGTTCAGGTCACATACACGTACACCCTCTTTTGCCGTTTACAAATGCTCTCTCTCTCTCTCTCTCTCTCTCTCTCTCTCTCTCTCTCTCTCCCTCTGTAATGTACCCACTACTTCTCTCACGTCTACCCTTAAGCTACCCTCCCACCAACACCAAATATACATGTAAAGAAAAAAATGTATTTCAATTGTAGCCCATTTGCTTGTTTGCGATACACTCTCGACTGTTCATGTGTACGACGTATATATTGTATATGTAGACGTATTTACCAGATATCCGTCGTGCGACTTCGTTTTTCTTGTCCTTTATGACGCGTTTCGGCAACGAATTGCCATCTGCAGAAAACTTGATCACTCATTAGAGATCGTTACAAAAATTAAAATACTAAAATCATTACAGTAAAAGTGCACTTTTACGACAGCGGAAATTCACATACGCGAACATGAAATTTTATGTTTCTCGCGTGGACATTATCAATCGACTGATTCTCTGTTTATGTATCACTGATAAAACTGTTTTGTTTATTATAGCCCGTGTGTACTGTAACTTTCTATTTACCGGCGCCCGTGTGCAAGTATTGCTGTGCCGTACAATATGTTATGTGAAAATGTAAGTTTATCGTTCAAGACATAATCACTGTTGATTTTGACGGCTTTATATACATTTCATACTCCTCAAATGCGTCCATGTATTTTCCTTTCCTGCAGCAATGCATGGGCTGGAAATCTGTCTCAAAATCACTGTAGTTATGATTACATAGCATCAGGTGTCTGGCAAAATTTGATGTTGTTTTATGCAATTCCCTTCTGGGAAGATGTTCTTTATATTCATTTTTATACACGTTTATTAAATTTAATGTTTTGTGCAACTTTTAGCATTCTGATTCTAACATTTTTTATAGACAACACTTGCCTGACGGGCTCCAATATAATACATTTTAGGTTAGTTGTCTCCAAGTCGCTTATATTAATATATGTAGACGTATTTACCAGATATCCGTCGTGCGACTTCGTTTTTCTTGTCCTTTATGACGCGTTTCGGCAACGAATTGGCATCTTCAGAAAACTTGATCACTCATTAGAGATCGTTAAAAAATTAAAATACTAAAATCATTACAGTAAAAGTGCACTTTTATGAGAGCGGAAATTATATACCACATCCGCTGTCGTAAAAGTGCACTTTTACTGTAATGATTTTAGTATTTTAATTTTTTAACGATCTCTAATGAGTGATCAAGTTTTCTGAAGATGGCAATTCGTTGCCGAAACGCGTCATAAAGGACAAGAAAAACGAAGTCCCACGACGGATATCTGGTAAATACGTCTACATATATTAATACAAGCGACTTGGAGACAACTAACCTAAAATGTAGTATATATTGTGTAGGCCAATAGAAAAATATTCATACTGCTATCGTTTCTTCATTTGTTAGATGTTGTGCGTTTGTGCGTGTGTGAACCTCGCACCTGCTATTGAGCGTGAATTTTGAACTGTTAGATTGCAACGGCTCAGTACTAGAACTGTTTCTTACAACGACTGTGGGCAGATGTGTCAGGTATAGAGCAGGTTGTAAAACACCCTTCTTGGGTTTATTTTTATTGCACCCCAATTGCTCACTCCAGAAATTCGTTCTGGCCCCCCCCCCACACGTGTCACTTTTACACGAAGAAACAAACGTCTGCCCAGTTGTGTTTTGCTCTGTTACCAAACAAGAAAAAAAGGACTTACATTCGTCATATATACGGATATTCGTCTCCTCCGTCATATTCTACACGCAGTACCAGAAAGGGACCTAGAAAAGCTGACATTGATGTTGAGGCAGCCACAGTTTCTCCCCTTGAAGAAGTTTTTTTTTAGTCCGTGGATATAAACAGTTGCTATTTCTACATGACAATAGTCATCTTCACATCACGGCATAGTCAAGGTGTTGAATGTTCACCCTTTAAAGATCCTCCAGCCATCTCTTCCTGGGTCTACCCACACACCTGTGCCGTATAGGTTTGTATTTCCAGACTTCTTTGGCCAGTCCTGACTGTGATATTTTTTCTAAGTGTTCCTTCAACCGTTGTTTATAATCTTTGATTCAAGTTAAAAACTTATTCTTCAAGTTCAAGT
This sequence comes from Magicicada septendecula, assembly GCA_034769895.1. Lineage (NCBI taxonomy): Eukaryota > Metazoa > Arthropoda > Insecta > Hemiptera > Cicadidae > Magicicada > Magicicada septendecula. The sequence goes on from CM068374.1 coordinate 57,074,597, forward strand.
AATTCTTCTTTTATCGTCTCAGTTTTTATAGAATCCAGTTTGGAACACCTTTTATCTCCTCTTAAGAACGCCATTTCAGAGGCCTGTATTGTACTGTCTTGTTTCTTGGTTGTCGTCCACAGTTCCTACCCATAGGACAGTTCAGGGACCGCGATAATTTTATAAAACTTTTATACCGGCAAAAGTCTCTGGACAAAAATGCATGACCTTGGACTGTCATGTGAATACAGCGAAAACGAGGAATTTCTACTGCACGTTCGGATGACTTTCGTGCTAGCCTTCCTGAAACATGACGACGTCTTAGACGGGTGGCTTGAAATTCACTCGCGGGCTCCTGGAAATCCGAAACTGTCTCGGTTTTCTGACTACTTCAAAGAAAGACGACTGGAGAACGAAGAAATTCCTACTGAACTGTGGACTTGTGCAACTGTGGACATCGCACAACCTACGATGCTGAACAACAAAACCAGCAACCTACTCACAGGGCCAAACTCCAGGATAAAAGACGTAATTCTCTGTTTGAAAAGAGAAGCAGAAAACTCGGCCTGTATGTACATGAGAGCCAAACTAAATCTTGCAGGGGAAAAGAGGAAAAGACCTACTTAAAAATGGATAAACGTATAGAAAAAAAATCTGTGAAATAGTATGCAGTTACTGTAAATAAATATGTAAACAGTGTAAATAAAGAAATGTAAATATTGACAAAGCTAAATCAAGCGGATTTTAAACATGCCTAAACGACTGTAAAATTTTAGCCATTTCAGAGCCTGGAAAAGTGTGATAGGAATCAGCTGTTGACACGTACCGGTATACGTTAAAAAAATATCTAACCTTTCGTCTCCTCCTCGGACGACCCACGTCTCTTTTACCAATGGCTTTAGTTCAGTGCCGCTTTCTGCAATCGATCCTCTGTCATCCTTTGCAGATGATCCCACCATTGTCTTCTCTAAATTGAAATAATCTCATTATGTCCTTTACTTCGAGTTCTATTCTGATATCTTCATTCCTTATTCTATCTTGCAACGTATAATTTCAAGTATTTCGAAGAAACTGCATTTCAGCACTCTGAATCTTGCCGCTTTCCTTTTTTGCCATGACCCACGCCTCACTCGCATAAATCAATGTGGGTATTGCAATCGTTTTATAAAATTTAATCGTTGTGCTGTCGCTTGTTTATCTTCTTATATCATATTCAGATTCATAGCTTACTGCAAAGACGAGATAGTTGAAACGGCTCACTAGTTCTACAGTGCTATTGTTTATAACTATCTTACTCCTAACTAGATATTTACCTTTAAAGGCCATGGTTTTGGTCTTTAATTTCAGGATGGTGACCCTGACAGAAGAGTCTCTGGTCCTCCTGGTAGGGGGTTGTGCAACAGGCCAAGTATTTCATGTAAAACTCTGAAATACTTGTACTATCCACACCAACCTTGGAGCAAGGCAGTAGGACCCTGGCAAAGAATAAGGATTTTCATCGACAATTCTCGATAATTCCTTTGTACGAGGCATTCTCTCTCAAATGATACGCGAAATTGTTTATACCGAAAATCCAGGCTCCCAGAGTGAAAACGAACATGTAAAAATTAGTGTCTCTTTTAATTGCTAAACATATAATTATATATTAAATTCGATCCATTCTACGACTTCGAAGGATCATTTCGCACAGCGTGAACGATATTTCTGCATCCAGGCGTGTGTAGTCACTGTACAAATATTTACACAGCCTGATGTAGGCCTACACTTTCCAAATAAGGGGTCGTTCACGTCTGCATTTTTACGACTGCACGAAAATTACTTTTATTACCGTTTATTTACATTTATAAAAAAAAGTCTGGTATTATTTATAATTGAGAAATTGTGAGTGAATAAGTTTTTAAACATTTTTATAACCACCAAGTTTTATAAAAACTATGTCACATCATGACACCAAGGTGGTAATAAAGATTTTGTTGATTTCTATTTTTAGCTAACGTATTTTACACAGTTAGCTAATAAAAACCTACGTGGACTGTATTTCAGATGTTTATAGCGTTGTCCGACGGCTTAAAATCCGCTGACAAGCTTAACGAGCCGTTAATATTTCAACAACTTAATGCATGACACATGATCCCATTCAACTTATGATTTTTTTTTTTAAATCCTAACAACTAATTTATATTTTACCATTATTAAACACTTTTTGCTACAATTCTATTCTTGGTGTGTGCATAACTTAAGACCATATTGTGGCGCAATACGGAACATTCTCGTTCAGTCGATAGTGTTGTTCTACAAGCTTCTCAACTAGCCTAGCCGGCGTGTGTGTTTCTGCCAAGCCCGCGCTGAAGTATCCTCTAGAATTTTCGAGTGCTTGTTAAGGCCGCATATTATGGAACCCCGCAAACTATAAATACACAACACCTGCCGCTTACTTTTTAGTTTTACGTCGGGCGATTACTCAGTGCGTTCAAGTGATTATTAGTGAAAAGTGATTATTGTGCGGGACTCTATTAGTTGGCATTATTATTGCGTGTGGAGAATTTTAATTTGAATTATTGTACGAGTATAATCTTGTTGAATAACTGGTTGATTAAAAACTGTTAATTGTGATAATTAAATATTCATTTTTAAAGTATCCAAGTCACTGTATTAAATAAATAATTGCTTATCTAATCCGTCGAGTGACTTACTTGTAATTCCGCTTGACGCGTTTCAGGGCATATGCCCCATCTTCAGAATAATTCCTCTTCACAGAACGTCAGACATTAAGATTAAAATGTAATAAATTAAAATTAAAATCCATGGTTAAAATATTAACTCGTCAAAATATTAAAATATATGAATGCACAGAGAAGCACGCACTATCACAACATGAGTTCACTTCGCGTTATAGCCGGTGTACACCGCCGCGATGTTAATCGCGCACTGACTGTCTGAGTAAACTGTTATCTGTGCAACGCATCTTGTATCTCAATGGCTGTGTCGTACAAGGGATTTGACTTGAAGTTAAGTTGGTCGTTTAATATGAATCCGCCGTCTTGTGAATTGTTCGTCTTTTTAAATTGTTTAAAGGCCTTGTAAATTTCGAATTCTTCTAATGTGTCCATATATCTGCCTTTTTTGCAAAAGTGCAATGGTTTAAAGTTGGTGTCAAAATCAGTGTAGTTATGATTATTATTTACGAGGTGACGTGCAAAGTTGGATTTGAGAATGTGGGTGTCGTTTTTTGGTAAATGTTCCTGGAAGCGTTTTTTGAACGCTCTGCCGGTTTGTCCAATATAGAAGCTGTTGCAATCGTCACATTGGATTTTATAGACACCTGTCCTCTGTTTTATTGGTTTTGCAGCTTTATGGTGAAGAATTTTCTTAATGTTGTTATCAGTCCGGAAAGTTAAAGTTATATTCAATTTTCTAAAAATGTTGGTTAATGTATGGGGTAAAGTTCGGCCGTAAATACAAGTCACGTACGTGCTGTCTCGGTTACTACTCGGTTTTGTTTTCTTGTTATGTAACTTTTTCTGGTGTTTTTTGATCAAAGCATCGATCATAGAGCACGTATATCCATTGGCCTTAGCTATGTATTTAATGGTGTTGACTTCCTCCTGAAAGTCACTGATTTCCAACGGTATGGTGAGTAATCTATGTATGAAACTGTTATAGGCGGCCATTTTTTGCGGAAGAGGGTGATGGGAATCCGCGTGTATAGTGGCGTCGGTGGTGGTAGGTTTTCTGTATATTTGGTATTGAAAACTATTGTCAAACCTTGTTATTATTAAATCGAGAAAATTAAGTTTATTTTCTATTTCAACCTCGAGGGTAAATTGTATGTTCTTGTTTATATTATTTAAATAGTTTTTTAAATTATTGATCTGTCTTATAGTACCGTTAAAAATGATGAAGGTGTCATCTACATAACGTGTATATGATACTATCTTGTTATGCCATTTGTTTGCGCTGCTGAACATATGTGTGTTTTCGTAGTGGTTCAGGTATATGTCCGCCAATAATCCGGAGAGTGGGGATCCCATCGCTAAACCTTTCTTTTGTATATAGTATTTTCCATCAAATATAAAATAGTTTTGATTTAAAACAACTTCCAATAGAGCGGTTATCTCATTAATTTCATCAGGACTGCGTATGTTAGCTACAATAAGATTATACTTGAGAATATTTATTGTATCCTGGACTTATCTAATCCGTCGAGTGACTTACTTGTAATTCCGCTTGACGCGTTTCAGGGCATATGCCCCATCTTCAGAATAATTCCTCTTCACAGAACGTCAGACATTAAGATTAAAATGTAAAGCCCTAAACTAAACTTTAAATATATGAATGAAATTAAAACCTTAAAACAAATCAAAGACAAATTATCTAACAATGATGCACTCATTACAAAGGCGGACAAGGGAAACACTATCGTTATAATGGACAAAAACCAATATTCGCAAAAAGTTAATCAATTCATTGAAAATAATAATATTACAATGGTAAATGCCGACCCGTCAGCCGATTTCGTTAAAGCCATGAATAACACAGTTAATCGTTGTACGCACTTGTTCGATAGCGCCACACGTCACTCATTGAAACCTATTAATGCAGAGGCTCCCCAGTTCACTGGTTTGCCAAAGATTCATAAACCCAGTGTACCAATTAGGCCGCTTGTGAACTTCACCACTGCTCCGAGTTACAAAATCAGTAAAAAACTAGTACAAATAATAAAGAACAGTATAAGCTTAAAGAATAACCATAGCACAAAAAGTTGCACTGAATTTATCGACAAACTGAAAAACATCCAAATTAAACCTAATTACAGAATCGCATCTTTCGACATAGTAGACCTTATACAAATATACCCGTCCAGGATACAATAAATATTCTCAAGTATAATCTTATTGTAGCTAACATACGCAGTCCTGATGAAATTAATGAGATAACCGCTCTATTGGAAGTTGTTTTAAATCAAAACTATTTTATATTTGATGGAAAATACTATATACAAAAGAAAGGTTTAGCGATGGGATCCCCACTCTCCGGATTATTGGCGGACATATACCTGAACCACTACGAAAACACACATATGTTCAGCAGCGCAAACAAATGGCATAACAAGATAGTATCATATACACGTTATGTAGATGACACCTTCATCATTTTTAACGGTACTATAAGACAGATCAATAATTTAAAAAACTATTTAAATAATATAAACAAGAACATACAATTTACCCTCGAGGTTGAAATAGAAAATAAACTTAATTTTCTCGATTTAATAATAACAAGGTTTGACAATAGTTTTCAATACCAAATATACAGAAAACCTACCACCACCGACGCCACTATACACGCGGATTCCCATCACCCTCTTCCGCAAAAAATGGCCGCCTATAACAGTTTCATACATAGATTACTCACCATACCGTTGGAAATCAGTGACTTTCAGGAGGAAGTCAACACCATTAAATACATAGCTAAGGCCAATGGATATACGTGCTCTATGATCGATGCTTTGATCAAAAAACACCAGAAAAAGTTACATAACAAGAAAACAAAACCGAGTAGTAACCGAGACAGCACGTACGTGACTTCTATTTACGGCCGAACTTTACCCCATACATTAACCAACATTTTTAGAAAATTGAATATAACTTTAACTTTCCGGACTGATAACAACATTAAGAAAATTCTTCACCATAAAGCTGCAAAACCAATAAAACAGAGGACAGGTGTCTATAAAATCCAATGTGACGATTGCAACAGCTTCTATATTGGACAAACCGGCAGAGCGTTCAAAAAACGCTTCCAGGAACATTTACCAAAAAAACGACACCCACATTCTCAAATCCAACTTTGCACGTCACCTCGTAAATAATAATCATAACTACACTGATTTTGACACCAACTTTAAACCATTGCACTTTTGCAAAAAAGGCAGATATATGGACACATTAGAAGAATTCGAAATTTACAAGGCCTTTAAACAATTTAAAAAGACGAACAATTCACAAGACGGCGGATTCATATTAAACGACCAACTTAACTTCAAGTCAAATCCCTTGTACGACACAGCCATTGAGATACAAGATGCGTTGCACAGATAACAGTTTACTCAGACAGTCAGTGCGCGATTAACATCGCGGCGGTGTACACCGGCTATAACGCGAAGTGAACTCATGTTGTGATAGTGCGTGCTTCTCTGTGCATTCATATATTTTAATATTTTGACGAGTTAATATTTTAACCATGGATTTTAATTTTAATTTATTACATTTTAATCTTAATGTCTGACGTTCTGTGAAGAGGAATTATTCTGAAGATGGGGCATATGCCCTGAAACGCGTCAAGCGGAATTACAAGTAAGTCACTCGACGGATTAGATAAGCAATTATTTATATGATAATTAAAGCTGGTTTTCACTGACTTCATTGGTGTTATGTATTTTGTTTTCCAGTGTACCATACTACGATCAGTGACCCCGTCGTAACAATATAAGCCTTTCTGTTCCTGGCCGTTTCAGCACTACGATCGACAGCATACCGGCCGTGTCGTCGGAGAATATGGACAACCGTTCTTCAGGCAACCTGGGCACGTCGTCGACGTAAACAGAGAAAAGCAGGATACCTAGGACGCTGCCTTGAGAAACTCCAGCTGTGACGCATCTCCGAAGAAACAGTGCTGTCCACGCCCAAGCTGATGGTTTCGTTCCGAATAAAGCTAGCGATCAGACTGAATGTAACAGCCCTAATCCGAATTTCCTTCGATTTGTGTAACAGTCCAAAAAGCTTTCTCGGCAACTATTTGTTGACGTGAGCAACCGGTTTCGGTAACTGTCTCCACGAAACGTATCGTACATTAGTATAATCATAAAACATAATCATTTTATTACACAAGGGTCGTTAATACAACTTATATAAAAACATATCACGATAACGTGAAATTCAAGACCACAGGAGAAAAAATCGGTATGGAACATGACTTCCATGATCTAAGATTTATATTTAAAATCATTTACTTGAATTCGGATCGATAATTTCTAAAAAAATATCGTCCACCCACAAACTATTTTCACTACTTGTAGATACTTTTTTATTATGGGGTAATCGTTTAATATGACGTTATTTTCGAGTTACTTTTTATATAACTATAACAATTAGGTAAGTTATTCTTATAAAGAAACTGAACTACGCAGATAATCACGCATTAATTACGTATTTATATAATTATGTGGTCACAAATTATTTTGTGGCCCGCTGGGCCGTGGTAGGGGATCTTCATGCATAGATGATTTAAATTAAAATAAAAAAATTATAATTTTATTGCCTGGAAACAAATTATTTTATTTGTAACAATTACCATTGTTTGAAAAAAGTTTAAATGCATTTTTGTTTAATTTCGTCAAACTCAATAACTCAATAACAAACGTAAAAATATTACCCCCTCCCCTTTCAACTACCCTTTTCTTTTAGAGATATTTCATCTACCTTTCTAGAGTATGCCTAGAGTCCTCTACAACTCAATGATTACAAGTTGTAGAGGAGTCATCAGAATTTAAAGAATTTCTGCTGAAAAAATAATATAGTTTTGGGATAAATTTAATCGCAGTGTTATTTGGATTCAACAGAGAGAGAGTAAGAGAGTGAGCGAATGAGATAGATAGAGATAGATAGATAAGATAGATAGAGAGAGAGAGAGAGAGAGAGAGAGAGAGAGAGAGAGAGAGAGAGTAATTCGCCATAAAGACAACTACAAACTGTTAACGCTTGTTTTTATCCGTCGTAATAAAAGCGATCTCATATAAATACTTGCTTGGTATTTGTAGTGTCTGTTTCTCGTTCTTGCGAGACATTTGCAAGCCATCGTCATCAAAAGCCACGCCAGAAGACGTGGTCGGAATGGATGGTTCGAGTAACTTGTACACTGCCGGCTGAAAGTCTAATGCGCCCTTCTTATCCCGGAGCAGTAATGTAAACTGACGGAAAGGGAAATTATTGTATTATGCATCTTATACATGCTCCTCCTCCTCGCCAGCCAAGAGAACTACAAATAAATATTCGCCTCCGACACCCCCTGCAATTAGTCAACTCTCTCTCTCTCTCTCTCTCTCTCTCTCTCTCTCTCTCTCTCTCTCTCTCTCTCTCTCTCTCTCTCTCCTCTCTCCTCTCTCTCCTGTATTTTATTACAAAACGGAGGGAAACAAACAGACGAGTGGCGAGAATTAATTAATCGTACGTGCGCAGCATTTTCTATACAGCATTAAATGTAGATTCGTTCGTTTTGCGATACCAACCAAGTTGACACACCTCGGAACACAATATTGTATTTACATACAGATACCGATCAGCTTCGTTAGTGTGTATGTACAGTATCTTATATACAGAGTGATTCAAAATTGCACGGCAATCTCTCGGGAGGTGATTCTGTTGCTGAAAATAGAGCATTTTGGCCTGTTTTGTTTTTAATTAAAGTCAAACTTCTCTCGAATTTGTATTTATTTTTAATAAACATTATACACATCAGTTTTCTCATAATTAAATTCTCAAAAATTTAGTTAGAAATTTTTATTTATTTATGGGCAAATTAACGAATTATGTTATTCAAAATCTAAAAATGTGTGTTTCTCGACTCCAATTTTGTGTGTTTTACAAAGTGTTTCTTAGAAACTAATAGATTTCTGGGATCTCTTTTATTAAATTTTTCAGATCAGAAACCATAAGAAACCACCAAATTTACTCTTCAATTTATACCATAAGAATTTCAGTATGGCTTAATTTTACCGTGGGAGCAGAAATCAGATCGAACTGTTTAGCGAGCAGTAACTCGCTAACGAACCGTTTTCGGACCTATGTTTATATGAACTTTTTTCTTATTTTTGGCTATAGAATCAGCTCCCGAGAGATTGCCGTGAAATTTTGAATCATCCTGTATATATATCGTGTAGCCACATAATACAAGACAAATCTAATTATTTACGTTCGTGGGTGATCCGTTCGGTGACATTAAATATTATCCACTCTATGAAGAGATTTTGATTCAGCATATTATTGCATTTTACAAGCTTACTGGTTCATTTTATCGGGAAGAGTTTTGGAAGAAGTCTCTGACTTCAGTTACCTGGGTTGCACTGTCAGTATTGAGAATGAGTTGCAATCAACAGCTTTAGACCGCGGCCTTACAGCCCAGACGAAAACAATTTTAACAACGTCTGTTCTTTGTTACACACGTCGATTATAATCACTAAGCACGCAAAGTGGGAGGTATTTCTACCCGGTTCGACAGGTCTCTCTATATCTGAAGCGAGAGTCTGAGTATCATAAACACCTACACAATAAGGAAACATGATAATCTAGTTACGCGATGTAACTACAGACTTGGGGGGGGGGAATTATTGACTTTATCGAAGCAAACACGTTTCAAAGACTTACATTGTGGCCTCCTCTCTCCAACACACCCCATCGACCTAACCCAAGGGACCTGAACTGAAAACAAACTAGAGAAGAAAAAGCAATAATAGCAGGTCGCTACACTCCCAGGAAGAAATAAGGGAAGTGGATTAAAAACGTCCATTTCGTGTGAGTAATTAAAAAAAGAAAAAAACTGTTACACAATTTTCGAGGGAAAAGAGAATATTCATTTCTTAAGTGTTACAGGTGCTGACGAGGACCTGTCGAATGTAGATTGCATAGTTGTGCCGGCCGTTTTACGTACCGGCGATTAAATACGAAAAATAAACCGTAATACGGTATATTTTTTATATTATATAAATAATAATTCATAACGCGCAATTGTTTAGCTGTTTCTGTGTTTAATGTTTAACGAAACGGCGAAATTTAGTTCGTCGTGGTACACGCCACGCACCCTAGCGGTCGCCTGGAAGCAGCAATTCAGTAAAGCGCATTTCAATACGTTTTTCGCTTGCCTTGCTTCGAAGCCCAAGCCACGAACATCACGTACCTCTTCGACAGAGCGGAGTCGTTCATGCATCTTCATGCATAGATGATTTAAATTAAAATAAAAAAATTATAATTTTATTGCCTGGAAACAAATTATTTTATTTGTAACAATTACCATTGTTTGAAAAAAGTTTAAATGCATTTTTGTTTAATTTCGTCAAACTCAATAACTCAATAACAAACGTAAAAATATTACCCCCTCCCCTTTCAACTACCCTTTTCTTTTATAGATATTTCATCTACCTTTCTAGAGTATGCCTAGAGTCCTCTACAACTCAATGATTACAAGTTGTAGAGGAGTCATCAGAATTTCAAGAATTTCTGCTGAAAAAATAATATAGTTTTGGGATAAATTTAATCGCAGTGTTATTTGGATTCAACAGAGAGAGAGTAAGAGAGTGAGAGAATGAGATAGAGATAGATAGATAAGATAGAGAGAGAGAGAGAGAGAGAGAGAGAGAGAGAGAGAGAGAGAGAGAGTAATTCGCCATAAAGACAACTACAAACTGTTAACGCTTGTTTTTATCCGTCGTAATAAAAGCGATCTCATATAAATACTTGCTTGGTATTTGTAGTGTCTGTTCCTCGTTCTTGCGAGACATTTGCAAGCCATCGTCATCAAAAGCCACGCCAGAAGACGTGGTCGGAATGGATGGTTCGAGTAACTTGTACACTGCCGGCTGAAAGTCTAATGCGCCCTTCTTATCCCGGAGCAGTAATGTAAACTGACGGAAAGGGAAATTATTGTATTATGCATCTTATACAAGCTCCTCCTCCTCGCCAGCCAAGAGAACTACAAATAAATATTCGCCTCCGACACCCCCTGCAATTAGTCAACTCTCTCTCTCTCTCTCTCTCTCTCTCTCTCTCTCTCTCTCCTCTCTCCTCTCTCTCCTGTATTTTATTACAAAACGGAGGGAAACAAACAGACGAGTGGCGAGAATTAATTAATCGTACGTGCGCAGCATTTTCTATACAGCATTAAATGTAGATTCGTTCGTTTTGCGATACCAACCAAGTTGACACACCTCGGAACACAATATTGTATTTACATACAGATACCGATCAGCTTCGTTAGTGTGTATGTACAGTATCTTATATACAGAGTGATTCAAAATTGCACGGCAATCTCTCGGGAGGTGATTCTGTTGCTGAAAATAGAGCATTTTGGCCTGTTTTGTTTTTAATTAAAGTCAAACTTCTCTCGAATTTGTATTTATTTTTAATAAACATTATACACATCAGTTTTCTCATAATTAAATTCTCAAAAATTTAGTTAGAAATTTTTATTTATTTATGGGCAAATTAACGAATTATGTTATTCAAAATCTAAAAATGTGTGTTTCTCGACTCCAATTTTGTGTGTTTTACAAAGTGTTTCTTAGAAACTAATAGATTTCTGGGATCTCTTTTATTAAATTTTTCAGATCAGAAACCATAAGAAACCACCAAATTTACTCTTCAATTTATACCATAAGAATTTCAGTATGGCTTAATTTTACCGTGGGAGCAGAAATCAGATCGAACTGTTTAGCGAGCAGTAACTCGCTAACGAACCGTTTTCGGACCTATGTTTATATGAACTTTTTTCTTATTTTTGGCTATAGAATCAGCTCCCGAGAGATTGCCGTGAAATTTTGAATCATCCTGTATATATATCGTGTAGCCACATAATACAAGACAAATCTAATTATTTACGTTCGTGGGTGATCCGTTCGGTGACATTAAATATTATCCACTCTATGAAGAGATTTTGATTCAGCATATTATTGCATTTTACAAGTTTACTGGTTCATTTTATCGGGAAGAGTTTTGGAAGAAGTCTCTGACTTCAGTTACCTGGGTTGCACTGTCAGTATTGAGAATGAGTTGCAGTCAACACCTTTAGACCGCGGCCTTACAGCCCAGACGAAAACAATTTTAACAACGTCTGTTCTTTGTTACACACGTCGATTATAATCATTAAGCACGCAAAGTGGGAGGTATTTCTACCCGGTTCGACAGGTCTCTCTATATCTGAAGCGAGAGTCTGAGTATCATAAACACCTACACAATAAGGAAACATGATAATCTAGTTACGCGATGTAACTACAGACTTGGGGGGGGGGGGGATTATTGACTTTATCGAAGCAAACACGTTTCAAAGACTTACATTGTGGCCCCCTCTCTCCAACACACCCCATCGACCTAACCCAAGGGACCTGAACAGAAAGCAAACTAGACAAGAAAAAGCAATAATAGCAGGTCGCTACACTCCCAGGAAGAAATAAGGGAAGTGGATTAAAAACGTCCATTTCGTGTGAGTAATTAAAAAAAGAAAAAAACTGTTACACAATTTTCGAGGGAAAAGAGAATATTCATTTCTTAAGTTTCACAGGTGTTGACGAGGATCTGTCGATTGTAGATTGCACAGTGATGACGACATAAAATTATTAACATGTTTAGTGAACCTTATCCAGAACACGAGTTTGGTTATTTTATTATATGCTGACGATGCAGTCTTAATACAGAAAACAGAGGATGAGTTGGAGTGTTCTTTAAATCGTTTAAATCAAATTTGTGAACAATATGATTTTCAAATATCTAAGCAGAAAACAAAAATCGTGTCTTGGGGGGGGGGAGTATACAGTCAGATCAAAAATTGTTCTTGAGGGAACGGTTTTGGAACAAGTCTCTGACTTAGATTACTTGAGATGCACTACCAGTATTGGGAATGACACAGGCCGAGATATCACTACAAAAATATCGAGGTATCAGATGATGTGTGGCGTCGTACACAGAACGTTGAGGACAAAGACACGGAAAGAGACAAGGCTTAAATTTTATAAAACAATGTTTTACTATATGGGTGTGAAAGATGGGTTCCTACAAAGAAGATTGGAAACCAGATTCAAACTCCGGAAATGTAGTTTCTGAGAAGAACAAAGGAGTGCACGAGACAGGATCGTTTGCGCAATGCGGATATTAGAGAAGAGCTTAAGGTATTCTCCATAAATGATACAATCCAGACAAATCGTAGCGAATGATTACAGCATCTGGTCAGAATGGAGGATGGACGACTACCTAAGGTGGCGTTTCGATATAGACCCTTTGGTACAAGAGATGTAGGAAGACCGAGAGTGAGATGGAGAGATACTCTGTGAAGACGGAACAGGCACAGAGCCTACTCCTTGAGGTGTAGAAGAAGGAAAAGAAGCATTTTACAATATACGACGAAAATTGTGAGTAACAAGCTTTCTGAGCTGCAAAACTCGCTCACTATTTTGAACGAAATACTTTTATTGTTAATTAAATTTTAATATTACATAATTTTTCAATTATGGGCAAATTACAAAAAATTCCCAAGTCTATAGGCCTACTATTTCTTAAGTAATATAACAATTGCAGTGCACACAATTTTACAATCAACACTAAAAATTTTAAACATTCGGATTCGGCCTTCAATTCCTTTTAGTCTCACACTCTGCTAGATTTTCACATTTTTTTCACAGTTTTGGTCACCCACCATTTTGGACCCCAGGGGTCCCAACATTTTGCAATTTCCGTAACTTGACATTAGATTCAGATGTAATTCAATTCGATTCAAATTCTCTTCAATTTGACACTCCGCACGACGTTTCGCGATTTTGTCAAGCTTTTCACTAACCTCTTGAGCCCTGGCGTTCGCAAATTTTCAAATATGAACACTGCGATTTTTTTTCACCATTTTGACCCCTTCACATTTTTGCCTCCTTTTGGGAATTCTGTAGTGTAAAAGTGTGGACAAACATACCAAGATTGTTGAAATTATTATTATAACCGGACGGTTAGGCAATGGTCCACAGTTGTCATTATTGACAAACGTTTACTATAAGGTAGAGATCAGATAGCATCAAGTGTTATCCGATTCGCTTGAGAGCGCAGCGTGCTTATGTAATAGGATGCTGATTTGTTGATGCTATTTTCCAGCTTAGATCGTGCTGGTACAGAAGTCAGTAAAAGTGGTCCTTCTCGGGGAAAACAAAATGTCTCTACCTCGTCTCTGAGGTGAACTGGCGGACACCGTGTCAATCTAGACACTGATGACGGACTCCGATGGTGGGGCCGTCAACTGTGAACCATGGCCTAACCCCCGGCTTGTAATAATAATTTAAACAGTATTGGTATAGTTAAGGCCGGCAGTAAAAGCTTAGGAACTTGCAAACGTACCACGTTTTACGGAAACCTGTTGATGCGTTCAAAAGTTACCAATAGTCGCGTCCCAAACACACCGTCTCGGTAATGTCTGACAACACAAACGAATTATCTCAGACGACGCGCTAATGTTATCAATTTAAGCAGCTGGGCTGGGGAGGGGAGGGGCTGAAATGGGCTGTTTTGGAAACACTACTACTGACTATAAAAGTTCATTACATGGCTTAACGGTACTTCTTTACAGCGCCCTTGTCTAATACGAAACGACAAAGTACATCAGGCAATGACTCACGTAATGTAATGTTCTCCTTGTATTTTACAATTTCATTATAACTGACACCCTAATCTTCTTGTTCCATTCTTTTTTTAAATACAGAGAAGGACGTTAAAAACGCTGGCGAACAGTGTGAACAGGAGACAGGGAGTCAGACTCAATTATCCGTCCTTGTCTAACATGCACCATTATCCGCATGGTTATACTGTATATATATATATTATATATCATTTTCTATATAAGTAACTCGACGTTTCTTGCAGTAATTATATAATTTGTGATGTTTTCAATTTGTTTCTTCTGCAAGTAGTATAAATTTCGTATATTCTTTTTAACACCTGACGCACGTTTCAATGAAAAATATCGGTATCATCAGAGGTTTCTAAGTAAATTAATAACAATCAAAATAATTCTATTAATACAAAATTAATGAATAATCGAATTTGTATCGATTTTAATATAAAATAAATAACTGATAATCGATTTAGGTCGATTAGTTAACGATTGTTTTAATGTTTATTTCCTTCAGCAGCTGTTTTCTCGGTTATATTTGAAATTTTGTTGTTTATATTTTATTCATTTTTATTTTATTCAATATATATATATATATATAAATATATATATATTGCAATGGAACACAGGATGATAAGCTATGTTGTTTGTATCAGAGCACATGGATGACGAGCATTTTCATGTTTAAATTGGTTTTATGTAATACTTTGTCTTTTAGCCATAAGTTTTGTATTTATAAATGGATAAGCATGTAGGGTATACCAAATTCTTCATAAAA
Organism: Magicicada septendecula; assembly: GCA_034769895.1. NCBI lineage: Eukaryota > Metazoa > Arthropoda > Insecta > Hemiptera > Cicadidae > Magicicada > Magicicada septendecula. The sequence continues at coordinate 57,089,763 of CM068374.1, forward strand.
AGGTGTTCTTTATTGTCATGTATTTTTTGAGTGAATTTGTGCGCGTGTGCGGGTGTGATAACTTGTGATCGCTATATCTTCCGCGGTAATTAAGCGATCGAAGTGAAACTTTGACAATGGATTATTTATGTAAATAGCTGCAATTTGTATATACTCTGAGGTTCATAACTATTTTATAAATACGGTTTTTTAAGTAGGAAAAACTCAATTTGAAACACTTATCATTAATAGGGTCATAACAATTTGTAGATAATTCAATGCAAGTTAGTGCATGTTTATACAAACTCTTTCTGGTAAACTTTATATCTGTTGAATAGCATCAATCATGTGATTTGGGTTTAACCAATCAGAATACACTAAATTCAGTAACATTCATTCTCTGTAGAGTAAAGATCGGGACAGTTCGTCTGTAGCATCTGCAAGGTGAAGTTGTGCTCGGCGTTAGAGAGTTTTTCTCGTACGACCATAGCAAAATTTAACGTAAAATGTTAATTATTTAAATAAAATTATAGTATATTATAGTGCTTTTTCGTGTTAGTTTAAGATGTCCGCATAGGGAATTAAAGACACTTCAAGATTCCTTGGAAGGTGTAAGACTAATACACCGCATTCAAATAATAACCATGTTTACCCTGAGGTTGATAAAATCTAACATATTAATCAGTAATAAACGATTCGAGTAAAACAACAATCATTGTGAGTTTAACAATTTGTGAAGAGTCTAAACACCAACGAGACTGTTCGAGATATCGCCGCTGGATCAACCCGCTGTAGAAGAGAACGACAAGACGAAGAGGACGCCAGGAAGGAGTGATGCTGAAGAAGAGGACACCAGAACGGGAGCGCCGATACGTACCGAGGAGGACTGCACGTACGGAGGACATAGCATCAACCAAGTAAAATCGATATATTATCGAACAATATAAACTATTAACTTATTTCAAATATAAATGCATGACAATTTGTAATACAATGTACATCTTAAAACACCATACGTATTTTAAAGTCATTGTGTATTTTACTATACGTATTTTAACTATACGTATTCTTGTGTATAATAAATAATTTTTCATCTCCTCCACAATAGACTTGTTTGTAATTTTTACACACTCATAATATCCTTACTAGTATAATTAAATTTGAACCGTTGCAATATATTACTGCTGTCACAGTTAAACTGTACTTAACTCCTAAACTACATGACACAAAGAGACGAAGATAGGGAAACACATGGATATTTCGCTCGTATGTAATGCGTGACCTGAAAAAGTGATCACTCAAAAATTAAAGTTACTGGATTACAATTATTACATTTTGATAACGATGTGAAAATCGTTATTCTCCATCATTCCGCAATTTTTGAAATTAATTTGACCACTAGCAGACAATGAAAATGTCCTGCAGAGGGCCCTTTATGAATTGTAGCCGATAATCAGGATCTGTTAACAAGACTAAATCCACGGCTTTTAAAGGTTGCTTTCCTGTAAGGTGTAAACTATGATCAACTAATTGACCAACTTCATTCATTCAGGTTCCTTGTATGTGACTTGTCTTATGTTGGCGAGATAGATTGGACTAAAAAAAATAGAGAAGTTTAATTATATGTGTGGAACGATAAGAAGAACACTGAATGGGAAGGTCAGAAGAGATACCATTTGATGAATATTATTGTGGCAAGGCGGACTAAAAACGGTAATCTAGTTCACTAACGGTGCAATCTGATTGGTGCACAGATACATTGTAGGGGATTGGCGCACTTTTAAGAACAGGCCATTCATTACATGAAAGGCGTCCGACTGCCATCCTTTCGGCCAAGGCAGTATTACGTGTCCAGTGTAAGCAAATGAAATTACCAGGATATATTTAATTTAAATTTTATTAAACTTATAAAATGTAAAGAGCTTAATTGATGTTTAAGAAATAAATGTTTATACTGAGCACTTAGTTTAATGCGTAGTTAATAATGTTCCGTAACCCGTGTACATACGCAATGTCTTTCCCTGTCTTCTCCAATGCGTCACGTGACTTGTGAATGGAATGTAGGTACATTTTTTGTTTTTATTAGAAAGAATAATTTCAGACAATAAGAGCAGATTAAAGACAATATGACATTAATATGGTGCCAAAATTGGACCATACGTCAGAAAACCGATGCCAGTAACAGCCTTGAAATATGAACTTAATGTGAAAAGGTATGTTGGTGTACACAGGAGAAAATGAAAGTTCCGGAACAAGCCAACTAGGGCCTAATCCGTCGAATGCAGAAGAAGAAGAAGAAGAAGAAGGAGGAGGAGGAGGAGGAGGAGGAGGAGGAGAAGAAGAAGAAGAAGAAGAAGAAGAAGAAGAAGAAGAAGAAGAAGAAGAAGAAGAAGAAGAAGAAGAAGAAGAAGAAAGGTTTTACGTTTGTGAGCGTTTGTGAATGAGCGACAAAGATAGAGAAAAGGAGGAGGAAACGGGAGGGAGAAAGAGAGAGAGCACTGAACAGAAGTCCCGGAGCTTCAAGAAACATCCAGTGGCACAGACATAAAGAAAAGAAAAGAACATAACGTTAACAACGCTGAAGTGGAAAATGTAAGGTTAATTGGCTAGGTCGTGTATTCATTACGGAGGCAATCTGTTACATTAGCAATGACAGTCAGTCCAGTCGGGCGCTCTCTCTGCTGCTGTAGCTCAAACTTGTGGAACCAACAACACAAATTACACGCTCACTTGAACTACGCTATTTCGCCGGCTATTTTTGACACCTTCAGTTCGAATTACACGGTGTAATAAACAATTCAAAACAATCTGTAAGTTCCAGCTAACGATTGGACTACATATAACGGCAACTACCCATTTAATGTCAATTGGGCATATAAATCCGAGCAATATTTGAAGCTGTTTACTCCGAGATTTGTACTGCTCGTTAGATACTGTCTTGTTAAACAGCAAAATGAATATACGAATAATTCATACTGTATCATTCAATATGTATACTAAATAATAATTCCACGAATCCTTACTAGAAGGCACAATAGGGCCAATACTCCATTATATAGAGTATACACACAGGTGTAATATATAGTAACATTATAGATTATACGCGGACCAGCCGCATAACTAAGAGTTGATCCGGGGGGGGGGGGATGAAATTGGCATCTGGGGCTGGGGCGAGACTAGCTTGAAATTGGGTCCCTATTTTCCTAAGCAAAAAGTTAGAAATTCACAATTCTTTCCGTATAATTTTATAAACGCATTTTATGAGGTTTTGAGTAAACAACGTGAAATATAAGGGTTGAAAAATGCGCAAAATCGATTGTTTCAAAACATGCTATGTTGGGTAATTATTATCGGAATTGAAGCTAACGAATCTCATGCCATTGAGAATCACTTTAATTCTAAATTTGTATTCCTAATAAAGTCTTGAGAAAATGAATCTTTCTGAAGACATTTTGAAAACCTGGGTTCTATTATCTCTTCGTACTGTAAGGATGTTGTCCCACGAATGTTTTAAACAACTGAAACTTAAACTTAACGTACTTAAAAAAGTACGTTATTTTTCAATGCAACATCCACCAATGAAATCTTCTCGTCAACAAACTGCTAGTTTAGCCAACCTGTTCAAACAAGACGTTTCAAACTATAGAGATGTTAGACTAGAAGTGTCGTACCACAGACAACCTTAAGGAAGAGGAAATATGTCTGGGGGCAAAATGTAGATTAGTACACTCTGCTTGCATAATATGTCTGCGGGCAAAATGTAGATTAGTACACTCTGCTTGCATAATATGTCTGCGGGCAAAATGTAGAGTAGTACACTCTGCTTGCATAATATGTCTGGGGGCAAAATGTAGATTAGTACACTCTGATTGCATAATATGTCTGGGGGCAAAATGTAGAGTAGTACACTCTGATTGCATAATTTTTTTTAAGGCTGCAAATACGTTCGTACTTACCACACACTTTGAGCGATGGTCATCGTTAAGAAAAGTCTATTTCTTTAATTTACAAATATTACAATACCTTTTATTTCTCCAATTATTTATTAGCCTTATTTTAACACACGCAGTTTGATGCATAAAGAATTTTGCTAACATTTTCAATAGCTCTGGGTGGTTGATGCCCCCGATCACCCCCCTCCGTGCTTAGGTCCACGGCCGCGGACAGTCCAACAGCCTGTCCAACAGTGGTGGCGACATTCGCGGATGACACCCATCGTGGCCTCCCATACAGGTGCTGCTACTGATTCGTTAAGACCTACAAAGGAAATACAATCGAAATCCAAAAGTAGTTAAAGAGATAGCGAATAAAGGCAAATATATCCAGATCAATCCAAATGTTTCACGACAGTCCTTATTGTTACGTAAAGCGGAAAAAGTGTTGCACCGTTACAAAACATTCTACGTGTTTCTCGGCTATTCCATTGGAATTCGGCTGTAATGTGTGTGTGTGTGTGTGTGTGCGTACATATTGCTGCTACTTTGAGATGAAGGACAATTACGTGACAGGTGTCACGCATCCGCGGTGACGGATCCAGATTCCACCGCGCGTGATGTGTGCAAGGCCGCAGTCAAGTACGTTCTGCTGTTTTTTAGTAGCGTTCTTCACGCGCAGCATGGAATATTCTGGTATTTCGGCGGGGTATAAATACAAGCACTCAGCGACGCTCAGTTCAGTTTGAGTTGCGATATATTCCAGTGCGGTTCGAAGTATTGTGGCGAAATGTTATGTGTTTTATATTTGTGCGGGACAACTGTAATACAATTGTGTTTTATACTCGCTGAGATTATTATTGCGTGTGAACAATTTTTATTTGATCTGTTGTAAGAGACTATCTTGTTGATTACAAACTGTTTAATTGTGATAATTAAAGCTGGTGATTTAATTACTTAATTGGTGTCTCGTATTTTGTTTTCCACTGTACCATACGACGATCAACTAGACATCGTAACATTATCTTTCTACAGAGAATCCCGTTTGTGCCTACCAGAATAACAAATTCTACAGTCGGATTGACCAGTTATTGGTTCAAAACCTCTATGAACGTGTTATTGTAAATATTTTCTATGGATCTCATTAATGGCTCCTTTTTTACCGTCTAAACAGTCTTAGGAGTTTTAGACAAGGTAGACTGTGTCATATATGTGAGCCGTCCCCGCGGCATGCAAGGAAGTGACCACCATTACGCTTCAGCTACTCATTATTACCTCCCAGGATGTTATCCCAGGTACGTAATTCTCCAAGTGCCTTGATTTTATGCTACGCCCGGGAATCGAACCTAAACGCATACCCACTGTTCCATTAAGCCCAGAGAAATATTATTATATTAGGCTATATTATCATATATTACTTACAAAATTAAACAATATCGCACATTTCGTAACTTATTTTTTTTTATTATTCGTGGGTTTGCCGTGACATGAGGAAAGGGAATAGCGAAAATTGTATAATTTCTAATCGCGATCGGAATCGAAGCCATGTCCGCGTACTGCGCGGGGAGCACAAGAGACTTACCACTACATACCGTTGTGCCATAAAAACACACAAAAAAAAGATTAAAAGGAATAACGTCGGAATTTAAAACTACTTACAAATCTAAAACATAAACGACAGACCGACCGCTGTATAATGCTATTCGGGAATAGTGATAGTGGCACACAGACACAACTACGCAGAGACCCTAAATCATTTGTTTAACCGCCGCTCTGTACTCCAAGTGACGTTAAGATTATACGCCTTGCAAGCCGTTTAATTTTATGTAACATCGGCCGAGCACGAATTCCATAATTTTTAATCAGACACAGTACGTATATAAACTGTCTAAACGATAAAAGTCAAGGTTAAGTGGCTGGCCGTTCTATTTTGAACGAGCCGTGGAAACACAGAGCCAGTCGTGGCGCAAGGGATTTATGTTTTGTCCCGCGCACACACGCATGCATGCAAGAATGTCATTACTCGTCCGTGTGAATACAAACTGCACTCATTACGGCCTTTCGTTATAATTCACTCGTGTACATGTTATCGGCAATTCGTGCTCATTTAATAGATAAAAAAACTTTTTACTCGAAACAAAGACGGGTTTTCTTACTTTCGTTTGTGTTAGGGCGTGAACAAATTTACGCTGTTGACCATCAATAACAAACTATTCTTGGTTTCACGGTCGGACGAGACAATGCGCGACATAGCGAAATACATTGAGCTTTGCAACGGGTTTTACGTTCGCTACTGCGACGCCACTTGAAATCCAAGACCGATAAAAATGAAGTATTAGACAAGTTTACAAAATGTACACAGTAGTAACAACTTTTTTAATTCTTCAATTTCTGGTATAATATAAGTGTCAGTGGCGTAGCGTGGGTACATAACACCTGTGCCAGTTGTGATAGGCCTGAAACTTAACCTAAAAATTAATTCGAATTTTTTCTTGTACCAAGTGTTATTTTTAGAGTATTTTCTATCATTTGCTGGGAGAAGAAGAGGGTCCCGGTTCAACGGGAACTGACTCTCATTATCGCAATACAAATAATGGAATTAAAAATAATAAATACAAACAGAGATACACATGACTAAACGAACAAAACACAAATACGTACGTAGTATCTGCTGCACGTCAGTTCCGAAAACGAACGTAGCTGCTAACTGAGCGTTTTGCCGGTTTATACAGCGGTGACACATTGGGTGGATGAATGTCCCCCCCCCCCGCAGTTTGTACAATGATAACTAGTACGAGGTCAATGACCGTATGCAGTAAAACATTGCCGATGTCTGAGCCGGTAACACAAGACGGTGCAAGTGCCCAGCTTTTCGAAAGCAATACTACGCTTTTCTTCAAGTTTCCCTACTAATATTGTTCGGCTTTAAAATTATTCAGTAACGAAAGTATTTATTCTGTTACACAATTAATATTATTTTCTCTTATTTCCAATACTGTTTCCGCCGGCAACAACGGTTACATGGACGCCACGCTACTTTAAGTGTGTTTAATACTGTATGTTATGCAGACAACGTTATACCTAATAGCGGAAAATGAAAACTCATACAAACGTTCGTGTATAATTTTAACAAAGCATGCCGGAAATATAACACGAAGACAGCGGAAGAGAAGACAAAATCATTAGAATTTCACATGACCCATTAAGGTGTAAGCTTGTGATAAATGACAGAATATTAGAACACGTAATGCATGTAGACTACTTACGGAACAAGGCTTACAAGTAACAATAGGGCAGATGAAGAATTAGAACATCAATTGACGAAAGCAAGAAGAATTGCTGTATGGATGGATGACCTTGTATGGAATAATAAATACCTCACACAAGACACAAAAACTAGGATTTACGAAAGCACAATACGTCCAGTAATATCCTGTGCATTACAAACCAAGCCAGATACAGTAACAATTTAAAGAAAACGACAAACAATGACTATATTACGGAGGGTGCTAAGAAAGACAAGGTACGATAGGTTGCCAAACGATAGTATAAGAGAAACGTGCAATGTAAGAGATATTAATTCTTGGATTGCGCAACGAAGAAGGATATGGAATGAACACATATCAAGAATGGATGACACAAAGCTACCTAGTGAAAAAGGCAAGATATAGTCAACCAAACACCAAGGAGCGGAAATGAGGTTCTTGAGGCTGTAAAGGGTTGTACCAGGAGAGATCTTATCAGAAATGATCATATTAGAATGGAGCTATGCATAGCCGAAAGCTTAAATGAGAAAATCTCCCGGTACAAAACGGAGTGGTGGTTACACGTAGAGAGAATGGATCCAACTAGATTTTCAAGGAGAGCCCTTGAATAATATCCAAGGGGGAAGAGAAGTGTGGGAAGACCCTGTAAGCGATAGTTACGCATGCATGCAAAACTGTCATTACTCGTCCATCTGAATACAAAGTGCACTCATTACGGCCTTTCATTATAATTCATTCGTGTACATATTATCGGCAATTCGTGCTCATTTAATAGATTAAAAAAAAACGTTTGTTTTGCTCAAAAACAAAGGCGATTTTTCTTGTTTTCGTCGGCCAAGAAAGAGGTGGAGTGACAGCATGTAGGATCGTTGAAGAAGAAGAAGAAGAAGAAGAAGAAGAAGAAGAAGAAGAATCTTCCTGTACTTCAGTGGCTGTACGGTGCGAATAACATTGTGCGTTAATCCCGCCCACAACATTACGCGTCACTGTTGTCGGTAACTGCGTAAATAGAACTGACCACCCCAGACGCAGTTAATATTGATTCGCAGTTGCGTTGCGACATAAAGTCGAGTTCAATTAATTCAGTTGCGAAGGCAGCGCCTCTGCCGCAGGCGGCGACCAGACGAGTTCGTTAAAGAAAACAATTGACATACTACAAAAACGCGAGATGGATTCCAAACGGACAGATCTGAAACAATCGACGTATAGGTGTGGAGTTGTAACAATTCTGTCATTTGAACACTGAAGCGCTGTTCTCAACAATATGAAAAAAAGACAGACTTCCTACTAATAAGGAGAACAAAGATGAGACTGCCTTGACACGAAGAATAAAGTCCAGTAATTTTTATTAATTAAAATCAAAATTCATTAAAATAAAATAATCATTACATAATTAATTAATTTAATAAATTAAATTATTAATTTCATTAATTTATTATTTTTATTCCCGTATTTGTTTACCAAAAACGGGAACACTAACATTTTTTTGGATACTCTGAGAATTTATTTGCAAACTAGTAAGCTCTCTGAGCTGCAGAACTTGATCGCTATTTTGTACGGAATATATTTATTATAACTAAAATTTCAGTGTTACATAATCTTTCAGTAATCAGAAAATTACGAAAATCCCAGTTAGCCAACTGCTTTTTAGAAAAATAATAATTGCAAAGCGGGAAACGTTAAACATACGGAACAATTGCAATGGTTTTTAGTAAAATTTGTAACTATAGGTCTAATGCGTAAATGACAGCTTAGCTCTACGTAACCTTGGCATGCGTGTCCCCTCTTTTACCCGACAAAACTCTATTCTTTTAACATGATAATGTTTTTAGGCTGGGGGTCATTCCACAAAAATGTAACGTCATCGAAAAATGTAACGCTTCCACACTTTCGATTCCCCACAGTCTAGGGATCTTCGGTCTCTGTCGTTTTAACATGATTATGTTTGTTATATAGTAAATATATTTGTTATATAGTAAATATTTGTATTATATAGTAAATATTAAAAACATCATGCTTCGATGTTTCGGTTTCGTCGAAATTCTTTCTTTTTTATATTTATCTTCCTCAAAATAAGGAGTGGTCGGGAAACAAAAATGTGAGGGGATCAAATTGGTCCCCCAAAAATAGGGGGCGGAAACTAGTGAAAAAAATAGGAGGGGCAAAAAAGTGAAAACATCTTTTAAAAGTCCACGCCGGGTAACAACTAAAAGGGAATTTTAACCACAATCTGAATATAGGTTCATTTTTGAAAATTTCAATATATCCGGGTCCTAAAAATCCGGTAAAATTTTGATAAAATTCCAAAAATTCAAGTGGGCGTCAAATTAAAGGAAATTTTAATAAAATCTGTAATGTCTTTAGTTTTGTAAATTTCAAAAATTTTGGGACGCTAGCACTCAAAAAGTAGGTCAAATTCCATGTGGGGCATACCAAATTAAACAGAATATTAACCAGACTCTGAATACAGTGTACAGTTTTAGTAATTTAGAAATTTTGGGGACAATGTTCCAAAAAAGAGTTCTTTTTTTATAATTATGAAAATGCATTCGCGTGTCAGACTAAGTGGATTTTAACACACATCCGAATGTTAGGAAGTTTTAATGTTTATTGTTACAATTGTGTCTTCTACGATAGTTATTTCACTAAAAAAAAAAACAAAAAAATAGTGTAATCAGTATTTTCGTAATGTTTCTGACAATTCAAAAATGTCTAATATCGAAATTGTGTAATAATATAGTCATCATCATCATCATCTCTACTTCACGGATTAGACTGCACTGTCTGATCCGGAAACCATCTCGTCCTCGGACGCCCCACATTACGACAGCCTGTGGGTTTATAATTCAAGGCACGATTCAAGTTATAAGGTTGGGAAAACGATTTTGATGCATTCTTCCCAAATGCTTACATCAGTTGGCCTTGTATTCCGTAATTCTATCCTGTAATTTAAAAATATGTAATTCTTACCTTATCTGTGCATTACTTGTTGTCTCGTAACGTGCACCCTTAGGCCAACCCGAGATATTTGATTTCTGCTGATGTAACCTTCCCTCTGTTTCTCTGTGAAAGTACCAATGTCTCACTCCTATACAGCGTCACCGGTACAGCCGTAGTCTTATAAAACTTAAGCTTAGTGTCTTTCCCAGGTTTGTATTTTAAGATTCTACGGATTAACTTTATTGTTTAAATTTATTAAGTTTATTTTCGACATCACAATCAACTGCAGGAGATATTTCGCATCCAAGATAATTAAAAATTGGATACCTGCTCCAAGATGTTTCCATTTACCTCTATTTTTGTCCTTACTTATATTGTCGTCATCATAATCATCATCAATCGTCGCTCTACAACCCTTGGTGGGTCTTGGCCTGTTCCAAGAGTCGGTTCGATTGCTCCCTATTGCGTGCCCCGGCTTTCCAGTTTCTTGTGTTCAGTTTTCCGAGGTCCTCCTCCATCTGGTCTTTGAATCTACTTCGCGGTCTTCCCTTTTTCTACTACCCATTGGTTTCTGGTAGAAAATACGTTTCGTAGGCTGTCCTTCCTCCATTCTCTCTATGTGTCCAACCAACCTTAGCCTGTGTATTCTGATTATCCTGATAATGTCTGGTTCTTTGTACAGATGGTATAGTTCATAATTGCCTGCGGCACATTCCTATTCGTGTACTCCTCTAAATATTGTTCTTAGAATCCGTCTTTCACAGCAACCTAGAAGTCTCTCGCTATTTTTTGTCATTGTCCAGGTTTCTGAAGGATATGTCAGCAATGGGCTGATAGGTGTTTTGTAGATTTTGCATTTCGTGCTTCTTTAGATGAAGACAGATTTCAGGTGCTTTTTTAATCCATAATATGTTTTATTTGCGAGATATATTCTTCTTCTTATTTCAGTGTTGATGTCGTTAGAGTTGTTTACTTTGGATCTAAGATATATGAACTCTTTTACTGCCTCTATATTTTAAGTGCCTATTTCAAGGTTCCTACTTATATTGTAGAGAAATATTTATATAGATAGTATAGATATATTTATATGTATATATATATAGTATTTATATATAGTGTATATATATATAGTATATTATATAGTAGATATATATATATATATATATATATATATATACAGGGTGATTCACGAAGAAACGGAAATACCTCGGGAGATGAATCTACATCGAAAAATAAGAAAAAAAGTTCATATAAACATAGGTCCGGAAATGCTTCGTTAGCGAGTTACGGCTAGCGAAAAATTTCGCCCGGGTTTCGGTTCCCCCGGGTAAATGAAGACTTTCGGAAATTCTGGGAAGGGGCGAATTCTGCTGTTTCTTATGGTTTTTGACCTGAAAAATCGAATAAAATAGGTCGCAGAACTGTATCTCCCATAAGTTTCATGATATCCGACGTAAAACAGAAAAATCTTTGCCTAAAAACAAATTTTGGAAAATTGGAAACAATTGGAATTTTTTGTTGATTTTTATTGACTTTATTTACACCATTTTTCTCAGAATTAAATTCTTTACAAGTTTTGTTTTTAACTTTTATGCATTTATTAGTCATTTAACAAAGTTATTGTACTTCTAACCTAACCTTAATTAAGCCCCTTCCCAGAATTTCCGAAAGTCTTCATTTACCCGGGGGAACCGAAACCCGGGCGAAATCTTTCGCTAGCTGTAACTCGCTAACGAAGTATTTCCGGACATATGTTTATATGGACTTTTTTTCTTGTTTTTCGATGTAGATTCATCTCCCGAAGTATTTCCGTTTCTTCGTGAATCACTCTGTATATATATTTATATTCAATCACTTTCTGCTACAGTCCGTTTCTTGATGTATATAATACATTTAATATTTATAATGAATTTACCTCAAGATATTTTTTCCTTATTAGGAACATGTTTCGGGTACCATCTTGTACCCATCCTCAGCCTTCCGGTTTTTGTGTCTGGTGAAGTACATATGTGTTGGTTGACTATTATTATTGTGGCTTCCTGTTGGCTTCTGGTACTTCAAATTGGTTTTATTGTGTGTGATTGTGGTGTATGTGTTAGTTTTTTGTGTATTTTCGATGTTGAGTGCTTTGAATATTGTGTCATGTTTTGTATTGATTTGTATTTGTTCAGGTATTAGTTTGTTTTGTGTTTTATGTTTGTACATTTGTAAATTTTCCCAAATGTTCATTATGGTGCCTTTGTGTGGTATATGTTTTATTAGTGTCACATTGGCTATGTCTGGGAATTAATGTCCTGTGTTTATTGCATGTGTGGCTAAATTGGATTTATATATTTCTGGTTTTTTGTATGCATTTAGGGGTTCAAAATAACGTTTTTCAGCTGTTTTTTTATTTGTCCTATGTAACATTTATTGCAATCTTGGCATTCAATTTTGTATATACCGTTAGTTGTTGTATTAGCTTTGTTGCGTGGGCTATTTAGTTTTTGTAAATTATTTTTATTAGTTTTGTATGCTATTTTTATATCTGTTTTTTAAATAGTTTTGTTAGCTTTGTCATTTATTATTTATGTATGTGAATGTGGCCCATTTTTGTTGTTGTTATTATTTATGTGTTGTTCATTTTGATTAATTCTTAATTGGTCAGTTTTTATTTTATATTTGATTTTATTTTCTATTTTGTTTACAGTATTTTATTCTGAAGAAAAAGTATTTACACAGAAGAAAAAGAAAAACATAACAAAATCAACTATTTAGACATAACCATCACAAGAAACAACAACCACATACAATACCTTATGCAATATTCAGAAACCCAACTTCTACCAACATCATTATACCTAACCATTCTGACCACCCACCACAACATAAAATGGCAGCATTCTATTCGCTATTAAACAGAATGTACAAAATTCCCCTAAACAAACAAGAAACTGACAAAGAAAGAAATATAATATACCAAATTGGTTATGAAAATGGATACAATAAAAATACAAATCAATACAAAACATGACACAATATTCAAAGCACTCAACATCGAAAATACACAAAAAACTAACACATACACCAAAATCATACACAATAAAACCAATTTGAAGTACCAGAAGCCAACAGGAAGCCACAATAATAATAGTCAACCAACACATATGTACTTCACCAGACACAAAAACCGGAAGGCTGAGGATGGGTACAAGATGGTACCCGAAACATGTTCCTAATAAGGAAAAAAATATCTTGAGGTAAATTCATTACAAATATTAAATGAAATATATATATATAAGCCTATATATATTTATATATATAGTAGATATAGTATTTATATATTTATAGATTCTAGATAGAATATTTATAGATAGTATATAATTTATCTACTTCGTTCAAAATAGTGAGCGAGTACTGCAACTCCGGGAGTTTACTAATATTTAACGTTATATAGGGAAAAAACCAAGACGAAATTAACTTTGTTCGTCTTTCGTCGTCTTGTACGAGAGGCCATTTACTAATATAGTACTGTATATAGTACTTAGCTCCATACCACGTGGGCTAAGCATCACGCAATCAGTCTTCATTGGACAATCGTAGGCACCGCACAGAACACACTCACTGACCAGATAACAGTGTGGCCGTGACCTTCAGATAATATGTTCTCGACCTACAACGTCAGACGGAATGTTTGTTGAACGTTAGTCATAGTATTTGGAAAACAGTTAACATGAACAGTTACTATTCAACTTCGTTTATGTATGAATCGCGTTTGCAGACGAATAAACCAAGTTAAATCGTTTTCTAAGCCAACTTGACAGACCGGTGTTCAATCACGGGTAGATACTTCGTCCACCCGATTCTTTTTCATTCTTTCAATCTCGCTGTTTCATCGCATTTCTCGTGTCGTATCCGTTTGTGGGTACCGTGAATCAGAGGACCCGATTGATGAATATTATCCAAATTCTGTTTCGACATATCTCTCTCCTTCGCCTTCAGTCTCCACATTAATTAAGCAGTTCATGAAAATTATCCTAATACTGTTTTGACATTTCTTCCTCTTCTCCTTTAGCTTCCACATTAATTAAGTAATTGAAAAAATTATTCTAATTCTGTTTTGATATGTCTTCTTCTTTCTCTTTCGGCCTCGATATTAATTAAACAATTCACGAAAAATATCCTAATTCTGTTTTGACATGTCTTTCCGTTTCTCCTTTAGCCTCCACATTAATTAAGCAATTGATCAAAATTATCCTACTTCTGTTTTGACATGCCCTCCTCTTTCATCTTCAGTCTCCACATTAATTAAGCAGTTCATGAAAATTATCCTAATTCTGTTTTGATATGTCTTACCCTTTCTGTTTTAGCCTCCACAGCAATTCATGAATAATACCCTAATTCTGTTTTGACATGTCTTCGTATTTTTCCTTGAGCTATCACATTACTTAACCAACTGTTGAAAATTATCCTTATTCTGTTTTGATGTGTTCCCTCTGTCTTTTCCCCCACATTAATTAAGCAATTCATGAATATTATCCTAATTCTGTTTTGATATGTCTTGCTCTTTCTCCTTTAGCCTCCACATTAATTAAGCATTCCATGAAAATTATCCTAATTCGGTTATGACATGCCCTCCTGGTTCTCCTTCAACCTCGACATTAATTAAGCAATTCACGAAAATTGTAGTAATTCTGTTTTGATATGCCTTCCTCTTTAGGAGTGTTCGTAAACTTTACCATACTTCCATTTCCTTTCGGGACGTGGAAGTAAAAACACATAACATCGACAGTTATCGTAGTGCTTGACGCTGTAATGTACGGCGTTTGGTATAAACTTATAGTGCCAAACATGAATCACGATCGTCACTGTAAACACAATGTTCTAACTATACCTTGAGACCAACAACAGCCTCTGTGTAATGCCCCTTTTATCCATCCGACTTATATCGCACGACACGTAGAACAACAGAAACGAGTGGACCGTTTCATTCACTGTCGTACTATATATTTGACTTTCCGAACTCAAAAACATATATTGTGGTGTCATAGAAAACGTATCAGATAAAAAGTCGGACGAGTACATGGGCCGCCATGGTTCCGTTTATGCACTCGCGCGAGCCTTGTATCCTATCACTTTCGGACATCGGTGCTACCAACCTTGCTGCCTAGCGTCGCGAGGCAGCTGTGCCAAGTAATCAGTGGTATTCAAGTGGTAGTGTGATTTTATTAATTCGTATTGTAAATATGGCAGATTTTAATACTGAACAAGTTAGAAATTTTGAATATCTGGGCTACATTGTGTCTTATAATGCATGCAACGACGTTGTGAATAAGTTGCATAAGTTCAACCTTATGTGCGGGCCATTAGCCGAACTCTTAAGTCAGCAATAAAAGGAAGACGCCTAAAATTCTACAAAGTGATGGCTCTTCCCACACTTCTTTATGGGTCTGGGAACTGGACTTTAACGAAAGGCCAGGCTAGTCGCATCCAAGCGGCTGAAATGAGATTTCTCAGGCACGTGGCAGTGTATACTCTCCATGTACTATGAGTATACTCGACAGGATCGCCCAGTATCGGCTGAATTGGTGGGAGCATCTTGCCGAAATGACTGCAGCATCCCCAAACAACTCTGGAACTATAAGCCGAGGGGACGGAGAGGTGTGGGAAGTCCGAGGCAGCGCTGGAGTGACCAGCTCTAATCTTTGCCTACTTGAGACCGGAACAAACTTGGTTTAATCCGTGAAGATGATGATGATGATTAATACTGAAAGGCTCATTGACGAACTCCAAAAGAGGAGAGGACTATGGGATCCCGCTTCCGAAGATTATAAAAACAGAAATTTGAACAAGGAACGATGGATTGAAGCACTGTCTACATATCGTGCATAGTTAATAGGATGAACATCCCATCGTTTTCTTTTCATTCTCTTCAAAATACAACACACGCGGATCCATTTTTAGTACTGATGATGGCAGCGCTGAAAGACTCTGTTCACACCAATTTCGATATTTTCTTTACGCACGACAGAAATCGGATGCAAAACTTATCGTACTATATAAACTGAATCCATAAAAGGGTCCTTAGTTACTCGCTTTACAAGCTACTCAAATAGAACATGACGGCTACATAACCAAAACTAACTCACAGTAAAATCCAGGTTTCTTTTAAACATCACGTTTACATTGTGGTGAATGTTAAACGGAAAGTTTAAAGAGTCAACGACCAATTTTAACTTTCCTAGTCTCATAATCGTAATCAGATAAGAAAACGATATTGGTAAGCATGGCGCCAATTCGAAAGTGGCGTATTATCATCACCGCTTCACATCTAAAAAAAGAAGAGCAAAGTCACGCCGAATCACACACACACACACACACACACACACACACACACACACACACACACACACACACACACACACACACACACACACACACACACACACACACACACACACACACACACACACACACACACACAATTGGTTCACTTAATAGGGCGTGTTTTCCTTCATACCTTTCACTTTTCCTGTTGCGTCTTCACCTGAAGAATGAACAGAATCAACCACTACTAACCTGAAACACACATACAAAAATACCATTAGCTTTTTTTTTTTACAAATTTCCATTTTTTACTATTTATTTATTATCAAAATACCCTTATACCATATTGGTGTCGGGTTACATCAATATATGATAAGTACATCAACTACACTCTATATACAAATTTTTTCCATCTTACTCTATCCATTGACAATGTCTGCGCTTCCCTCCAGCCCAAGCCTCTTTCTCTCAAAATGTTTCCCATCATTCCATCCCAAGTCAGTCGCAGTCTTCCTCTCTTCTTTCTTCCCCCTGATTTTGCCTCCCAAACCTGTTTTACCATTCTATCACTATCCATTCTCTGCATGTGTCCCCACCAGCATAGTTGTCTCTGTTCAATAAAATCCAGAATCGATATCATTTCCAGATCCTCTCTTATTTGTGTATTCCTAACTCTGTTCTTCCTTGTTACTCCTACTACTCTCCTAAGATATTTCATTTCTGCCGCCTAGATTTTACTTTTTTGGCTTTTGGATAGCACCCACGTCTCACAGCCGTATGTTAAAACCGGTCTATATACTGTATTATACACACTCATTTTCGTTTTTCTTGATATCTCCTTCTTATTTATAAATCTATTGTTTAATGCATAGTATACTTTTATTGCCTTTTCAATTCTTTCATTTAATGCGGCTTCTTGTTTCCCATTACTGTCTATTATAACCCCTAGATATTTGAATTGTTTGACTTGTTTTATCTTCACTCCTCCAATCTCTATATTTATTATTTTCTCACCCATTACCATTACCTTTGTTTTGGTCTTATTTATTTTCATCCCTTTTTCCTGGAGAACTTAATTCCATATATTCAAATTACCCTGTAACGCCCTTTCACTTGTAGCCATTAGCACTACATCATCCGCAAAAGCCCCTTCTGCTACTTCTATACTTAGCAAGTTCCTGTATCCAACATGCATTTTCTTAACCTTCAGTGAACACTTCTTAATAATGTCGTCCATATACAAGTTGAATAATGTCGGACTCAGTCCACCTCCTTGTCTTAATCCATAGTTTGTTGTAAATCCTAACGACCTCATATTTTTACCAATTACATAATTAACATTATTTTTGTATAACCTCTGTACTACCTTAATTATTTTACTCCTTATTCCTCTACTTTTTAAACTTTCCCATATTTTTGCTCTAGGCACACTATCGAAAGCCTTCTCAAGATCAATAAAAGCCAAACATACCAATTTATCTTGTTGTATCGACTTCTCAGCTATCTGTTGCAGAATAAAAATGTGATCCTGCACACTTCTCCCTGATCTAAAGCCACTCTGCGATTCCTCCAAACTATTTTCTAAAATTGGGACCAATTTATTATTAATTATCTGCTCATAAACCTTAACAATTGTATTTAACAGAGTGATACCCCTATAATTATTACAATCTCTTGCGTTACCTTTCTTAAAAATAGGAACTATCAATCCTTCCTCCCATTCTCTTGGTATGCCTACACTACTTGTCCACGCTTTATTGATAATTTCTAAAAGTATTTCTTTCCCCTTTTTCCCCATATTCTTTATCATTTCTGCTGTAATTTTATCTGTTCCAGGTGATCTCCCACTTTTAAGTCCTTTAATCACTACTTCTAATTCGTGCATCGTTATTTTTTCTTCTGCAACTTCACAATCCTCACTATCTTCTTCTTCATTAATATTGACTTTATGATCATCTTTGTTGATTTCCTTACCACCTAGTAATCCTTGAAAGTATTCTTTCCATTATATCGTTTCTTTCTATCAGTATTTTCCCATTAGCATTATATATACGTATGTATATCATTCTCAGTTTTTTCTTTTCTAAAACATTTCAATACTCTGAAGAAAAGCTTTTGATTTTCCCACCTATCTCTTTCCAATTTTTCTCCAAAATCTTTCCATGCAGTCTCTTTCGCTTTTCCAACTAATTCTTTAACAGTTTTTCTTTGTTGCTTATATGCTTCATAGTTATCCACAGTTCCCATTTTTTACTAACAGAAACATATTTTTTTTAAGGGTACGGTTATACGAGCGTTTTTCCCGGGCGTTTGCATGGGTTGGGAAAGCATACTTTATCGTACGATATAAATCGGATGCATAAAAGGGGCCCAATCGTCGCATTAGACAAATATCGGTATGGAGAACCTTACATGACTTCCATGTTCTAGGATTTATATTTAAAATCATTTTCGAAATGAAATATTTCCATATAAACTACTTCTTTCTACTTCTTGCTTCAGCCTTGACCACAGTACTGTGGTCACTAACGTATACCACCTCACGTTAGAGCACTCGATTTTCACTGATGATGGGAGTCGATGGCACTGCCGAAACGTCTGGTTTTCCAAAAAACATTGGACCACGGTAAAGGGAAACTACCCCTTTCCCACAACCAATTTTCACAAGAATCAATAGGCCTTGAGTCCTCTATAACTCAGGTACGTATGCAAAAAAGTATTTGATTCTGTTTCAATTTACGTCAGTTAACGTTCGTCATGGAAAAAATTACTCTTGTTAAAACATAAAACGTTGCTGATAAACTACCCCTTCCCCTTAACCGATCTTAACCAAAATCAATAAACCTTGAGTCCTCTACAACTCAGGCACATATGCAAAAAATTATTTGATTCTGTTTGAATTTGCGGCAGTTATCGTTTGCTATCGAAAAAATTCTACACACAGACACTTTTCGAAAAATGACTTTTCTTCACGTTTTGAAGGAAGTACAATCAGAATCAGCCCTTATCTCGAACACGATTTTTTTGGCTATCACCATACTTCCATTTCCTTATGGAACATGGAAGTAAATACACTGCCAAGGTGCAGGGAGACACAGAGAGCCATTGTGCCGGAACTTCTATTTTGTTTCGTTGTCCGGTGCCAAAAAATTATTGTTGCAGAGGTTGTCGACGTCCACAAATACTATTGCTATTAATTACGTAATATTATGTTAAAATAACATCACATACACACACAGTATGGCCTATTGAACTTGAACTATATATAGAGCCGGCTGGCGGGTACAGCGTCCAAAAAGCAGCGAGCCGCTGGTCACACGGTTACATAAAAAACAGTTTCAAAATATTTGTTTATCATGCGACTGGAACAGAGAGTGGGCGCAGAGGGGTCACAGAGTCGTACGAATTATCAACCTTGTGGCTTCACCGCTTCTGATTTCAAGGCCGCGCAAATAAACACAAAAACAAGTCAACGCCGTGAAAAGCCGCGCCGATGTTTATTGCTATTTCCCCTTGTGTCTCGTACGTAAAAGGAAATTAACCCGAATTCGGGATGTTATAAACATTACACTAGTATGCTGCCTGAGCTGCAGAATTGTGAACGGAGTACATTTGTGAACGGAGTACATTTGTGAACATTTGTGAACTTCTCTCAATTGTATGAACTTCTCTCAATGTGTACATTTGTGAACTTCTCTCAATTGTGAACGGAGTACATTTGTGAACGGAGTACATTTGTGTACATTTGAGAACTTCTCTCAATTGTATGAACTTCTCTCAATGTGTACATTTGTGAACTTCTCTCAATTGTGAACGGAGTACATTTGTGTACATTTGAGAACTTCTCTCAATTGTATGAACTTCTCTCAATGTGTACATTTGTGAACTTCTCTCAATTGTGAACGGAGTACATTTCTTATTACATAAATTTTGATATTCGACGATTTTTCAATTATGAAACATATTACAAAGAGTCCGATTTCTATACTGTTTTCTTTAGTAATATAAGAATTTCAGACCATACAATCATGCAACAAAAAGACCAAAACCAGCTGACAACAAAATGGTTCTCGGGTGACGTTCCATTAATTAAAGGAGTTAGGCAGGGATGCTGTGTTTCCCCAACCTTGTTTAATATATACGTTGGCGACATGTTGAGAGCATGGAAATCCAGAGTGACTTCGGGAATACAGCTTAACAAATCAACTTGTATGGGTTCCTTGCTATATGCGGATGACATAGTTCTTATTGAAGAAAATGAGGATGTTTACAAAGAGCTATGTTACAATTACAAGAAGTGGCAAGAGAGTATTCACTGACAATTTCAGTAAGAACGACCAAAACCATGGCCTTTAAAGGTAAATATCCAGTGAGGACTAAGATAGTTATAAACAACAACAGTGCTTTAGAACAAGTTAGTCGTTTCAAATATCTCGGCTGTGCAATAAGCTATGAATCTGAATATGATATAAGAGAGAAGATAAATACGAATATTTGTGGTACGATTCATAGAAATCTTAAGAGATAAAACAAGACACAGCGCAAGAATTAAATTTTATAAGACAAATTACAGTACCCACATTGATTTATGCGAGTGAGGTGTGGGTCATGACAAAAACAGGAAAGCGGCAAGATTCAGAGTGCTGAAATGGAGTTTCTTCGAAATACTTGAAATTATACTTGCAAGATAGAATAAGGAATGAAGATATCAGAGCAGAACAACTCGAAGTAAAGGACATAAATGATATTATTTCAATTTACAGAAGACAATGGTGGGATCATCACCCAAGGATGACAGCGGATCGATTGCCGAAAGCGGCACTGAACTATAAAGCCATTGGTAGAAGAGTAGAAGAGACGTGGGTCGTCCGAGGATGAGATGGCTGCCGGAACAGGTTTATATAACCTAATTGAAGAAAAGAAGAAGAAGAAGAAGAAGAAGAAGAAGAAGAAGAAGAAGAAGAAGAAGAAGAAGAAGAAGAAGAAGAAGAAGAAGAATTTGGGGTGCAATTCTTTTTAGTTTAACACTCTGCTGGATTTTCACAATTTTTTCAAAGTTCTAGTGATTTTTTTGGACTCCACGGGTGCCAACATTTTGAAATTTCCAGAACGCAACACTACACTCAGACGTTAGTTAAAAACTGTCTTTAATTTGACACACCACATGAACCTTTTTGACCCCTCACATTTTTGCCTAATTTTGGGGGTTCTGCAGCGCAAAAGTGCAGTTTTATGAAAACCGGTTGAAAAGTTTCGTTCATAAGTTATGACGAGTCACAGACTGTCTCGGAAACGGTCGTCGACAACACGAGCGCGCTAATGTTAACAAATTAAACATTCAGTGTATTGAACGAAGTACACTTGTTATTACATAAATTACGGTATTACATAAATTTTCTATCTTATGGGATAACTTTATTGTAATATTATGGGAAAATAACAAACATTCCGTATTTTCTGCTATTTATTTAGTAACACAACAGTTTTAGTGACCACAATCATACAATAAACTTTAAAAATTCGAAACATTGCGATTTGGGTTACTACAATTGCTTGTAGTCTGACACGTGCTGGATTTTCACAATTTTTAAAATTTGTGTTCTATTTTTTTTGTCCCAAAATTGTGAAATTTCCAAAACGCTACATTCGCATGTCAGTTAAAATTCTCTTTAATTCGGTGCCCTACATCAATTTTATCCGATCTTAAGTTTCAAAAAAGCTAGATTATATTCAGATTGCGGTTTGATTTGATACCCCACACGGGCTTTTGCTACAATTTTTACCACCACACTCCTATTTCTGAAGGGCTCAATCTAAAAAATTATAGAGTTGTGTACGGTAAAAGAAAGGACGCGCGTATCAATTTTTACCAAGGTTATCGTGAGACGTACACCAAAAAAGAGAGACAGATGTGCGGAATGGTCGAATTAAAACTGGGAACTCATTTCGCTCGTTCAGTCATCATCATCCTTAAGGATTAGACTCATCCTGAACCTGTTCCGGGGCCCACTTTGCTCTCGGCCGTCCTACATCTCTCTTCCCCACCCCCGGTCTGTATTCCATTGCTAGAACTGGAACCCTGTCTCTCGTCATTCTTCCCAAATGTTTACACCACCTTCTTTTGTTGCTCTTTAGCTGTTCCAAAAATGGTCCGACACCCCCAGTTCCGTCCTTGTTTCCACAGTCTTCTTTCTATCAAGAATGGCACAGCCCAAAGCGCTCGTCATAAACTTCATTTCCGCTGCCTGAATCTTTGCTTTGTCTCTTTGTGTCATAACTCTGGCGTCATCTACATACTGTACATCGAAACTGGTACAGCTCCCGTGTTAAAAAACCTTATCCTTGTTCCCTTCTTTGCCCATTTGTTAAGGTATCTGCGAATTGTTCCACAGATATTCCTGAATTTGTTTAATTTTTCATCCAGATCAGTTTTTTGTCCTATATGTAACGAAACATCGCAAGTAATTGAAATGCGTGAGTGAAACATTGTACCCGCATATTTTAATAATTCACTGTTTAGTCCATTTATGCCTGGTTCTTTCCGTTTTTTGTTTTCTTAATGCCTCCAGCAATTCCTCCATAGTTAGACTGTCTTTAATAATATCCGACTTTATATTAAATTTGATCCCATTTTTTTTTTTTTGCCCTGGGGTTTTATAACGCGCGCAACAAAAATTCAACTTATCAAGCCCACAACAATGATTGTCCATAATCAACATGATAATACAAATAGGTCTATACTATAAGTGAAAGAAACTTTAACTAAGATCGTTAACAAATACAGTCAACAAAACTCACCCACGACGTGCGGGTACGCGCAGCGCCCACACGATAAGGAAAATGTGCATCCGCGAGGAAGAAGAAGGGTAACCTCATTCAGCAACCGCGCCGCCCCCTGTCAACCGACCACACACACACACACACACACACACACACACACACACACACACACACACACACACACACACACACACACACCAGAGTTCCCGTACATAACAAGAAATCGAAGAAAGCGAAATGGAACAAGAAACAGACAGAGCTGTTCGTGTTTGTGTGTGTGTGTGTCATAAAGACGCTCACCGTACGGCGAAATGGAACTGATAACTTAAGGCTACGTCAAGAAATATTAAAGACAAATATTGAAACGTGAACGAACGAACGAAGGAAAAGTTTAGGAGGAAGCAACGACGTCCCCCTGCCTCCCACGCATGCGCGCACTCACAGGGATAATTCCATTTCGGTTTTGCGGTTGGAAGGTTATGTTTTTTCAGCTGTTTTTTTGTTTGTCCTATGTAACACATATAACATATTTTGAACACCTAAATGCATACCAAAAAAAAAACTGATATATATAAATCTAATTTGGCCACGCATGCAATAAACACTGGACATGAATTCCCACACATAACCAATATGACACTAATAAAACATATACCACACAAAGGGACCATAATGAACATTTGGGAAAATTTACAAATATACAAACATAAAACACAAAACAAACTAATATCTGAACAAATACAAATCAATATAAAACATGACACAATTTTCAAAGCACTCAACATAGAAAATACACAAAATACTAATATATACACCACAATCACACTCAATAATACCAATTTAAAGCACCAGAGACCAACAGGAAACCAAAGCAACAAACAGCCAACACATAAATACCTCACAAGGCTCAAAATTCGGAAGGCTGAAGATGGGAACACAAGGCTTCCCGAAACATGTTCCAAATAGGGAGAAAACATCTTGAGGTAAAGTCATTATAAAATATATATTATATATACATCAAGAAACGAACTGTAGCAGGAAGTGTTTGAAGTATATATATATAAATGTATATTTACGCGAGAACTCGCTGCAGCAGAAAATTATTCCACTTTCAACTTAATATAGCCACTGCACAACACAACACAAACACACACACAGTCACACAAAGTCGGTTATTAGTTTTCCTGTAGAAGTAACTATCGCGACTACCAAGTAATTTCCCTATTTGTAGTTTCTTGTACCACTCTCTTAATTTGTTAAAGCTTTCTAGAGAACACACAAACATTCAATTCTATCTATTGTTAATAATTTATGAGTTTCATTACGTCTTCTGCTTAAGTGAATGCCTCTCTCTTTATTCTTACAAAATCATTTACAATCATGAAGTACAAAGGATATGAATTTACTGCCGTCTCTTTGTTATAAAGCTGCTACTACGCCGGTCTGAACGACTTCGTTCTCTTGGCTTTTCTTCGTTTTAATTTTTATTATTACGTATTCTATTTCGCTGTTGTTTC
Source organism: Magicicada septendecula (assembly GCA_034769895.1). Classification (NCBI taxonomy): domain Eukaryota; kingdom Metazoa; phylum Arthropoda; class Insecta; order Hemiptera; family Cicadidae; genus Magicicada; species Magicicada septendecula. Next base: position 57,114,483 of record CM068374.1, read on the forward strand.
AGTTGTTAATTAAAAGTAACTGAAGGACGATAAGAGACTGTTGTTGAGTTTCGGAGCGTTTTCCATCGTCGACTCTCGTATAACAACAGTAGATGTGTCAGACAACTAAATAAAACTGCTTTCCAGCATAAAAAGCCTACGGGTTGCCTTAGAAGCACGGGGCAGATACTGTTCTCTTCGTTTCGACGTCCCCTACAATATTCAATCGTCAAAAAAATAGGATCGTCCTATGTGCTATGAACCAGAGGCCCGCGTATTATATGAACCCAGATTTTCATTTTATCTCGGTTAACGCTCGAGATACAAAGATTGTGCGTGCGTGCGTGCGTGCGTGCGTGCGTGCGTGTGTGTGTGTGTGTGTGTGTGTGTGTGTGTGTGTGTGTGTGCATATATAAAAATAATAACATCGAGTTACTTATATAGAAAATGATATATATATATATATATTGTAGCGTGACAGATGTATGCATAATATTGAATGGCAATTGATCATTAGAATAATGAAGTTATAATGTTTAAATTTGGAAGAAAGCATTAAGTTTAATATAAATTAATTAATTCATAGCAACTGTGGAAAGAAATCATTATTATAAAGAAAATACAAGTTAAAATAAAAGGAGTTACTAGTGATGAGTCATCCAAGACCAGTCTCATAACCAAAGGTTTTCAAGGTATAACCCAGGAAGGTAAAATAGTAAATAACAAAGCAGTACACAATATGACCAAACCCACAACGAGGGAGAATAAATAAAAGAGAAACCCTAAAATAAGCCAAGATCAACCAATACAGGTTGTGTATTTCTGAATTAAAGAAGAAGATGGAGAAGATCCCAAGAAACCTGATGGCATCAAGAACAGATGGAGAAGATACCAGTCCCAGAAGGCAGGAGAAAAGAAGACTGAAGAAAGAAGAAGAGGGCAGCATCCTGAAGAAGATGTCATGCTCTTATAAAAGACACCCAAATCCCTATATCCCCAAAATAAATATCTAAAAATAAAAGTATAACGAAATAAAAACCACATGTATACAAATTTAAGAGAGAGGAGTGTATAAAGTAAAAGTTTCCTGTGAACTAAGATGAAACAATAATATAGTACCCATGGAACAAATCTCCATTGAAAAAACGCTAACCAATTTATTATGTTAATAAGACTATACGACCATTTAGCATTAACATAATATATAAGTGAAAGTGAACCAGTGATAGTTTTGGGTATTATAAAAAATGAACCTTGTGTTTCATTCTTGGCAATCACAAACATTGGATGCAATGAAATATGCATTTTTCAATGACTTAAAATATGTACGGTGACAATATGTTGTTCATAAGACATGAATCTGTTTAAAATAACATTTTTGTTTTACATGAAAAAAGAAAAACAGATTTCATAGTGCTTTGTGAACGGTTCATACTATTTATTTGTTAATGACAGTGTACAATTCCCCAAAGACAAGGTATAAAAGACTGTATAAAAACTGTAGAATCCTACTTATAATAATAGTTAGAAATAAGAATATAAATATAAGGTTTTAATGTATATAGTACAAGAATGTTTAAAAATGTTTTAGATATAAGGCCATTTGTTTGGGTCTGAAACAACTAACATCAGAACTATAAAAATAATTACCACTTGTAAATAGTAGAGAGTAATTAAGATGTTAGGTAGTACAAAACCTTTGTTGTAAACCATATTTCCATGTTGGAAATGGGAATTTTGTTGCAAAATGTCTGATTTGAAGACAACCATTTATGTAAAAAAAAAATATTCTTTATTTTGTTTTAACTATTGTTTGTATTGTAACCAATACTAATTGTTTTTGTGTAATTTGAAAACATGTTTAATTTATAATACTATTTGTAAAAAGTCAGAGAGGATATCACACATCATATATTGTTTGTAAATTATTTTGTAAGAAAAATTGTTAAAAAATCATAGGCCAAAAGAATGGAAACCAAACTTCATCAAAACAGAGAAATTGCTCATTTAAATGCAAATAAACAAAAGGGGTTTAGACAAAATAAACTTGAGATCATGCCATATAATTGCACATACCATTTAGAGAGATTTTAATAAATTATATTCAGAATTATAAATAAAAATAAAATGACTAAACTCAGAAATTTAGACATGGGAGTCATATATTTCAGAATAATGTTTCAGAATACAACTAATTCAATTAATTACCAGAAAATAAGGGAATAGGAACCTTTTAATACAATATAGGATTATTAATATTAAATATAACTGATAAAATGGCTGAATTTATATAATGACAGGAAGTAAATTTTGATGTTTTGGACTCTTCAGAGTATACCCAACCTGAAAGTAAAATTACTATTTTTTGGACAGAAACACTATAAAATGGCATTATTTAATCTGAAAATAACCAGAATGAACTGAAAGATTAATTTAAATCAAATCTAGTGAATAAAATTGACAAATAACCAAAGTTTAGGCATTCATATAGTGAAATAGTAAAATGTACACAGGATGTGAAAATATTTTTGAACAATGTTAAGGATAATATTATATGGGCTAAGAGTTTAATTGAAACTGAAGGAAACAGTTAGTTAATTATTGGTAGTTGAACGGTCAACATGACATACCTTTGAAAACGTGAATAACCTAACCTATAATCGTCATACAAAGCGAGTGTATAGTGAGTTATTGTGAAATCGCGAGTGACTTGTAAAATACTTCTGAAACTATCATATTAAAACAGAAACGATCAAGTAACACTCCATAACACAGAACAATATAAATCTACTCCGAAAAACACCATAAAACACTAGAAAACTGTATAATACATTAAACCAAATTAGTGACGGAATCGGAGAAAGTGTTTGAACTAATAATTATACAGATACACTAAATACAACCCAGAATCACTACACCAGTCACTACACAACATATAACAAGAGATTTGCGGACACGAGAACAGAAATATTGCGTCAAAATACATTATTTGGAACGCAGCAGGGACGAGTCACATTTTGATCGACTTGACGGCAGCCATCTTTCTTTGACAATTCCAGTGCCTCTTCGTGGTTCATCACAGCTGTTTGGTGAAAACAATTATTATATTTACAAATTATTATTCAATGTCTGTGTTTATTAATAACTATTAATTTGATTGTAACGTTATACTTTTTAAATATTAGCCCGATTTCTCTGACTTTGGTAATAACTGGCTGTTTAAAGAACCCTATATAATTTTTATATCATATACTTGTAACTTTTTTCGATATCCTGAGAATCGATACTAATCGATAAGAGTCAATATTGCTATTACTTAATAAAATATTAATACTTTTCAATACTTAATAGTTCTTTATTTCTTCAATAATACTAATTACCAATAATATAATTCTAATTGATAATCTACAAGGACTTTACCACCCGTAAGTGAAGATAACCTAAAAAATAGAAAGGTAAACAAATATCGATTGGTTTACAGACAGTCTTATGAGTGGTGATAGATTATTTAAATTATACTAAAACTTTAATAAAAATTTTCAGAAGAGCATTACACTGTTTAAAACTTCACAGCCCTATATTAATTAATTGATCCTAATTAATTAATTAATAAAATTAAAATAATTTTTTTTTTATAAACAATTTTTTTTAAATTTCCTTCAAAACAATAAATTTTGTTTTGAAACGTTCGGCGAAGCCAAGCATATATATTTCTTCATCAACTTTACGCTACTCGACCGGTCTTGCTACCATTGGGACTCGACCAGCTGGGAAACTTAAGGAAGTGTTTCAGGCCAGTAAGACGTCGAGAGCCACACCAATTACACACCAATTAAACACCTTACAACTTACAGATTCACACATCAATCTTATTTATTTTATTACAAATTGGCTAGTCCAAACAGAGGGGCTTGATTACATCGGAGTCACATACTCCATAATAAGTATATTATCAACACACATCTATATTTATTTAAATTTGTTATATTACAAATTGGCGAACAACTTTAGGGGCTTTAATTAGCGATTGGCCTTCCAACCAATAAATTCTGCCCAATCACTAGTTGGAGCTAGGCAACAGCTACAAAGCCAGAGAACAACAAGGGAAAATGCAACGACGTGCGACATCTAAGAAACGGGCGGCGGAGGCCGAAAAAGAAATAGAGTTGGAAATGGACAATAAGGAGGCAACGCCAGTAGATGCGGAGAGTTCATTGCCACCGGTGTTATCCAAACAAACGGAACAACCGGAGATACCCACGCAAACAGGGGAAGTCAATGTCCAGAAGGAACCATTGGAAAAGCCGACACGAACGGAAGATGGGGGTATACAAGAGATAATCCGAGCATTGATGAAACAAATGGAGGAGAATAGGAAGAAGGACAACCAACAAATGGAGGAGAATAGGAAGAAGGACAACCAACAAATGGAGGAGAATAGGAAGAAGGACACACAGTCTTTGAAAGAAGGATTAAGTGGGGTGAACAAGAACATGGAAGAGTTGAAGGGAGATAACCAGTCCTTGAAAGAAGATTTAGGAAATAAAATCGAAACAACAAACAAGAAGATGGAAGAAAACAGCAAGAAGATGGAAGAGAAGATGGAAGAAAACAGCAAGAAGATGGAAGGAAAGTTAGAAGAATTGAAGAAGGATAATCAATCCACAAAAAAAGAGTTGACTGGGATGAACAAGAACATAGAAAATTTGAAGGAAGATAACAAGAAGATGGAAGAAGAGATGGGGAAGAAGTTAGAAGAATTGAAGGAAGACAACCAATCGTTCAAGGAAGAATTCAAGTCAACTAAAGAAGAATTGATTAATAAAATTGAGAACACCAATCAGAAAATCGATGAAACCAGGAAGAAGATAGAGAAGAACAACCGACAATTGAAGGAAGAGTTGAAAGAAGATAACAGGAAGTTGGAAGAGAAGATGGGGGAGAAATTGGAAGAATTGAGAGAAGACAATCAAATTCTAAGAGAAGAGTTAAGGGAGGTAAATCAGGAGATAAGAGAGAACAGATTAAAAAGGGGAGAGGAGCATCAAAAATGGATTAAAGAAAGAAGAGAGGACAGATTAAAAAAGGAAGAATTAAGAAAGGAGAAGACCGAAGAAATAAAAAATGATAGCCAACCAGAACCAGAAGAAGTACTAAATGATAAAACGCAGGAAGATAGTCAACCAGAACCAGAAGAAGTAATAAATGATAAAACGCAGGAAGATAGTCAACCAGAACCAGAAGAAGTAATAAATGACAAAACGCAGGAACTAGTAATGGTAGTACCTGAAATTGAAACTAACCGAAACCAGGAAGATATTAAACCAAGGAAAAGGAGAATGTATCCAAGAAATTTGATAAAAACTAAGGAAGAGTTGGAGATGATGAAACATGGGTTGATTGATGGCAATAATATCCCAATTACCTATGACAAAGACATCATGAATTCCAGGAATTATAGAAGGAGAATCGAAGTAATTTCCAAAATAATTTACCACAAGACAGTAGTGTACCAATGGGAAAGGACCAGAGGTAAACAGAATACGACATGTGGACAAGATCAATTTCAGCGCAGGACTGGACAGTGTATTACAGAAAGATGGAAATGTGATATCGTACCAGACTGTAATGATGACACAGATGAATCACCAGAATGTATTCCATTAACGTGCCATCCAGGACAGTTCCAGGGTACGGTTAGACTAAAATATATTCCTTCAGAGTGGATATGTGATGGTAAACCAGCTTATGGTGTTTCAGATAAACAAATAATAAGTGATAACCCAGATGAAGATCCTCACAGATATTTGTCAAGTAACACAAAACATGGACCAGAAAAGTATTGGTGTATACAATATGATGATAGAGGGAACCAACCCAGTAATTACGACGGCCCTAACAACCCGCCGTGTAATAACCAGTGTAGCAGTAATTTTAACGGCGTTAGGGATAACAACCCCTATCCATACAATAGAAACAATTTATACCAACATAATAATGTCCCATACAGTCAGAGAAATCCATATCCCAACAATAATGGTGACAAACCTTACCAACTTAACCGAAATTATTATCATGATAAATTTAGTAATAAAAACAATAATAACAGTAATAATAACCGAGTGTCGCGCCCTAGGGTAAATTTTATAAGAGCAACTGAGATGATGGACCCTGGTTGACACTAATACCACACGACATCAAGAAAAGGGACGGATCATGATAACCGACTACGGCGAAAAACAACGGCGAAGGAGACGGAATAAATATCATTGAAAGGAAATGATATGGAGAATAAACATAGAAACAAAACTGGGTTTTATGAGTGAAGACTATGTAAGAAAATGAACATGACCAATAAAAATATGAGCAATGCAGTGACATAAAGAAAATCGTCCATCTTCCTGGGTATATAAAAGAAAAGAAAAAGTGGAGATCAACTTATTAAAATATAATAATATGGGCCAGTGTAGAGTACAATATAACCCCATATGTTGTGGTAAATGATAAGCATAACAATACATATGAGTTGAAGGAAATCGTTTCAGGAAAGATCAAAGGAGTGTACAATCAAGCTTCTATGAAGAAATATTATGAAGAATGAGTTGTGAGTTATAGAATTTTGAATTTTTAAATTTATAAAAATTTAAAAATAATGTAAGTACATCTTACAACCTAATATTTTGAAAAGAACATTCTGGAGAATTAAAAGAAAAAGAATTTTTAATAATTTATTAAAAATTTAAAAATAATGTAAGTACATCTTACAACCTAATATTTTGAAAAGAACATTCTGGAGAAATAAAAGAAAAAGAATTTTTAATAATTTTAAAAATTCAAAAATAATGTAAGTACATCTTACTACAACCTAATAATTTTGGAACAAACTTTATGGAAGAAAGAAAAAGAAAGACTTTTGAATTGAAATATAATTATAAAAATTTAAAATTGAGTAAGTACTTCTTACTACAACCTGATAATTTAGAACAAAACTTTATGGAAGAAAGAGAAAGAGAGAGAATTTTGAACTTAATTACAAAAAATTTAAAAATAAAGTAAGACCAACTTACTACAACTAAGTTTGTGAGAAAACTTTATGGTAAATAATTAAGAAGAATTTGAATTTGGAAAAATACCAAAACATTCAGAAATAATAGTAAGATCACATTACTATAAACAAATCTGAATGAAACAATTCTGGGAATAAATGAATTAAACAGAATTTGAATGTTGATAGAACGTCAGAACTTTGAAACAAGATAAGATCAACATATTACAAGGATTTATGAGGAATATTGTTCAATTAAATAAAAAGAATAGTTTGAATTTTACATTAAAACTAACCAAGTTCAAAAAAATAATTATGTTTCAATTATGATTGAATTGAGAAGAAAATAAAGTGGTTAATTCAGAAAAGAGAATTAACGTTAATCCAGAATAAATGCTAGACATTCACAATAGCATTTGAAGGAGTAGAGAAGACTAACAAAAAAGAGTGTAATATGCCAGAGAAGGAAAAAATTTGGAAGCAAAGAGACTAATTACCTATGAAACGAAAAAGAAAACAGTTAATTAAGAGCGAAGAAGAACAACTCATACCAAATAGATGGAGAAGATGATTTTGAACAAATGATAATAATAAGACCTATATGAAATGCAAAGAGAATAAATACCACATGAAATATAATATAAATGAATTAATGCTAATGAATGCGAAGGCGGATTAATAACTTTCTAAGAGAAAGGAAAGAACCAAAATGTTTAAATAAAATGATCAATATAACAACCTGTATATCTAATGTAAAGATACAATGTTAAAAAATTAAATATAATATATTAAGACCATTCAAATAATGAATACGAAAGACTATTTATAAAGACCATGCTAATACTATGAATAACCAGAAGAAAGTATAAAGAGAATTCAGATGAAGAAGAAAGAGAGTTACACTGTAAACAGTAACCAGAATTATTAAAAGAAAGGTTTTCAACCATAATTAAATTAAATATATCAGACAAGTTAAGAGTTTTGAAAAAATATATATGTAATGAGTATAATAATGATTATGAAGATTTATTAAGATAGAAAATGTGAGATAATCTGAGAGACTACGAAGTGGAGAATCCAAAGATATTTTTATTAGTCGAAAATGAGACTACTTTTTATTTATTTATTCGATGACTGACTGAAGATAATTCCAGCAGCATTATGTTTTTTGAGCAGGGATGGAAATGCCCCTGTACTCAATTTATAGAAGTGGTGTATGGCCAGCAGAGAAGTAGCGTACAGTGCCCCTCTGATCTGCCCCAGCCCACGTGATAGGGAATGTTAGGGAATTAATATCCCAAGGATACAACACGAAGTTGATATAGAAAGAAAATGTATTACAATTATAATATATCTCAGAAGACACTAACTATCCGAAAAGGATCAGTAGTAAAACAAATAATTATATATATAAAATTAATTAAACTCTAATTATAAAATGTCGATATACAAATGGAGAAGAAAATGAATTATAAGAAATGATGAAATTATCATAAGAAATTATTTCATCCATAAACATGTCTGAAATAATTACTTCTGGAGGAGAGCAATCTGTAGCGTGACAGATGTATGCATAATATTGAATGGCAATTGATCATTAGAATAATGAAGTTATAATGTTTAAATTTGGAAGAAAGCATTAAGTTTAATATAAATTAATTAATTCATAGCAACTGTGGAAAGAAATCATTATTATAAAGAAAATACAAGTTAAAATAAAAGGAGTTACTAGTGATGAGTCATCCAAGACCAGTCTCATAACCAAAGGTTTTCAAGGTATAACCCAGGAAGGTAAAATAGTAAATAACAAAGCAGTACACAATATGACCAAACCCACAACGAGGGAGAATAAATAAAAGAGAAACCCTAAAATAAGCCAAGATCAACCAATACAGGTTGTGTATTTCTGAATTAAAGAAGAAGATGGAGAAGATCCCAAGAAACCTGATGGCATCAAGAACAGATGGAGAAGATACCAGTCCCAGAAGGCAGGAGAAAAGAAGACTGAAGAAAGAAGAAGAGGGCAGCATCCTGAAGAAGATGTCATGCTCTTATAAAAGACACCCAAATCCCTATATCCCCAAAATAAATATCTAAAAATAAAAGTATAACGAAATAAAAACCACATGTATACAAATTTAAGAGAGAGGAGTGTATAAAGTAAAAGTTTCCTGTGAACTAAGATGAAACAATAATATAGTACCCATGGAACAAATCTCCATTGAAAAAACGCTAACCAATTTATTATGTTAATAAGACTATACGACCATTTAGCATTAACATAATATATAAGTGAAAGTGAACCAGTGATAGTTTTGGGTATTATAAAAAATGAACCTTGTGTTTCATTCTTGGCAATCACAAACATTGGATGCAATGAAATATGCATTTTTCAATGACTTAAAATATGTACGGTGACAATATGTTGTTCATAAGACATGAATCTGTTTAAAATAACATTTTTGTTTTACATGAAAAAAGAAAAACAGATTTCATAGTGCTTTGTGAACGGTTCATACTATTTATTTGTTAATGACAGTGTACAATTCCCCAAAGACAAGGTATAAAAGACTGTATAAAAACTGTAGAATCCTACTTATAATAATAGTTAGAAATAAGAATATAAATATAAGGTTTTAATGTATATAGTACAAGAATGTTTAAAAATGTTTTAGATATAAGGCCATTTGTTTGGGTCTGAAACAACTAACATCAGAACTATAAAAATAATTACCACTTGTAAATAGTAGAGAGTAATTAAGATGTTAGGTAGTACAAAACCTTTGTTGTAAACCATATTTCCATGTTGGAAATGGGAATTTTGTTGCAAAATGTCTGATTTGAAGACAACCATTTATGTAAAAAAAAAATATTCTTTATTTTGTTTTAACTATTGTTTGTATTGTAACCAATACTAATTGTTTTTGTGTAATTTGAAAACATGTTTAATTTATAATACTATTTGTAAAAAGTCAGAGAGGATATCACACATCATATATTGTTTGTAAATTATTTTGTAAGAAAAATTGTTAAAAAATCATAGGCCAAAAGAATGGAAACCAAACTTCATCAAAACAGAGAAATTGCTCATTTAAATGCAAATAAACAAAAGGGGTTTAGACAAAATAAACTTGAGATCATGCCATATAATTGCACATACCATTTAGAGAGATTTTAATAAATTATATTCAGAATTATAAATAAAAATAAAATGACTAAACTCAGAAATTTAGACATGGGAGTCATATATTTCAGAATAATGTTTCAGAATACAACTAATTCAATTAATTACCAGAAAATAAGGGAATAGGAACCTTTTAATACAATATAGGATTATTAATATTAAATATAACTGATAAAATGGCTGAATTTATATAATGACAGGAAGTAAATTTTGATGTTTTGGACTCTTCAGAGTATACCCAACCTGAAAGTAAAATTACTATTTTTTGGACAGAAACACTATAAAATGGCATTATTTAATCTGAAAATAACCAGAATGAACTGAAAGATTAATTTAAATCAAATCTAGTGAATAAAATTGACAAATAACCAAAGTTTAGGCATTCATATAGTGAAATAGTAAAATGTACACAGGATGTGAAAATATTTTTGAACAATGTTAAGGATAATATTATATGGGCTAAGAGTTTAATTGAAACTGAAGGAAACAGTTAGTTAATTATTGGTAGTTGAACGGTCAACATGACATACCTTTGAAAACGTGAATAACCTAACCTATAATCGTCATACAAAGCGAGTGTATAGTGAGTTATTGTGAAATCGCGAGTGACTTGTAAAATACTTCTGAAACTATCATATTAAAACAGAAACGATCAAGTAACACTCCATAACACAGAACAATATAAATCTACTCCGAAAAACACCATAAAACACTAGAAAACTGTATAATACATTAAACCAAATTAGTGACGGAATCGGAGAAAGTGTTTGAACTAATAATTATACAGATACACTAAATACAACCCAGAATCACTACACCAGTCACTACACAACATATAACAAGAGATTTGCGGACACGAGAACAGAAATATTGCGTCAAAATACATTATTTGGAACGCAGCAGGGACGAGTCACATTTTGATCGACTTGACGGCAGCCATCTTTCTTTGACAATTCCAGTGCCTCTTCGTGGTTCATCACAGCTGTTTGGTGAAAACAATTATTATATTTACAAATTATTATTCAATGTCTGTGTTTATTAATAACTATTAATTTGATTGTAACGTTATACTTTTTAAATATTAGCCCGATTTCTCTGACTTTGGTAATAACTGGCTGTTTAAAGAACCCTATATAATTTTTATATCATATACTTGTAACTTTTTTCGATATCCTGAGAATCGATACTAATCGATAAGAGTCAATATTGCTATTACTTAATAAAATATTAATACTTTTCAATACTTAATAGTTCTTTATTTCTTCAATAATACTAATTACCAATAATATAATTCTAATTGATAATCTACAAGGACTTTACCACCCGTAAGTGAAGATAACCTAAAAAATAGAAAGGTAAACAAATATCGATTGGTTTACAGACAGTCTTATGAGTGGTGATAGATTATTTAAATTATACTAAAACTTTAATAAAAATTTTCAGAAGAGCATTACACTGTTTAAAACTTCACAGCCCTATATTAATTAATTGATCCTAATTAATTAATTAATAAAATTAAAATAATTTTTTTTTTATAAACAATTTTTTTTAAATTTCCTTCAAAACAATAAATTTTGTTTTGAAACGTTCGGCGAAGCCAAGCATATATATTTCTTCATCAACTTTACGCTACTCGACCGGTCTTGCTACCATTGGGACTCGACCAGCTGGGAAACTTAAGGAAGTGTTTCAGGCCAGTAAGACGTCGAGAGCCACACCAATTACACACCAATTAAACACCTTACAACTTACAGATTCACACATCAATCTTATTTATTTTATTACAAATTGGCTAGTCCAAACAGAGGGGCTTGATTACATCGGAGTCACATACTCCATAATAAGTATATTATCAACACACATCTATATTTATTTAAATTTGTTATATTACAAATTGGCGAACAACTTTAGGGGCTTTAATTAGCGATTGGCCTTCCAACCAATAAATTCTGCCCAATCACTAGTTGGAGCTAGGCAACAGCTACAAAGCCAGAGAACAACAAGGGAAAATGCAACGACGTGCGACATCTAAGAAACGGGCGGCGGAGGCCGAAAAAGAAATAGAGTTGGAAATGGACAATAAGGAGGCAACGCCAGTAGATGCGGAGAGTTCATTGCCACCGGTGTTATCCAAACAAACGGAACAACCGGAGATACCCACGCAAACAGGGGAAGTCAATGTCCAGAAGGAACCATTGGAAAAGCCGACACGAACGGAAGATGGGGGTATACAAGAGATAATCCGAGCATTGATGAAACAAATGGAGGAGAATAGGAAGAAGGACAACCAACAAATGGAGGAGAATAGGAAGAAGGACAACCAACAAATGGAGGAGAATAGGAAGAAGGACACACAGTCTTTGAAAGAAGGATTAAGTGGGGTGAACAAGAACATGGAAGAGTTGAAGGGAGATAACCAGTCCTTGAAAGAAGATTTAGGAAATAAAATCGAAACAACAAACAAGAAGATGGAAGAAAACAGCAAGAAGATGGAAGAGAAGATGGAAGAAAACAGCAAGAAGATGGAAGGAAAGTTAGAAGAATTGAAGAAGGATAATCAATCCACAAAAAAAGAGTTGACTGGGATGAACAAGAACATAGAAAATTTGAAGGAAGATAACAAGAAGATGGAAGAAGAGATGGGGAAGAAGTTAGAAGAATTGAAGGAAGACAACCAATCGTTCAAGGAAGAATTCAAGTCAACTAAAGAAGAATTGATTAATAAAATTGAGAACACCAATCAGAAAATCGATGAAACCAGGAAGAAGATAGAGAAGAACAACCGACAATTGAAGGAAGAGTTGAAAGAAGATAACAGGAAGTTGGAAGAGAAGATGGGGGAGAAATTGGAAGAATTGAGAGAAGACAATCAAATTCTAAGAGAAGAGTTAAGGGAGGTAAATCAGGAGATAAGAGAGAACAGATTAAAAAGGGGAGAGGAGCATCAAAAATGGATTAAAGAAAGAAGAGAGGACAGATTAAAAAAGGAAGAATTAAGAAAGGAGAAGACCGAAGAAATAAAAAATGATAGCCAACCAGAACCAGAAGAAGTACTAAATGATAAAACGCAGGAAGATAGTCAACCAGAACCAGAAGAAGTAATAAATGATAAAACGCAGGAAGATAGTCAACCAGAACCAGAAGAAGTAATAAATGACAAAACGCAGGAACTAGTAATGGTAGTACCTGAAATTGAAACTAACCGAAACCAGGAAGATATTAAACCAAGGAAAAGGAGAATGTATCCAAGAAATTTGATAAAAACTAAGGAAGAGTTGGAGATGATGAAACATGGGTTGATTGATGGCAATAATATCCCAATTACCTATGACAAAGACATCATGAATTCCAGGAATTATAGAAGGAGAATCGAAGTAATTTCCAAAATAATTTACCACAAGACAGTAGTGTACCAATGGGAAAGGACCAGAGGTAAACAGAATACGACATGTGGACAAGATCAATTTCAGCGCAGGACTGGACAGTGTATTACAGAAAGATGGAAATGTGATATCGTACCAGACTGTAATGATGACACAGATGAATCACCAGAATGTATTCCATTAACGTGCCATCCAGGACAGTTCCAGGGTACGGTTAGACTAAAATATATTCCTTCAGAGTGGATATGTGATGGTAAACCAGCTTATGGTGTTTCAGATAAACAAATAATAAGTGATAACCCAGATGAAGATCCTCACAGATATTTGTCAAGTAACACAAAACATGGACCAGAAAAGTATTGGTGTATACAATATGATGATAGAGGGAACCAACCCAGTAATTACGACGGCCCTAACAACCCGCCGTGTAATAACCAGTGTAGCAGTAATTTTAACGGCGTTAGGGATAACAACCCCTATCCATACAATAGAAACAATTTATACCAACATAATAATGTCCCATACAGTCAGAGAAATCCATATCCCAACAATAATGGTGACAAACCTTACCAACTTAACCGAAATTATTATCATGATAAATTTAGTAATAAAAACAATAATAACAGTAATAATAACCGAGTGTCGCGCCCTAGGGTAAATTTTATAAGAGCAACTGAGATGATGGACCCTGGTTGACACTAATACCACACGACATCAAGAAAAGGGACGGATCATGATAACCGACTACGGCGAAAAACAACGGCGAAGGAGACGGAATAAATATCATTGAAAGGAAATGATATGGAGAATAAACATAGAAACAAAACTGGGTTTTATGAGTGAAGACTATGTAAGAAAATGAACATGACCAATAAAAATATGAGCAATGCAGTGACATAAAGAAAATCGTCCATCTTCCTGGGTATATAAAAGAAAAGAAAAAGTGGAGATCAACTTATTAAAATATAATAATATGGGCCAGTGTAGAGTACAATATAACCCCATATGTTGTGGTAAATGATAAGCATAACAATACATATGAGTTGAAGGAAATCGTTTCAGGAAAGATCAAAGGAGTGTACAATCAAGCTTCTATGAAGAAATATTATGAAGAATGAGTTGTGAGTTATAGAATTTTGAATTTTTAAATTTATAAAAATTTAAAAATAATGTAAGTACATCTTACAACCTAATATTTTGAAAAGAACATTCTGGAGAATTAAAAGAAAAAGAATTTTTAATAATTTATTAAAAATTTAAAAATAATGTAAGTACATCTTACAACCTAATATTTTGAAAAGAACATTCTGGAGAAATAAAAGAAAAAGAATTTTTAATAATTTTAAAAATTCAAAAATAATGTAAGTACATCTTACTACAACCTAATAATTTTGGAACAAACTTTATGGAAGAAAGAAAAAGAAAGACTTTTGAATTGAAATATAATTATAAAAATTTAAAATTGAGTAAGTACTTCTTACTACAACCTGATAATTTAGAACAAAACTTTATGGAAGAAAGAGAAAGAGAGAGAATTTTGAACTTAATTACAAAAAATTTAAAAATAAAGTAAGACCAACTTACTACAACTAAGTTTGTGAGAAAACTTTATGGTAAATAATTAAGAAGAATTTGAATTTGGAAAAATACCAAAACATTCAGAAATAATAGTAAGATCACATTACTATAAACAAATCTGAATGAAACAATTCTGGGAATAAATGAATTAAACAGAATTTGAATGTTGATAGAACGTCAGAACTTTGAAACAAGATAAGATCAACATATTACAAGGATTTATGAGGAATATTGTTCAATTAAATAAAAAGAATAGTTTGAATTTTACATTAAAACTAACCAAGTTCAAAAAAATAATTATGTTTCAATTATGATTGAATTGAGAAGAAAATAAAGTGGTTAATTCAGAAAAGAGAATTAACGTTAATCCAGAATAAATGCTAGACATTCACAATAGCATTTGAAGGAGTAGAGAAGACTAACAAAAAAGAGTGTAATATGCCAGAGAAGGAAAAAATTTGGAAGCAAAGAGACTAATTACCTATGAAACGAAAAAGAAAACAGTTAATTAAGAGCGAAGAAGAACAACTCATACCAAATAGATGGAGAAGATGATTTTGAACAAATGATAATAATAAGACCTATATGAAATGCAAAGAGAATAAATACCACATGAAATATAATATAAATGAATTAATGCTAATGAATGCGAAGGCGGATTAATAACTTTCTAAGAGAAAGGAAAGAACCAAAATGTTTAAATAAAATGATCAATATAACAACCTGTATATCTAATGTAAAGATACAATGTTAAAAAATTAAATATAATATATTAAGACCATTCAAATAATGAATACGAAAGACTATTTATAAAGACCATGCTAATACTATGAATAACCAGAAGAAAGTATAAAGAGAATTCAGATGAAGAAGAAAGAGAGTTACACTGTAAACAGTAACCAGAATTATTAAAAGAAAGGTTTTCAACCATAATTAAATTAAATATATCAGACAAGTTAAGAGTTTTGAAAAAATATATATGTAATGAGTATAATAATGATTATGAAGATTTATTAAGATAGAAAATGTGAGATAATCTGAGAGACTACGAAGTGGAGAATCCAAAGATATTTTTATTAGTCGAAAATGAGACTACTTTTTATTTATTTATTCGATGACTGACTGAAGATAATTCCAGCAGCATTATGTTTTTTGAGCAGGGATGGAAATGCCCCTGTACTCAATTTATAGAAGTGGTGTATGGCCAGCAGAGAAGTAGCGTACAGTGCCCCTCTGATCTGCCCCAGCCCACGTGATAGGGAATGTTAGGGAATTAATATCCCAAGGATACAACACGAAGTTGATATAGAAAGAAAATGTATTACAATTATAATATATCTCAGAAGACACTAACTATCCGAAAAGGATCAGTAGTAAAACAAATAATTATATATATAAAATTAATTAAACTCTAATTATAAAATGTCGATATACAAATGGAGAAGAAAATGAATTATAAGAAATGATGAAATTATCATAAGAAATTATTTCATCCATAAACATGTCTGAAATAATTACTTCTGGAGGAGAGCAATCTGTAGCGTGACAGATGTATGCATAATATTGAATGGCAATTGATCATTAGAATAATGAAGTTATAATGTTTAAATTTGGAAGAAAGCATTAAGTTTAATATAAATTAATTAATTCATAGCAACTGTGGAAAGAAATCATTATTATAAAGAAAATACAAGTTAAAATAAAAGGAGTTACTAGTGATGAGTCATCCAAGACCAGTCTCATAACCAAAGGTTTTCAAGGTATAACCCAGGAAGGTAAAATAGTAAATAACAAAGCAGTACACAATATGACCAAACCCACAACGAGGGAGAATAAATAAAAGAGAAACCCTAAAATAAGCCAAGATCAACCAATACAGGTTGTGTATTTCTGAATTAAAGAAGAAGATGGAGAAGATCCCAAGAAACCTGATGGCATCAAGAACAGATGGAGAAGATACCAGTCCCAGAAGGCAGGAGAAAAGAAGACTGAAGAAAGAAGAAGAGGGCAGCATCCTGAAGAAGATGTCATGCTCTTATAAAAGACACCCAAATCCCTATATCCCCAAAATAAATATCTAAAAATAAAAGTATAACGAAATAAAAACCACATGTATACAAATTTAAGAGAGAGGAGTGTATAAAGTAAAAGTTTCCTGTGAACTAAGATGAAACAATAATATAGTACCCATGGAACAAATCTCCATTGAAAAAACGCTAACCAATTTATTATGTTAATAAGACTATACGACCATTTAGCATTAACATAATATATAAGTGAAAGTGAACCAGTGATAGTTTTGGGTATTATAAAAAATGAACCTTGTGTTTCATTCTTGGCAATCACAAACATTGGATGCAATGAAATATGCATTTTTCAATGACTTAAAATATGTACGGTGACAATATGTTGTTCATAAGACATGAATCTGTTTAAAATAACATTTTTGTTTTACATGAAAAAAGAAAAACAGATTTCATAGTGCTTTGTGAACGGTTCATACTATTTATTTGTTAATGACAGTGTACAATTCCCCAAAGACAAGGTATAAAAGACTGTATTAAAACTGTAGAATCCTACTTATAATAATAGTTAGAAATAAGAATATAAATATAAGGTTTTAATGTATATAGTACAAGAATGTTTAAAAATGTTTTAGATATAAGGCCATTTGTTTGGGTCTGAAACAACTAACATCAGAACTATAAAAATAATTACCACTTGTAAATAGTAGAGAGTAATTAAGATGTTAGGTAGTACAAAACCTTTGTTGTAAACCATATTTCCATGTTGGAAATGGGAATTTTGTTGCAAAATGTCTGATTTGAAGACAACCATTTATGTAAAAAAAAAAATATTCTTTATTTTGTTTTAACTATTGTTTGTATTGTAACCAATACTAATTGTTTTTGTGTAATTTGAAAACATGTTTAATTTATAATACTATTTGTAAAAAGTCAGAGAGGATATCACACATCATATATTGTTTGTAAATTATTTTGTAAGAAAAATTGTTAAAAAATCATAGGCCAAAAGAATGGAAACCAAACTTCATCAAAACAGAGAAATTGCTCATTTAAATGCAAATAAACAAAAGGGGTTTAGACAAAATAAACTTGAGATCATGCCATATAATTGCACATACCATTTAGAGAGATTTTAATAAATTATATTCAGAATTATAAATAAAAATAAAATGACTAAACTCAGAAATTTAGACATGGGAGTCATATATTTCAGAATAATGTTTCAGAATACAACTAATTCAATTAATTACCAGAAAATAAGGGAATAGGAACCTTTTAATACAATATAGGATTATTAATATTAAATATAACTGATAAAATGGCTGAATTTATATAATGACAGGAAGTAAATTTTGATGTTTTGGACTCTTCAGAGTATACCCAACCTGAAAGTAAAATTACTATTTTTTGGACAGAAACACTATAAAATGGCATTATTTAATCTGAAAATAACCAGAATGAACTGAAAGATTAATTTAAATCAAATCTAGTGAATAAAATTGACAAATAACCAAAGTTTAGGCATTCATATAGTGAAATAGTAAAATGTACACAGGATGTGAAAATATTTTTGAACAATGTTAAGGATAATATTATATGGGCTAAGAGTTTAATTGAAACTGAAGGAAACAGTTAGTTAATTATTGGTAGTTGAACGGTCAACATGACATACCTTTGAAAACGTGAATAACCTAACCTATAATCGTCATACAAAGCGAGTGTATAGTGAGTTATTGTGAAATCGCGAGTGACTTGTAAAATACTTCTGAAACTATCATATTAAAACAGAAACGATCAAGTAACACTCCATAACACAGAACAATATAAATCTACTCCGAAAAACACCATAAAACACTAGAAAACTGTATAATACATTAAACCAAATTAGTGACGGAATCGGAGAAAGTGTTTGAACTAATAATTATACAGATACACTAAATACAACCCAGAATCACTACACCAGTCACTACACAACATATAACAAGAGATTTGCGGACACGAGAACAGAAATATTGCGTCAAAATACATTATTTGGAACGCAGCAGGGACGAGTCACATTTTGATCGACTTGACGGCAGCCATCTTTCTTTGACAATTCCAGTGCCTCTTCGTGGTTCATCACAGCTGTTTGGTGAAAACAATTATTATATTTACAAATTATTATTCAATGTCTGTGTTTATTAATAACTATTAATTTGATTGTAACGTTATACTTTTTAAATATTAGCCCGATTTCTCTGACTTTGGTAATAACTGGCTGTTTAAAGAACCCTATATAATTTTTATATCATATACTTGTAACTTTTTTCGATATCCTGAGAATCGATACTAATCGATAAGAGTCAATATTGCTATTACTTAATAAAATATTAATACTTTTCAATACTTAATAGTTCTTTATTTCTTCAATAATACTAATTACCAATAATATAATTCTAATTGATAATCTACAAGGACTTTACCACCCGTAAGTGAAGATAACCTAAAAAATAGAAAGGTAAACAAATATCGATTGGTTTACAGACAGTCTTATGAGTGGTGATAGATTATTTAAATTATACTAAAACTTTAATAAAAATTTTCAGAAGAGCATTACACTGTTTAAAACTTCACAGCCCTATATTAATTAATTGATCCTAATTAATTAATTAATAAAATTAAAATAATTTTTTTTTTATAAACAATTTTTTTTAAATTTCCTTCAAAACAATAAATTTTGTTTTGAAACGTTCGGCGAAGCCAAGCATATATATTTCTTCATCAACTTTACGCTACTCGACCGGTCTTGCTACCATTGGGACTCGACCAGCTGGGAAACTTAAGGAAGTGTTTCAGGCCAGTAAGACGTCGAGAGCCACACCAATTACACACCAATTAAACACCTTACAACTTACAGATTCACACATCAATCTTATTTATTTTATTACAAATTGGCTAGTCCAAACAGAGGGGCTTGATTACATCGGAGTCACATACTCCATAATAAGTATATTATCAACACACATCTATATTTATTTAAATTTGTTATATTACAATATATATATATATATAAATTGGTTCATAACGTTATCCTACGTCTTCCGATCCCTAGTCTCCATTGGTCTCGATCTAACCAAGACTCTTCTTCGAATTCCCGGTCTCTCATTACCCGGTTGATGCCTTCTCTCCAACTCAACCTAGGTCTTCCTTTTCGCCTACGACCGTATGGTGTACATCTCAAAATTTGCTTGGGGAGTCGATTATCCAGCACTCTTTGCACATGCCCAAACCATCTTAGCTGTTTTGTTTTTATGTCGTCGACAATAGAGTACTCTACCCCCCTTATATCCCGGATTCTGACGTTTCTTACTTTTTCCAGTTTGGACCTCCCTGCCGCTCTTCGCCAATAATCCATTTCAGTAGCTTCCAACAACTTTTCTGTTCTTTGTATTATTTGGCCATATTTCACACCCGTATGACGTAACTGGTTTCACGATTGTATTGTATACACGATGCTTATTTTGGTTTGATATTTGTTGGTCCCACAATATGTTGTTCAGCAATGCTATTGATTTTCTTCCCAGGTTATTTCTTTTTCTTATCGCTTTATCTAGACTACCATCTTGTGTAACTGTTGTTCCTGGATATTTATAGCTACTGCAATTTATTATTTCTTGTTCGTCTTCTAAAATTAAATTATTCTGTTCCTACCAATGCACATATACTCCGTTTTCTTTGTGTTTACTTCAAGGCCCCATTGCTTATATTCCTCTATAAGTTTTCGTGTCATGTATTCCATGTCGTGACAGTCCTGCGCTACCACGACTTGGTCGTCAGCGAAACACAGTGTGTACACTGTGTTGTCAATTAGAGGTACAACGATTGTACAATAAACAAAATATTGCACTAAAACACGGGGGTCGTTAAGGGAAGTCCAACGAGCATTGAAGGAATGAGTTCTTACATTTATCGCACTGTGTGTGTAAAAACCAATAATATTTGAAATCGTTCCGCGAAACAGCGCTGTACGGGGTCGATTTTTTCAATGATCATTGTTTACTACTTGTTTTATTCTTTTTGTCTTTATTGTTTTACTTTTATTTATTTATATTTTAAGTTATTTGATTTTCTATGTAATAAATATTTGCTTTATTAGAAACATTATACATTGATAGAAAAAATTTATTTTTTTAGTTAAGGGGACTAGGTCATGAAAACTTTCAAGAAATTCGATTTTAGTTTTTAGCATTAAACCATTCTCCTTGTCTTCCTGTTTAAAATGATACACATATTGTCATACCAAAAATTTGTTTATATCATCTTACATGTTTATTTCATATGATGTCACCTAATGCGATGTCATTGACCTCCTTCAAACAAACATTTCAATATTCTTTAATAATACTATTGGCTATAAAATGAGGATTCTGGAAGCAAATAAGAGTGTTCTGGAAAAAAATAAGGACAACAGAGTAAAGAAAAGTCAGCTAAAAAGGAAGAGAGATGAGAGTAATGAAGAAGATGTGTAAAGTGCTAACTAGAGGTGTGCTAAACTAGCGTCTGAAAATAACAGGTATGAACGATACCGTTCCAAAAAAATAACACGTACAAATACCTATTATTATATACCTATTATACAAATATATGTATTATATAATTTGTTGTAAAAATAAATGGAAACTAAAAGTATTAACAGTGCTATTTTACACTGTAACTTTATTAAGCTGTTACTGTTTAAAATAAGATAAAAAACAGGAGAATTTATACGCCTATCTCCCTTTGATAGTACTAACTTAAGTTTTCACTAGGAGTAAACAAACTGTCATAGATATAATATTAAATTATTGATTCCATTTTGGTTAGACAAATCAGTTGCGAAATTTAGAATGCAATGAAATGAAATTTAGAGTGCACGTAATAGCACAACAAATAATGTCATAAAAATTACGTGAGATGTGCAGTGAAGTTAAAATCATCTCCGAAATCACATTAACAAAAAGTACTATATTGCCTATTAGCCACTCTGTACTCTGTAGGTTATAACACAATATAATTCGCTTTTTCAAAATTTACCAAGTTTGGTACCTAGTGTAGTATATAATTTGTTATTATAATCTGTATTATATATCTGCATAACACACGAGAATAAATGTAACATCAGTATGAATGTTTTTCATTTATTATAAACAGCTTCGTCTTTTTGGCATAGAGATATTCTGAACCTCGCTGGTTTGCTTCGTTTCGTAGTTGTATGGCAATCGGCACATGCGCATAATCAAGTATTCAGCACCAATAACTGTGACTTTATACTCGTAGTACTCATTTATTCGTCAGTTGCGTAGGGGGGTCCCGCGACTCGGAACAGCGAGGCCGCGAGTAATCGGAACGAGTATTTCGACTATTCAGTTTTCAGTTATCGTTGAATCGGAACAGGTATTTCAACTTTTCAGTAACTTTTATATCCGTTCCACAAATATGATAGTTTCAAAATACCTGTTATAGGTATATCGGCCCACCTCTAGTCAGTACGAATGTTTGAGTACACTACACAATTTCCTCCTGTGACATTACACTGACTCAAGCATGCATACCACTTCGTACGGTCCCACGAATACTAGGCTTACAGTACCAACATACCAGCCCCCTCTCAGTGTGACAATTCTTATGTAGGCCTGCTTTTTTTCCAGTTGTTATTCGACTTTCAACGTATTAGTGTGAGTGACGTTTCTGAGTTTCTTAATTTTACTTCATGTTCCATAAGAAAATGGAAGTACGGTGATGGCGAAAAAAATCGTCTTCGAGATAAGGGCCTATTCTGATTGTATTACTCTCAAAACATGAAGAAAAGTCATTTTCTGAAAAGTGTCTATGTGTAGAATTTTTTCTATGGCGAACGATAACTCCCGCAAATTCAAACAGAATCAAATAATTTGTTCCACATGTGCTCAAGTTGCAGAGGACTCAAGGCCTATTGATTTTGGTGAAGATCGGTTAAGGGAGAGGGGTAGTTTACCTGCACCGTTTTATGTTTTAACAAGAGTAAAGTACTTAGATTTGATAAAGTATCCTGAAAAGAAGGTCATAATAATCAACTGTAGAAAGGAAGATGAAATATGTATAAATTAAAAGGGTAGTCGAAGGGGGAGGGGGTAATTTTCTATAAATGAAAATAATAGTTCAAGGGGGAAGTGATAATTTTTTATATGTGTACCACCTTATCAGCAACAAAGAAGTAGTTTGTTGTTAAATTCCTTCCCTTGGCCGTGGTCCAATGTTTTCTGCAAAACCAGACGTTTCGGCAGTGCCATCGACTGTCATCGAGTGTCATCTCAATGAAAATCGAGTGCGCTGACGTCAGGTGGTATACGTTAGTGACCCATTTCGAAAATAATTTTAAATATAAATCTTAGAACGAACATGGAAGTATGGAAGTTATGTATGGTTATCCATACCGATATCTTAATTAACGCGTACTAAGTTGTTAGTGACGTTTCTAATCTTCTTAATTTTTAATTTACATTAAACAGCAGTTTCCATTGCTATTGCTACCGCAATAAATATTTCATTTTCACGCTACTATTTTTTAGGTTGCATAAAATCTGTACCCGACAATTATCGAATTCTGCGTTTTTTTTCTCCGTATTATTTATTTCTCTGTACATCTTTAATATCTCCGTGTTTAAAGATTTGCTCATTAAACATTTGCTAATTAATTAGATTTGCTAATTAATTGGACTATTCATTTCACTCCGTTAACCTTTTGTTTTTAGAAGGCTAATAGTAGTTTAATCCTGTGCATGCAACGTAGTAGTAATCTGTACTTTAAGTAGTAATGTGTAAGCAAACAAAAGAAACAGAAAGGAATTTTACGCCCGGAGACCAGATCAGAGTAGGAGGCTACAAGATGCCTATGCACGGAATGTGATAATAGCGATACAGTGGCGTGGCGTGGGTATATATATACATAACACCTGTTGCCGGTTGTGATAGGCCTAAAACTTAACCTAAAAATTAATTCGAATTTTTTCTTGTACCAAGTGTTCTTTTTAGAGTATTTTCTATCATTCACTGGGAGAAGAAGAGGGTCCCGGATCTGACTCTCATTATACTTACACAGAATAAATCAGAACACAAATAATCGAATAATAAAGACAAATATCGAGTAATAAAGACAAACTGAGAAACACATGGCTAAACGATCAAAACACAAAGAGCTACGTAGTATCTGCTGCACGTCAGTTCCGAAAACGAACATAGCTGCTAACTGAGGGTTTTGCCGGTTTATACAGCGGCAACACATTGGGTGGACGAATGTGTCCCCCTCCGTAGTTTGTACAGTGACAACTACTATGAGGTCAATGACCATAAGCAGAAAAACTTTGCCGATGTCTGAGCCGGCCAACACAAGACGGTGCAAGTGCCCAGCAGTTCGAAAGTGGCCAGTTTGTCTTCAAGTTTCCCTACTAATATTGTTCGGATTTCAAATTATTCAATAACTAAAGTATTTATTCTGTGATATAATTAATATTATTTTCTCGTACTTCAATACTGTTGCCGCCGGCAACAGCGGTTACATGGACGCCACGCTACTGTTGCGATAGATCCTTGCCAAAAACTACAGATTTTTACTTAATGACGTAAAATTTATTAATTTATCACAACAATTGATTCGTATTATTTATAGGGAATTTACCAGATTTACGAGCTACAATTCGCTTTGTTTAATCGTCTGCTGAAACCGCCAAAACGTTCAAAAGTTCGTTTAAAGTCTTCTGCAATTTCAACACTGTAATAATAATACTTCATCGCGTAAATTATGCACATTGAAATGTCATATGCTGCTGTGCTGCTGTTCCAGTTTGCGCGTAATGGCTTCATTACATGCTGAATATAAATATAACCGTTTAATGGCAGCCAGAAATAGCGAGCGCAGTTATTTAAAACAGAAAGTTTCGGATATATATGTGCTGCAGACATTCCAGTGCCGGTGCGATGCAACAATAGTGGCGCACAGAGTCTTGCTCAACAATTAATCATTGCCGTTTCACTTTTGTTCGCGCTCCGCGGCACCGACACCACTACACACATTACATTGCTCTCCGTTAATAACACACGTCACAATGAGAAATGAAAACATTCCTTCTTTTATTTTCAATTACGTCACTAAGAACATTAATTATAGCGTGATATCGCAAGCAACCGTTGAGCAGGGGTTGTTACGTAAATATAAGTGCGCGAACGCCGCCAGTGTGAGTACTTCGACAAAGTATCGTAAGAAACGAAGAACAACAATTTTAGATCGTTCACATTAGTGTCGTCGTCGTCGTCGTCTTCTTCTTCCATCGGAAAGCAGGAGAATCACCTGTTCCGGTGCCAAAGGAAATAGATCCAACTCACCAATGCTTCCTAGGTCTTACTATACTTCTTTGTCCAATAGGCTTGTGTTGCCAAACTTCCTTAGGCGACCTGCCATCCGGCATCCTATTCAGATGAGCAATCCCTCTCTCTTTCCTTTCCAAAATGCATATTTCTTCATTCTAGAGTCTCTCTCTCTCTATTCGTGTGCGGCCTTTGACAGATAACAAGAATCTCATCTCCGATGTATGTAATCTACTCGGATGTTTCATCACCTGAACCAAAGTCTCAGAACGATACAGCAAGACTGGCACAGCCATTACCTTATCAAATTTGTGAGGAGTCTCTTTCTTTGTTTACCTTGACAACGCATGGTGAATTGATCGACATATTCACTAAAATGTTGCCAACATCATGATCATGTCATCAGTGTTTTAACTCGGCGTTTGGCATTTGTCTGTCTGCCTACCTGTTTGAGGTATAAAGATATTTCACGATAATTTTTGAGCGCATCAACTGATTTTCGTAAACTTGGTACGCGTCTCCATGCTTTCACTCTAAAGAATCCTGTTGTTGCTGAGATTGATCCCAGTAGACCACGGCCTAACAGCGCGGCAAATAAGGTTTCCCAGTACGCTGACGCCGGCCGCGAAAGCCTTGGGAATAAATTTTATTCTTCGTATTGTTTAAATTAGCAGCCATCCTTACTATTTCTTTTATGAATTTGCTAACTGCTATAATTTTTTTTTTATTGTTCGACTAAGCTTTTCGTCATTACTGACATCTTCAGGTCTTAAACAACGTTGTTTAAGACCTGAAGATGTCAGTAATGACGAAAAGCTTAGTCGAACAATAAAAAAAAAAAAAAAAAAAAATTATAGCAGTTAGCAAATTCATAAAAGAAATAGTAAATTTTATTATCTGAACTGACGAGGACTTTGAGAATATTATTTGTACTTAAAACAAGAGAAAACCAGAAGTAAAAGAAAAAGAAAGATGTATAAGCGTTTTTTAATCCTATTGAGCGGTTCACCAAACGTAAGGCTAATTATATTAGAACTGTATACTAGTCTACTTACAAACTATACTGTTTTATATAGCTTCCAACCTGTCTGAGTTAACCCAGAAGTGATTAAATAGCTCGTTATTGAAATGATTACGAAATCTGTCATGAACAGTTTAACAAACTACTAGGTTGTCACAGACTGGACGATCCGAGGCGGAAATAATAATAATCATTAAATTCATAAATCCTCTTTACAGCTGGCAGTAGAGTGAATCACGTGGTGTTCAGTGGTTCGGATTATACTGTCGGGTTACGAAGAAGGGGGGGGGGTCCCTAAATGAGTCAGACTTAACCGGATTTTTGACACCCTTGGATGAATTGAAAACCTCCCCAACCCTATGATTTTAACATACCGCATTCGAGATGTAACACAATACCACGAGAGTGTGGTTATAAAATGACCACGTGAGAAACATGAGAGAGACTGCAGTCGGACTTATCACGTGCGTCACAAGGTCTGACCATGTGTTAAATGTGTTCCAGCCAAGTATGAAACGCACATACTTCTGACAGGTGCTATAAGCAAATATATAGAAGCTTAAAGTTTGTTTAAAACAGAATACGGCAAAATGTCTTATGATTATTGAAATGAAATAAAACGATAATTACAAAAAGTTAATTTTTATTCATTTTCTTAACGTAAACTCATATTCATTACATTATAGTCTCCAAGTCGCGCGTATAAGTATTAAATTATAATATTTGTAAACACTTGCTTACTCACCAAGTCACTTGTGACTAATTTAAAACTTTCAATAACTGCGCGTTTCAAGGATAAATCCTCAACCCTTCTGGAGAAGTCGTCAAAAAATAAAAAATGTTTACCAAACATCACAGCGACCTGGTGCGCACCACTACACGCAATCGCAAACGACTGACCATCGTTATCGCCCGAGATTATTGCTGCACAGCGATTACCCGCACGTATTTCGATATGTATGCCAGTATTATATAGACGGTTTGATTTAAAAGAGAGTTAATGCTTAAGTAGCTTGTCGGCTGACAGTTTTGAGCCCTTATATATATTTATATATATATATATATATCTCGTACTCCTCTATGGCGTCCATGTACAGGGACATTTCGAAGACCACATCTAATTTTGCTCACCACCTGATGCAATACAAGCACAGCTATACGGATTTCCACAACTAATTTTAATTTGCTCCATAATTGTAAAAATGGAGAGTACATGGACTCCATAGAGGAGTACGAGACATATAAGGCCTCAAAATTGTCAGCAGACAAGTTACTTAATGATAAACTCTCTTTTAAATCCAACCGTCTACATAATACTGCCATTGATATCGAAATACCTACGGACAATCGCGGTGCAGCAATAATCTGGGGCGATAACGATGGTCAGTAGTCGATCGCGTGTAGTGGTGCGCACCAGGTCGCGGCGAGGCGTGAAGTGCTACAATAATGTGTTCTTAGATGACATATTTACTGTGATGTTTGGTAAACATTTTTGATTTTTTGACGACTTCTCCAGAAGAATTGGTGTTTTTATATAAACTGATGATGAGGGTTTATCCTTGAAACGCGTAGTTATTGAAAGTGCTTACTGGCTGTCGCAGTGTTTCTCTCTCTCTCTCTCTCTCTCTCTCTCTCTCTCTCTCTCTCTCTCTCTCTCTCTCTCTCTCTCTCTCTCTCTCTCTCTCTCTCTCTCTCTCTCTCTCTCTCTCTCGGGGGCACAGTCACACATCGCGGTGTGTTCCTCGTCCTCTAGAATCAGAACGATCGTAGAATATACGCAAAATCAAATCAATGCGATTTTAGACATCGCAACACATCGTTGAATTTCTTCTTCAGGCCTTGAACGTAACAAGCCGTTGCGCATTCATTGATTTGGGTACAACACCTGATAGAGCTGTAGATTTCTTCCTGGACGAAAAGGATTCCGAGAAGACCCGGTCTCGGTCAGTTGCGAAGGAACAACGTTTTTACCTGTTCGTACGCGGTCAGTTGCGCCCCGCACTTTCACTTACTGACAGAATCTGTCATTTAGAAACGTTCTATTCTGAACTTCGATGAGACTTAAAATCTGCAACTTTTCATTTGTGCGAGTAACCCCTTTCTTCCAATATTTTTGTTACGTTAGGTTACATTAGGTCAGGTTAGATTAGGTTAGCTAGGAATTAATAGAATTATAATGGTAATTTCTATTATTATTATATTATTATCAGAACATGAAAATGCAATTGATCGGAACCGACCGGGTTCAAATTTCCTCGTCGGTCGCAACAGATCGGGTTTTATACGATTGTGTCGAAAGTGAGGTTAGGAGGTGCAGGAGATGGAGGAGGGTAGGGAAGGGGAGGAGAGGGGGAGGGGGAGGGGTGAGAAGAAGAAGGAGGAGGAGAAGGAGAAGGAGAAGGAGAAGGAGAAGGAGGAGAAGAAGAAGAAGAAGAAGAAGAAGAAGAAGAAGAAGAAGAAGAAGAAGAAGAAGAAGAAGAAGAAGAAGAAGACATGAACGAGATGGAAAACTAAGAGAAACTAATAAGGAACTCGAGGTAACTTTCGCGAAACTACAGTTAACACCTCTGGGAAGTGAAAATTCAATAACAGCGAGTGCAGAGCATTACAATGTAGCAGCTTCCTGGAAAAATCTGTGAACAGCTGTTGCACAAAATCGCGTGCTCAATTCGCGAACAGATGTTTCTGAGGCAATTACCTTCCGGTACGTGATGCCAGACTTATCAAATGAAGTGCTGCTACTACTTAATACAAATGTTGCAAGTGTTACTGTCAGAAAAACACATTTCCTTCGCGTATCATTTTCCTCGTGTCAGTTGTCTGGTACTAACAGAAAACTTTCCAGAGACACTAATGCTGCCCTACGTGAGCTTCATGGTAAATACAGCTGTAATAGATGCATTCTGAATCCAATACTCATTGATACGCACAATTCCAGTTTCTCTTTTCTTTCTTTAAATTTTATTTTTGTAATTTTTTGTTCATTTTCAGTGCTACTTAAAGTTCAACGATTTGACCATAGCGTTGCAGTTTACATAAGGCAGTAGTTTTAGATTATTAAGTAAACCTTATGAGAGGACATAGGATGGGCAGAAGTGTGTTTAATATTATATGTTATGCAGACGACGTTATACTAATAGCGGAAAATAAAAGTGACTTAAAAAGACTTGTGTACAATTTTAACAAAGCATGCCAGAAATATAACAAGAAGATAGGGGAAGAGAAAACAAAATCAATTACAATTTCACATGACCCATTAAGGCGTAAGCTTGTGATAAATGACAGTAGGCCTATAATAGAACAAGTAATGCAGATAGACTACTTAGGAACAAGGCTTACAAGTAACAGTAGGGTTGATGAAGAAATAGAACATCAATTGATGATAGCAAGAAGAATTGCTGGTTGCATGAATAACCTTTATATGGAATAATAAATACCTCACACAAGAAGCAAAAACTAGGGTACGATAGGTTGCTATACAATAGTATAAGAGAAACGTATAATGCAACAGATATTAATTCTTGGATTGCGGAAAGAAGAAGGATATGGATTGAACACATCAAGAATGAATGACACAAGACTAGTGAAAAAGGCAAGAGGTTGCCAACGAAAAACACCAAGATTGGTCGCCCAAGGAAGAGGTGGAGTGACAACATGTAGGATCGTTGTTATAGAACAGGACAGAGTCCTAACAAGAGAGTTAAAGAAGAAGAAGAAAAAGAAGAAGAAGATCAAGCTCATGGTACCCCTAAAGACAACCTCAGATTATTGTCAGTTTAAACGCTGGGAAGTGTAGCTTAAGCTATATATTAACGCACTATTTGAGAACAGTCCTTCGGAGCTTTCCAGTTGATGATTACATAAACCGAAATTCAGGTTTACATAACGTATGCAAACCTTCAATGGGTCGCGAAAAACTACCACGCTGTCGGTAGGTCACACGTCAGCAACCACGTCTAGGAACCACTGGCTGCAACTGGTCTTGGCTACAGAATTATATATATGTCGGCTTCTAAACGATATTCAACGCCTTCCGACCTCACAATTTGATCGCCATTCCCGTCTGTTTAAGGCTTGCTCTTCGGGTAATCCTTTCTCCCTTATGGTCCTTCTGATGTTGTCGTCCCACGTTCACCTGGTTCGTCCTTTGTTCCTACTTCTGAATGACCTCCGATTTCAAATTACTTCCGGAAGTCTATCATCGACCGTGCCCATATCAATTATCGTCTTCCTATAGTTTTTATTACGATTTCCTCAGTTCCCCTAACATTTCTGATTGTATCATTTCCAACTCTGGCCAGTCGTGATTTTCTAGCATATCTCCTCAGGGCATCCATCTCTACCGCTTCTAGTCTCCTCCTGGCCGATTCGTTCAGCCGCCAAACCTCTGCCCCGTATATTGTTATACTCTTTACTGTATTATCGTATATCCTTATTTTTATACAGTATGTTTTGATATATTCTTGCTCCACCATATTCCATTGAATCTTTTAACCGCACATCTTCCCTGCTGTATTCTCCTCTTGATGTCCTTCGTGTCTCTACCATCGTCATCTGTTATCACGCCGAGACAGATGTATTGATTACAAGGTAATATTTTCCCCAGTCTCGAGTTCTACTGTACTGCTAGAGCCCTCCTGTGCACACATATTTCGTCTTAGCTGAGCTGGTTTCACATACTCTTCACATACCTTCCTGGACATACACTCCAGGCCATATTTATCCTGTAGCACTATCACGTGATCATCGGTAAACTGTAAACTGTAATATATACACGTTCCGACAGTACCCATCAGGGGCATATTTATCCAGTATCACTATGACGTGATCATCGGTAAACTGTAATATATACACGTTCCGACAACTTCAACTACAGTACCCCTCAGGGGCATATTTATCCTGTATCACTATCACGTGATCATCGGTAAACTGTAAACTGTAATATATACACGTCCCGACAGTAACCCTCAGGGGCATATTTATCCTGTATCACTATCACGTGATCATCGGTAAACTGTAATATATACTCGTTCCGACAGTACCCCTCAGGGGCATATTTATCCAGTATCACTATCACGTGATCATCGGTAAACTGTAAACTGTAATATATACACGTTCCGACAGTACCCCTCAGGGGCATATTTACGGGAGGAGACGAACAGGATAGTACCCCCAAAGGGTCGGAAAAGTTGAGGAATTTTGTTTCTCTTAATTTTTAGGTTATTTTATTAATTTTTTAGGTCTGTACACTAATATATTAGTAACTCTTTTTTAAATATTCAAACAGGTTCACCACACAGCATTAGCGTAGGCCTATATGTTTGAAATATAAAGTATAAGAAAATAAATTCAGTCAATAAGTATCTTGTAAACTATATTTCAATAACACATAACTTTATTGTGTTATTACCGTTTACTTTAATTGGACTGATTTCAGCCACTTTGAAGATAGTAATGTTGATTAGTTTTAACTCGTTTTTTTCTTTTAGGCCTATATGAAGCTTGTCCGACCCCGGGCACCCCCAAGACCAAATTCTAGATACGCCACTGAATCCCCTACATTTCCTTTTCCACGTGATCAGGTCTCGCTCTATACATATTGTTACGACGGCCTACTGATCGTCGTACGGTACAGTGGAAAACAAAATACAAGACACCAATTAAGTCACTAATCAGCAGCTTTAATTATCACAATTACACAGTTTGTAATCAACAGGATAGTCTCTTACAACGAATAAAATAAAAAAATTGTTCACACACAATAATAATGTCAACGAGTCTCGCACAATTATGAAACACATAACACTTCGCCACAATACTTCGAACCGCACCGGAATAATTCGCCACTAAAACTGAAACTGAGCGTCGATGGAGTCTTGTATTTATACCCTGTTGAGATCCCAGCATATTCCATAATACGCGTCTAATAAAAAACATTGAGCGTAATTGATTGCGGCTTTGAACACAGCTCGCGCGGATCGGTATTGTCTGGAATAGTCTCGTTGCGGACGCGTGACAAGTGTCACGTAATTGTCCTTCATCTTAAAGTAGCAGCAATATGCACACACACACACACACACACACACACACACACACACACACACACACACACACACACACACACACACACACACACACACACACACACACACAGCCGGGCTCCGCTGGAATAGCCAAAAAACACGTAGCATCTTCTGTAATGTCTTAACAATATTATAAACAATGTCGGTGATTCATATGCCCCTTGTCTTAACAATGTCGGTGATTCATATGCCCCTTGTCTTAACAATGTCGGTGATTCATATGCCCCTTGTCTTAACAATGTCGGTGATTCATATGCCCCTTGTCTTAACAATGTCGGTGATTCATATGCCCCTTGTCTTAA
The DNA here is from genome assembly GCA_034769895.1 of Magicicada septendecula. Lineage (NCBI taxonomy): Eukaryota > Metazoa > Arthropoda > Insecta > Hemiptera > Cicadidae > Magicicada > Magicicada septendecula. The sequence continues at coordinate 57,147,443 of CM068374.1, forward strand.
CAATGTCGGTGATTCATATGCCCCTTGTCTTAACAATGTCGGTGATTCATATGCCCCTTGTCTTAACAATGTCGGTGATTCATATGCCCCTTGTCTTAACAATGTCGGTGATTCATATGCCCCTTGTCTTAACAATGTCGGTGATTCATATGCCCCTTGTCTTAACAATGTCGGTGATTCATATGCCCCTTGTCTTAAGACTCTGTAACTGTGGTAGGAGTAGCCTATGTCCTGGTGATAAATATTTTCTCACTCGATCTTTCAATGTAGGCCTACTTCCTCTATAAAGATTCTGACTACAAATTATGTCCCGTAATATATAAACAATTTAACCAGATGTTTATTCATTAAATTTTTTGCTATAAATTTTCATGGTTTTCACATTTCAGGAACCCCACAGTGCAAAACCGTTATTATTATTCCGGCTGTACAATGTTTACACATTTTCCAAAACCAAAGATTACAGGATTGATTGAATTCTCATCTTCCACTGCTGATTAACAAAATGTTAATCTTGTCAACAAAAGACTCTTGTCAACTCTGGACCCTCTTGACAGAGTTGCAGTGAACATTTAAGCAAAGAAATTCGGGATCTGACCAATAGTGACGTCGCTTCTACGTGAGGACTCAAAACAAACACGCGAACAGTTCAGCAGGCCTAGCACAATATTTTGTTCATGTGTGTGTGTTTATTGGTAGGAAAGATAACGGTTATCAGAGTGGGATACGATACGTAGATGGTAATCACAAGCGGAGAGGAGGTTTCTACGTAACAGAAGACAACGACTACTACTATTATTAGTGTTCAATGTCACAGTTTCCAGCATACGGGCACTCATTTGCATGCATGTCTTTTCAATTTCGCGCACATACACACACCACAACATAGACGTCTTACTGTATTCAAATAATCCACCACTGTGTGCACTGTTGAAGTTCTATTTCTGTACATGCAAACGACTATATCTGGTTAATTATGAAACATCCAATCGGAACAATCGGTAAAAGTTCGCCGATATTTCTTCTCAGATTATTTAAAGTCTTTCAACGTAAACGTCGTTGGTGTGACGTTTATTTTTAGCGCAACGCTCAAGGGTTAGTTGAACAGTTCAAGAAGCGACATGTACAGCGTACAGGTAGAACTAAAATGATTCGTCCGTTGTTAAGATTTATCCAATTAATGTTATTATTATTTGGTGTTCTAGCCTAAGGCAGGTCTTCAAATGGTAAGAGCTCTGTAAGCTGTCCTATCGCATGCCAGTCTTTTCGTTTCTTCGCAACACCCTCTGATTTTAATGCTGTCTATTAACTTCATCCTTCTACGCCCTCTTGTTTTTCTCCTTCTAATGACACCCTCCATGGCAGTTGTAAGCAAGCAGTCTCTTCGTAAACAATGACGTAACCAATTCCTTTTCCTATTTTCTATTACCTTCAGGATTCTTCTCTCTTCCCCTATTCTCCTTACAACTTCACCATTCCTTACTTTATCAACCCACCATTGCTCGCCAAACCCACATCTCAAATGCTTCTAATCTTTTCTCATCCTCTTTCCTCAGTGTCCACGTCTCTGCACCACATAAAGCAACGCTCCACACATAACATTTGGCCAACCTTTTTCTTAAATTCTTATTAATTTTGCCACACAGCGGCCTGTAAAAGATTCCATGTCCCATGCCATCTTTCTTCTTTTCAACACTTCCTAGTTCTGTGTTATACCTACTTCCTTTGGTATTTTACCTCGATGCATTCCCCTCCCGTAGATCAATTAATGTAAAAACCTGTTAATTTCCAAATATATCTGTCAACGTATTCATTGCTTGACACTTTTTTTGAAATCTACGTGTCACGTGTGTAACGCAATGGACAAAACGACGAATTCAATTGTAACAATGGTCTAGCACCAGCAACGGAAATTCACAACTACATTGTAAATGTGTTAGCGTATACAGCACCGTCAAAAACAATGGGTTGTAAGTGGGCACTCGAGATTAAGCGTGGTCGTACGGGCACTGAAGATGGGCCGCAGTGGACGCTCAACAAGAGCACAACTCCAAAAGCGGCAACCACAAAGGTTTTTCGCAACAAGTCCTGGAGTTAAAATATAATCGTACAGACGCTCATGTGAGACGCCTATGATCTCAACAACGTTATCTACACTCAATCGGCGGTCTTCCAACGCCGTGTATAAACTCTGTCCAATGGTATCACAAGTTGTTTCACTTTTTGGTCGTCCAGTGCAGTGACTGCCTTCAATGCTCGTACAAAAACGTTTAAAGTCCAGCTTCCACTTACAAACCATTGTATTTGAAGGTGCAGCACCTCCTATTAAACATTTACCATTTCTATTAGCGCTAGGGCTTTTTCAACTGACAATTCAAACACACCACGACGTTTGATTTTGTCCGTTTTCCAAAACACGCGTGATACGTAAATTTCAAACACCTGATTAACGATTAATAAATTGCCAGATAGATTTTAAACCACTTTGATGACATGTTGAGAGCGTGGTAATCCAGACTGATTTCGGGAATACAGCTTAACAAATCAATTTGAATGGGTTCCCTGGTATAGGCCTATGCGGATGACATGGTTCTTATTGAAGAAAACGAGGGTGATTTACAAAGAGCTATGTTTCAATTACAAGAAGTGGCAAGAGAGTACTCACTGACAATTTCAGTAAGAAAGACCAGAACCATGGCCTTTAAAGGTAAATATCCAGTGAGGACTAAGATAGTTATAAACAACAGCACTTTAGTACAAGTGAACCGTTTCAAATATCTCGGCTGTGCAGTAAGCTATGAATCAGAATATGATAAAAGAGAGAAGATAAATAAATTTACGAATATTTGTGGTACGATTCATAGAAATCTTAGAAATAAAACAAGACACAGCACAAGGATTAAATTTTATAAGACAATTGCAATACTCACGTTGATTTATGCGAATGAGGCGTGGGGCATGACAAAAAAGGAAAGCGGCCAAGATTCAGAGTGCTGAAATGCAGATTCTTCGAAATACTTTAAATTATATTTTGCAAGATAGAATAAGGAATGAGTATATCAGAACAGAATTCGAAGTACGTAAATGACATAAATGAAATCATTTCAATTTACAGAAGACAATGTTGGGATCATCTGCAAAAATGACAGAGGATTGATTGCCGAAAGCGGCACTGAACTATAAAGCCATTGGTAGAAGAGACGTGGGTCGTCCGATAATGAGGTGGGTGCCGGGACAGGTTTATATAACCTAATCCTTGAAGAGGAGGAGGAGGAGGAGGAGAAGGAGGAGGAGGAGGAGGAAAATTACAATGGTACGGACTCAGAAAAATGGACACAAAGAATGGGACACGAAAGAGGTTGCCAAAGAGAGTTATGGAATGGACCCCACCTGGAAGAAGGAAAAGAGGAAGACCACCTGTCACCTGGATATAAGAAATTCAGACAATACTGAGGGAAAGAGAAATTGAAGAAGATCTTTGGATGAACAAGCAGCATCATTTACATTATGATGGACTCATGGCTACATTTACATTATCCTCAGTTGATCCACAATTGATGTATAACCTAAGTATATTGATGCACAATACTTACAGAGACAGTACTTATAAAATACACTAGAATGTTCTGTAAATGTTGTAATGACCAAAAATTTTAATTTTATAAATTTTGATCGAGAAGTGCGTTACACAGGTCGAGTCACCCAACCCAAGCCAGAAGTAATAAATAAAGGGACAACTTAACAACATGTCAACTGGACGCTTGCTAGGAAACAATGAAAAAACGCCTGACACAACACTACAATAGAAAGTAGGATCGACTGTGATAGACTCGGTTCAACTCAGATTTACAGCACCACAACAAACTAAACAAAGGATACAGTACGGTGGCACAGATACGGAGAAATTGTAGCGAACACACGCTGTAAGGTTAATTTGGAGCGTGCCAGCAATAAGAAAAGGATACTCACACAAAGGGTTTAGGAGAGTCTTACCCCGTATGAAGACAAATATATGTCTGTGAATCTGTGTCCCCGTATTTTCTGTGTTATATATGTAAGCCCTACTTGTGAAAAATTATTTGTGATATCGGAACATAAACAAGGTGGCAACAGTGATAGGACTGTTTTATTTCGATCGCTGCTTTGAAGACGACAGCTTATAGGTGAATATATCGTCCACTACGAAAAGACAGACGCTTGAAGAAAATATCGATATGGAGAACCATACATGACTTTCACGTTCTAAGATGTATATTTAAAATCATTTTTGAAATGAAATATTTCCGTAGAAACTAATTCTTTCTTCAGCCTTAACAATAATACTGTGGTCACTAACGTATACCACCTCACGTTAGCGCACTCGATTTTTACTGATGATGGCAGTCGATGGCATCGCCGAAACGTCTGGTTTTGCAGAAAACATAAGACCACGGTCAAACAGCCCGGGAAGGAAGTTTAACAACAAACTACTTCTTTGTTGCCGATAACGTAGTACACGTATAAAAAATTATCCCCTGCCCCTTCAACTATAATTTTCATTTATAGAAAATTACTCCCTCCCCCTTCAACTATCCTTTTCATTTATTGATATGTCATCTACCTTTCTACAGTGGATTATTATGACCTTCTTTTCAGGATACTTTATTTATCAAAATTAAGTAATTTACTTTTTTTTAAACGTAAAACGTTGCAGGTAAACTACCCCTTTCCCCTCAACCGATCTTCACCAAAATCAATAGACCTTGAGTCCTCTACAACTCAGGCACATGTCCAAAACATTATTTGATTCTGTTTGAATTTGCGGTAGTTATCGTTCACCATAGAAAAAATTCTACACACAGATAGACACACAGACGTTTTTTGGAAAATTACTTTTCTTATCGTTTTCTCGTTTTGAGGGTAGCACAATCAGAATAACCCTTATCTGCAATAGCCTACGATTTTTTTAGCCATCACCATACTTCCATTTCCTTATGGAACATGGAAGTAAAATTAGTATTCGAACAAGCAGGACTTTTTCTTGCTCCCAACTGCGAAATGATCCAAAATACACGCGGCGAGCATTTATAACGACTTGAAAGGTGTCCTAAAAAATACATTTTTTGGCGTTATCAAATTGATTGTCTGTAATGCTAATGGAATAATGTTTTAATTAAACATTAACACTGAAACAATACAAACGATCCGCGTTGTTTGCTCGCACCAATTTCCTGCACACGCGATTCCCCACAACGACAACAAAAGCGGCGTCTGTTTACAAAATGGCGGCCACTGTTGTGGGGGTTGCGTTGGTTCGCGCAACAATCAACTGAAACAATGTGACTAACCAGTTATCTGATAAACGTTAATATCGGCGGCGAACGTAATTTAATCAATTATGATGAGCATTGTGTGCTTTTGTTTGCACCGCGTTTCCAGCGACGATTTCCTGCGAAATGTAAATTCACAACACTCGTCGATCGATGAAGAGTGGGGAGAAATAATTGTTCGCACTGCGTTCGAAACTCCAGCTAGAAACAATGCGTTATTTAATATTAAGTAGTTTTTCACAGAATGTGGAGTTTGATTTTGAAATATACTTTCATATATAACGGATATCCTTTGTGACTTTCGAGGAAGGCCAGCGATAGGAGTGTTGCCCTCCGTTTCATTCGGAGATCACCCTCCGAGATTCTTCATTCACTAGTAGGCCTACCGGTTGGGAAGCCTTCCTCTTCCGCCTCTAGGACAGTTAATCGGGCGGCCGATGAAGAGGTGGAGAGAGCTCAGTTGTAACGACGGACGGTGTAGTAGGCTTTGGGCCTTATACTTGCACAGATTGAGAAGAATAAGAACACCTGCTTGGTTGGTGTGTCACATGGTTGGTCTCCTCACACACCAACTTCCTGCACTGCCTTTCCTGTTCCCGGCTACGAACTGCGCGAACCATTTCATGTCTTACAATTTCATCTGCATCTGTCTCATTTTTTGATCTTAAAACGAGACCAATCCGTTTTTCGTCTTCCAGCTCAAATGTCGTCGCTTGTTAGCAGACACTCTTCGCCTAACATATAATTCGTCTTACTTCTTCCATTTCTCTTAAAAGTCATCTCTCCGATCTGTTGTATTGACGGACGACGTAAGTAGGCTCTGAGCCTTACTTATACGTGCGAAGAAGAAGAAGAAGAAGAAGAAGAAGAAGAAGAAGAAGAAGAAGAAGAAGAAGAAGAAGAAAAAAGAAGGAGGAGGAGGAGGAGGAGGAGGAGGGGAGGGGGAGGAGGGGGAGGGGGAGGAGAAGAAGAAGAAACATGGAATTTCGCTTAATTAAAGTCACTCATTATTGCATCCATTCTAAAAAATTTGATTTCCACTTCAATGTGAAGACGTGAGGCTTGTTTCACGTACATTAGCCTATATTGATAATTTTACTACAAACAAAATTAATTACGATTTACTCGTAAACAGAACAATGTATGTCAAACCAATTTTTTTATAGCGTTTTTAAAAATGTATGAAGAACTGAAAAATTGTGATTTTTTTACTCGACTGGTGCATGTTATAACACAGAAATTAGGCATATCGCAATTTTAAAAACTACAAAACAAAATTATCTCAATTTGAAAACGCTGTAGGTACATGAATTTTCACTGAACACCAACCGAATCAAACATCACATTAATTGTAATTCAACAATATTCAAAATTATCACACATACAGGCCTACAATAAATTATTACGAGAGTGTAAATTAAAATGCGGTGTTTTTTATACATAGATTTTACAGCTGGAAACGGTATCGTAGGTAGAAGCGCAAATCAAATTGGTTTATTTAATGGGAGGCTCATCTTTCATGCGCTGTAGAAGACAGGGGGGAACGAGGCTGCGTCATGTTGTGTTTACGCTGCCCAGAGCACCAAAACCGTCCCTTCGTGTATCCACATCTCGGAAATCGGAAACGGATTGAAGCGTTTATTGAAAGTAAATTCTTAAGGATTTTATTGAAGTTTTCTCGATTTAGACAACTTAAAACCGATGTTTTCAGGTGAAATTCGATTTCGATTTCGATTTTCCATCCCATGGAACAGGACCATTACCTATTCCCGCAAAACGATGATGACAATGTCATCATTTAAAGTATTGAGCAAGCAATACAAAACGTGTATTTTATTTAAATGTGAAGCTTTAATTGCAAATATGTAGCCTACTACTCGAACTATATAGACCTACAATAAATTAACGAACACGTGTAGATCTATTTTCGGACGAGGAAAGTTTATTGTTTGCCTTAATTAATAATTTTAGACTAAAACACTGACCCAATTCACAAATCAATATTGTCTCACGACCAGTGGCGTAACTAAGGGGGGGGAGTGGATCAATCCCCAATGAGCTATTAAAAAAACCTGGTGAAATTCCATAATCACTTAACGTGCGCCTTTGCCTATTTATAAGCCAGTTTTGTGTTAAAATATTGCTTAAAAATAATTGTCTAATTGTCTGAGCTAATATATACACCACAATCACACACAATAATACCAGTTTAAAATACCAAAAAGCAACAGGAAACCATAACAACAACCAACCAAAACACAAGTACTCAACAAGATACAAAATTAAGAAGGCTGAAGATGGGGACAATATGATTCCCGAAACATGTTCCAAATAAGGGAAAAAACATCTTGGGGCAAAGAAAAAAAAAAAAAAAAAATATATATATATATATATATATATAAACAATTTGCCACTATGTAACGAAAATTACTTACAAGATCGCCGTCTCTAAATAATTATAACTGTAAGTTTAGGAGACATTCAATAGAAAATAACTTTCCAAACGCTTGGAGTGTTTAACAGCTCATTCAGTGAAACGAAATGCAATTGATAAACTGTCGCCCCCCCCTATCATCGCACTGCGTCCCTCCGCGATCCCCCTGCTGCCTGTCACAGGAAGTCAACATCACTTATGGAAAGAAACCTTTCTTCATTAGTCGCATAGAATCGAAAGAAAAATTTTAATGTGAAACGACTCGGAATCCATTTGAAAAGGTCCCGAGTTATTAGCGGCTTATCGGTAAATGGTATCAGAAGGTCAATTAGAAGAACAAGGGCGAACGAGTGGGGTAGTTTTGATAAAGTTACAACACCACGAGAATCCTGGTGATGAGAAGGGGATAACGGGGGGGGGGGTGGACTTGGGAGAATAAAACGACACACACGTGAAAGAAAGAGACAACCGCGTGTCACCCATTCGTCACTCTCTCTCTCACACACACACACACTCTCTCTCTCTCTCCCTCGTTTCTTATCCTTGTTACTTAACGCCGAATTTAAAAGAGTTTTTCTTACCTGTATAATGACGTGCCTTGGGAAGTGTCAGATCTCCAAGGTTTTAGATCCAATCAAGACGGGAGCGCGCCCAAATTCTCGTCTCCTGGAATCACTTTGACGTCGTTATTCTTCTTTTCTACTCGAACAACAACAACAACAACAACAACAAAAACACTAGCTACAATTATTATATAAAACACACTTCAAACTGTTCAACTGGTTTTTCGTAAAGCACCACTTATATTATCCGAAACGATGTGTTTATTGTGAAACTAAGGTAAAAAACTCTTTCACACTAAAAAAACTCGTTGTTTTCCAACCACTGTAACGAAGCCGGACGAACTACAATTATAACGGATTACCAGACTTGCTGACACACTAGAAAAAAAAATAACGCAGCTAAGCAAGCGAGAAAATATTTTTAAAATCTTTTTTAAAAGTGTAAGCTAGATTTTTTTTTAGTGAATGAATAATTTCTTTAAGCAAATTCTGTATTTATATTTTCAATTTGTTAACCTACTAACAAAACGCGGGAACGTTAAAAATATTATGTCTTTTTTTGCCTTAATTCTGAATTTTAAAACACTACTTTTAAGATATTTTTGTAATTTACACGAGGAGAAATTCACTTCGCGTGCATAACTGTATTGTTGGGAAAATGCTTGTGTTTTCTCTCAAATGCACTTCACCGCATTGATGCACCCTCTTACTACACTGCACTAGCTCTCTACGTGATGAAAATGGCGGGGGTATCCATGGCAACGCAGCGGTACCAATACACCATGTTTTAATTCGTCAATTGTGCCAACCTGAAACAGAAAAAAAAACAACGTTCTAATTAACACCGGGTTTTAATTAAAGTTAACACGTAAATCTGCGAGATTTATTGAACAGTTTTAGTTATTTTATTATTTTTGTTAATCTACGGAATGCGAGCGATTCGCTGAAAATATAAAATATTTTTTTACACGCTACTACAAAAACATAGTACGATATTTCCTGATTTGTGTAAACCTATGCTTTCTACACACAACACATGATATGTATACAACAAAGGTGAAACAGTGCAATACGTAAGACGTAAGGCCCGTTTGTCCTTGCGTGGCTGCGAACATGATTTCCCATGGCTCTTAACGACCTGGTGTGTGTGCGCCTTTGGAAGAACTGAAGATAAAGGAAAAGCACTGGGCTGGGTCAAATGAGTGGCTTCAGGGGTACATATATTTAATCAAGGAAAAGGCAGTTAAGAGAGAAATATGATGCCTCGAGAATCCCCCCCCCCAACAAACTTCGGATTCAGGGCAGAAGAAAAACAAGAATTAAACAGCAAGATGTTCGAATCGCTGGAAATATAAAATATTTTTGCATCATCATCATCATCATCATCATTTTCTATGGTGCTTCACAACGATTTGCTGAGTCTTGACCTCCTCCAGAAGCCTTCACCAACGTTCCCAATATGACGCGATGCCTCTCCAGATGTCACTCCAAGTAGTTTGGCATCACTACTCACATTATCAGTGAATCGTAGCTTTGGCCTGCCTGTCTTTCTTCGTCCACCCAAAGGTTTGGCGCATTTAGTAGCTCATGCAGTAAAATGAGATTCATGCATGCAGGACGGTCTTCCGTCATTCTCATCAAATATCCGGCCCACCTCAACCTTGATAATTATTTATTTATTTTTTTTTTTTTTTTGTATCGGCCATCTAAGGACCACATGCCAATTTCGATTCTTTATTCTTTGTCCTTTTCTTTTTCTCCAAAATTCTTTCATCTTTTCACTGTCTGTCTTCTTCTTGTCTTCAGTCCACTTTGAACCTGCTTTTTGCTCTCTCCTACCCTGGACTCTTTCCATTTTTAACACTTTTGCCCGAAAAACTTCTCTTTCAATTGCTTCTTCCGCGTTTATATTATTTTTCTCTAAATCCTTCAGGACTTCTTTAATCCAACTTGATGTTCACTTGGTTTTTCGTAGACCTAATATTTTCCTAATAGTTCGTCTTTCCGATATTTCAAGTTTGTCTAAATTATAATTCAATGCTAGACATTCACTTGCATATAGGTATTCTGGCTTCACTACTGTACTGTAATGCCTTATTTTCGCATTTTTAGGTATGCACTTTTTATTGTAAATATCCTTAGTTATACCATAATGCTCTTTCCATCTTATGAATCCTTTCTTCTATAGCAGATTTTTCTAAACCATTATCTTGAATTATTTCCTCTAGATACTTAAATTTTCGAATCCTCTCTATTCGACCAATAAATTATTTAATTTATTTTATAATGTTTAGATCCCTAAAACCAGCGAGATGTATCCTGCCTAGTATAAGCCCTCCCCAGCTATACCGTTTGGCTCCGGCGTTAAACTGTACGTCCCGTGAGACCTGTACCTGTGAGAGATTCCGTAACGAACGCACCACGGGTATATGCGGGGAGGGTACAAACCAGTCGATAGACTGACGGTTCAAAAAGAAGACATCCCTAAAGAGTGCGTACAACTCTTAATTATAAAGTATACGCCTTACACCCCTTTCACTTACTGGACGACAAATTTCAATGTTATCTTTCTTTCAGATTACATTTTATAAGACAATTGCAATACCCACATCAATTTATGGGAGCGAAGCGTGGGTCATGACAAAAAAGGAAAGCGGCAAGAGACGCTGAAATGCAGTTTGTTGGAAATACTTTAAATTATACATTGCAAGATAGAATAAGGAATGAAAATAACAGAGCAGAACTCGAAGTAAAGGAATGTATGAAATTATTTCAATTTACAGAACACAATTGTGGGATCATCTACAAATGATGAGAGAGAATCGATTGCCGAAAGCGGCACTGAACTATAAAGTCATTGGTAGAAGAGATGTGGGTCGTCCGAGAATGAGATGGGTGCCGGAACAGGTTTATATTAACTAATCCAAGAAGAAGAAGAAGAAGAAGAAGAAGAAGAAGAAGAAGAAGAAGAAGAAGAAGAAGAAGAAGAAGGATCTTTTTTCAAAAGTCTTTGTTGTTTTTCATTATTTTGATGATGATCCATGTTTCGGCTCCATATTTCATGACTGGTCTTGTTAAAGTTTTATAGAGAGCGCATTTTGGTTGAGTTTGGATTAATCTACTTCTCCTCTGCTTCAACTGCCCAAAGTAGCATCTATTTGCTGCTGAGGATTCGCTGTTGGATCTCATTTGCAGTATCACTATTTGATGCTACCATTAAACCCAGATCTAGAATGGTCGACTGTTTAAAACGTGTAGCCGTTAATACAAATTCAAAATCGTAAAATACAATCAGTAAAATCGTTACCTTACATTTCTACAAGATTCCTCAGAAATGTACAGAACACTGCCAATTCCACATGGGAGCAGCAGGCGGATTATAAGCAGAAGCTGTGCCGTGGGGGCGGGAGTTTTGCAGTCCAGTGTTTCGCCGAGAGGTGACAACGAGTCGAGCAATCAGCCGCTACCTACGGAAACTCGCACATGAGACTTCAGCGGTTGACTCCAAGCAATTCAGTTAGTACTTCCTCGGTGGGCCGAGTAGCTAAGTTGTGGTAACTGGGGCTGGAAGACTCAAGGACCGTCAGGATCACAAAGGATTTCATCCAAACGGGTACACAAAATTTCGTCAGCTCCTTAAGAGATTAAGAAGAGAAGATTTTCTACGGCTTCCAGAAAAGTAACAGAACGCTAATAATTATTTTAAAACTGATGATGAGATTTTTATTTAAATCAGTAAGCCATTATTTTACTGATGAAGACATCGAAATCATTATTAAATATTACAAAATTTGGACAATATAGAGTTTATACTTGACAGTAAATGAATAAATGTCATCCATTAATTTTGACATTATTAGTAACGTCTGACAGTGTGTCAATAAACGACACAGAAACTAGACAAGAAATTAATTATTGGTAAGATGTTTGAAATGACTGCCATTGAACTCGGTCAGTTTGAATGCCAAAATGATCTAACTCGGTCAACTTCTTAATTATGCTTGAACGAGAACTCTCATAACTCATACAGATACGCGCGCGCGAAGAAATACCTGGAGAATAAACTTCAAATGTATCAAGGCTTATGCAAGACAACGAACTTGCGGACCGATTAACAAAAGCAGCAGCACGGTGTAATGAACTGCCACTCTCTTTTGACAAAATACACAACAGTGCAGTGGTTCAAGAATCAACTGAAGAAACTACACGTAAATGAATGGAAGGGAACAACGAAAGGTACTGTAACTGAAATGTTCTTCCGTAATATCGAAGACAGATTTCAAACAAAACTGAAAACGTCTCCCAACTACGGCGGCCGTGACCGGACATGGAAGTACGAGATCTTACCTCCACCGTTCCAAACGAGATCTTTCCTCCACCGTTCCAAACGAGATCTTACCTCCACCGTTCCAAACGAGATCTTACCTCCACCGTTCCAAACGAGATCTTACATCCACCGTTCCAAACGAGATCTTACTTCCACCGTTCCAAACGAGATCTTACCTTCACCGTTCCAAACGAGATCTTACCTCCACCGTTCCAAACGAGATCTTATCTCCACCGTTCCAAACGAGATCTTACCTCCACCGTTTCAAACGAGATCTTACCTCCACCGTTCCAAACGAGATCTTACCTCCACCGTTTCAAACGAGATCTTACCTCCACCGTTCCAAACGAGATCTTACCTCCACCGTTTCAAACGAGATCTTACCTCCACCGTTCCAAACGAGATCTTACCTCCACCGTTCCAAACGAGATCTTACCTCCACCGTTTCAAGACAACAAACGACACAATGTGTCATTGCGATACAGGAGAACACACAGTGGATCACATCATCTACGGGTGTCTGATGTTAAAAATGTAATCTAATATTAAAAGAATACAGAAAATTTAATCAATAGTGTAAAAAAAAACCCACACAGGAACTTGGCCATCTACAAAAGTAGATCTTATAAAGAATAAGAAACACATGAAAGAATTCCAAACATTTATCAGTAGAAATGTAATAAGTTCTGTGTGTTGCGACTTAATGCCAATGTATATTTAAACGCACCGTAATTCAAATAAGGAAAACCATATCATTTAGTATTACAAAATTGTAGTGGAGCATCGAGTAAAGTATAAAATTAACGCAAGCGCGCGCGCACACACATTGCGACGCTACTGGCCTAAACTTTAGGACGAAATTCGATTATGAACATTCTTTTTTAAATTCGAGGAATAAACGAAAATTATCTTGTGAACATGGCAAATCCTGCGTGACCCCGAACAATGAATCATACAGAATTTCTTTTCCCTACTCCCACTTTTCACCTGTAAATGCCACCAAACACACGTATTAGTAACGACAATGACAGACACGCGCGCGCGCGCGCGCTGAGAGGATTCAACAAGTGCACGCGGTAAACCATCAGAGGAGGCTTCGCGTAATTAATAGTCGCCGTGCAGAGTGCAGAGTGGAGGCCAAACTAAACTCAACCTACAGAAGTCGATTAATCAATATACACACGCCCGATAACATACCAGTCAGTGATAGGCTACACGCACACACATGTCCTACTACTGGCTCCTCACTGTTGTCTGAATAAACCTCAAAGTACGGAGGATATTGCAATACTTAAATAAATGAGAGTATTTTTTCGTATCTACTTCCACGAAGCAACCATTTAGTTCTTGATTTTACTGTAGTCATTAACTTTATTTTCATCAGATGATTGACTGTTATCAGAATATATACTCGTAAAATTTTAAGTGTATTTTAAGTCATGATAATGTAATTTTTCAAAAGAAATATTAGGGTAGTTTAAAAGTTCAAGGAGCGACATCTGTACCTTACCGGTAGAATTAAAATGTTTCACGTTTTATAACACTCATATCATATGTAATTATTGGGTCCTTCAGTCTGTCGACTGGTTTGTACCCTCCCCGTATATACCCGTGGTGCGTGTGTTACGGAGTCTCTTACAGGTATATGGGACCTACAGTTAAATGCCGGATCCGATCGGCATTGTTGGGAAGGGTTTATACTAGGCAGGATACCTCTCGCTGGTTTGCCATCGCCAGGGGGAACGGTCGTATCTAATCAGATGGCCCCGGCGGGAATATCATATGTAAATACCTGTTAATTTCCAGATCTAACCATCAAAAATGTATTCAACGTTCACCAGTTGTTGGGAATTTACGTGTCCCGCGTGTTTTGAAATATGGACAAAGTCAAACACCGCGCTGTGATTCAGTTGTTTGTTACAAAAAGGTTTGTTTTTGCTAATTTTTTTTCACAATTTTTACCCCTGACGTTTTGCCATCCGCCCCCCCCCTATTTTTTTGGAAGGGCTCAGTCTCAGAAGCGATAGGGTTCTGTAGGGTAAAAGTATGGACACGCGTGCCAGGTTTTACGAAAATCGGATGATGTGTTCAAAATTTATTATAACACATACCCCAAACATATTGACAGACAGGCAAATGCCAAATGATAATAATGAAAAATGTAAAAATAAACCTCTCTGCTCAACAGTCCGTAAAGGACCAAGGCGTACCGCACGGCTTTTGTGTTTAGTGCGACGGTTGCATGGCCAGTACAACGCGCCGCCAACCGCTAGTTGCGGTATCCGCAGCCAAATATAAATAATTATTTATCAGCCTTATTTTATCACACGCAACTGACTGATGAATAGGCCTAGGTTAAGTGATTATGGAATTGTATGTTACTGGCTGTCACCCGCGGCTTCGCACGAGAATATTTGACTTTTAATAGGTATTTTAATATAATTTTATTGTCTATGTCTATATGGCGTTCTGACAGCTCGTATAATTTTGTACTCATTAGTCAAATTCTCTCCAAAGCTGTTTCCAACACTTGTACTATTTTCACTTGTACTAAATTATTATCTTGGCGATACAGCCTTTGGAGATTTAAAAGTAGGCTACCCGTTTATAAAGCCTTTGGAGATATTAATAAAGTACCTGTTATTGTCAAAAACCCTAAATTCTTTATTTTAAGCGTTACTGCGTTAGAAGCATTGTATAACACATTAAACGTTATGTTTTCCTCAACCGTGGCTTTTAATTATTTCAGCGTAAACTAAAAACCAAAAACCGTTGTCACCTAACCTCACAAATGAAAACAACAAGTATTTTCGCTTTGCATTAAGTAATAGGACAATTTACAATTAGTACACTTCTTCTTTTCCACATCGTAATATATCCATACAATCTCATATTATATAAAACATCGAAAATGTACTGCAGAAACGGATAAATGTACAGTTCCGATTATGCTAAATAGCTGTTGGTTATTTACTTGTTACTATGGTAATTAATTCTAGTCTCCATGGTGTTGTTGACATCTTTATATGCGTCAACGAAAAGGCATAATTAAAAGGGGCCTAAATCGTGCGAACGGGGCAAGATGTAAAATTCCAAGATAGACAGTGTTTTTCGCCTTGTATCAAAGGTTACCTGTGCAAAATTTGGTGGCAATGTATTTGTAACGGTGTGGATTTGTATTCAGTGCCCATAAATCCTCAGACTTTGAGTTTTATATAATATATATATATATATATTATATGTTGTAGCGACAATGGAAATTCACGGCGAATTGGTAAATGTAGTAAAAGATGCTACGCCTTCAAAACAGTGGTCTGTAAGTGGGCATTCGAGTTTAAACGTGGTCGTCGGACCATTGAAGACGATCTCCGCAGTGGTCACGCAAAAAGTGTGACAACTCTAGATATTGTTACAAAACCTTCATACACGGTGTTGGAAGACCGACGATTGAGACTGGCTGAGATCATAGAGATCTCACATGAGCATGTTTATCATACTTTAACTCTATAACATGGTGTGAAAACACTTTGCGCAAGCTGGGTAACGCACTGGGAGCTATCACACTTTTCGCGAGCGTCCCTTGCGAGCATCATCTTCAGTGCTTGTGTGACCAGATCTAAACTCCAGCGCCCACTTAAAAACCATCGTTTTTGAACGTGCAGCGTCTCCTAACACATGTACCATTTCATTGGGAATTTCCTTTGTCGTTAGACTTTTACTAACATATAAGTCCACTATATAATCACTTATCAGGCTAGTGCTGACATATGCTTCAGAAACCTGGACAATGACAAAAAAAGCGAGAGACTTCTAGTTGCTGTGAAAGACGGATTCTTAGACAACGATTCTTAGAGACGGATAAAGAACGATATTTAAGAGAAGTAGTAGAAAAGTGGCGCATGCGGTATAATTATGAACTATACCATCTTTGCAAAGAGCCTATAACGTCAAAACTATATGCAGTGCAATTTTACGGGAAATAATCAATATTAAATAGATATCAAAAACAAATATGTACAAATAATGTTAAAGAAATTTTAGAAGATATCAGAGCGGTGTTTTTTCAAAAGAACGCACCCTCGTGCCTGGCGACAGCTAGACGGCAGAAAGTACGAAAAAAAATGTACGGGACAGAAGGCAGTAAAATTGTATTATATTTTAAAAACAGCAAAAAATAGGTGAAATCTGCAAAAGTTAAGTGCTTATAACAATGGGTGCCGTTATGTTAAAGCGAGAGCGTTAGAGTGAGAAACTAGGTAAAGCGTCTTTTCCCACTACGTCTAGAAATTTTTGGAATGCGCTGTTTGTTAGGAAATAAGAAAACGCGTCAGTTTTTAGCGGTTAAACTCTCTTGTTACATTGGACAGAATTGAATATCGCGGCACTTAAGTCCAATGGGAATGTTTAGTGTAAATATTAGGTGAGGGTAGTTGTAGTTCATGTATAAAAAACATAGATTGGAAAAGTGAAGTCAGTCAGCGGAGATATTACAACAATTAGACTCGTAACCTTTATTTTAAGTCAGCGGAGTTTTCCAACAGTTAGACTCGCAATCGTTATTGAATAATATAAGTAATCGTAATTTCTGAAGTTAAATCGTCGGAGAAGTTACAATCGTTAAAGTCGTAACTGTTAATTCAGTCATCGGAGAACAGTTATTGAGCAGTTAAAGTGTTCAGTCTTTACAGAATCTACCGTAATTCGTCTGAGAAATTATCAAAGTCGAATTGTGAATTAAAAGAGAATCGGAGAAACACCACAGTGAGACTCGTCAAGTTACTAAATAATCCGACGGTATCGGACTGTACTATCCGTGTTGCAAGCACTTATCTTACTTAATATACATACCAAGGTGTTAAGAAGATATATTGATTAATACGACATATACGTAGTTTAATTAAGATAATTAGAAGTGAATGTATTAGTGTGAATGTGATACCAGTGTATATATAAATTTGTGATAATCAGACGATTGCAACCAACGAGGATCTACAGTAACAGCGGATGACCACAGAGCGACAGGACAGGCGACGTTCGAGTGGATAATTCTCATCGCAGATTCGGAATTCGACAAACAAGTAAAGCATATAGAACATTCAAATTGTATTGTATTCATATTTAAAGTTTATTATATTCATATTGGCAACTCAATCCGATCTAAAAGAATCCACTATAAGAAAAGAGAAAACGTTCTACGAAAACTGACATTTTAATATTATTAATTATTATAAAAACTTATATCACTGTAATAAGCCAATGCAAGAGAATATGAAATAACAATTTATGATATCTATATTTGTGTTAATAAGTTATTTTAATCCCCTGAGATGAAAGTTGTAAGCCGGACATCGTCAAGATAATCAAAATACAGGCTAAGATGGGTTGGACACAGAGAGAGAATGGGGGAAGGACAGCCTACGAAACATATTTTCTACCAGAAACCAATGGGTAGTAGAAAAGGGGGAAGACCCCGAAGCAGATTCAAAGACCAGATAGAGGAGGACCTCGGAAAGCAGAACATAAGAAATTGGAAAGCCAGGGCATGAAATAGGGAGGAATGCAATCGACTCTGTGAGCAGGCCGAGACCCACCAAGGGTTGTAGAGCCACGGTTGATGATAATCACTTAACGTAGGCCTATTTATCAGTCAGTTGCGTGTGTTAAAATAAGGCTTATATACAAGTCTCGGTTTTAACTCGACTGTTTGGGATTGGTCTGTCTTTTAGTCTGTTTGGGGCATGTCTCACGTTAACTTTTGAACTCGTCAACCGATTTTCATGAAACGTGGTCACACTTTTATCCTACAGAACGGTATTGTTTCTGAGATTGAGCCCCTCCAAAAATAGGAGGCGGGAGGAAAATGTAAGGGATAAAAGCTGTGAAAAAATAGCGAAAGTTCATGTGGGGTATCAAATTAATGGGTATTTTAACCACAATGTGAGCATAGTGTTGAAGTTTCAAGAATTCAAAGTTTTTGACCAAAAAGTGGGAAAACGTTTGATAAAACCACAAAATTTCTTGTGAGAGACTTAATTCAAAAGAATTTAAACTAACAAATGAATGTAGTATTAAGTTTTGGAAATTTCAAAAGTCTGCAGGATGTCGTACTAAGAATGAATTATAACCCAAATCCGGGTGTTTCGATTGCTTTAGTGTTTACTGTACGATAGTGTCCTCTACAATTGTTGCGTTACTAACGGAATTGTAGAGTAATCGGGGTTTTGTAATCTTTGTCATAACCGAAAAATTATCGAATATCGAAATTTATGTAATAATAAATTGTGAGGTTATTGGTAAAACTACCCAAGTTCATTCTTGTAAATTTACATAAAACTGAAATTAAAGGTTTTCAAGTGGAATGATAATTCATAAAACTGATTTTAGAGATTACTTTTTTTTATTAATAGAGTTTTTATAATTATATAGCTGATAAAAAATAAAATCAAAAACATTGGTCGAATAGAGAGGGTTCGAAAATTTAAGTATCTACGACAAATAATCCATGAGAACGGTTTAGAAAAATCTGCTATAGAAGAAAGATTCATAAGATGGAAAGGGCATATGGTGTAAGTAAAGATATTTACAATAAAAAATGCATACTAAAAATACGAAAATAAGGCATTACAATAGAGTAGTGAAGCCAGAATGCCTATATGCAAGTGTATGTCTAGCATTGAATTATAATTTAGACAAACTAGAAATATTGGAAAGACGAATTATTAGGAACATACTAGGCCCACGAAAACTTCAGAAGGTTGGGAATTAAGAAGTAATGATGAAATATATAAAAGTATAGAAAGTATAACAGAAACAATGAGAAAAAGAAGACTATTATGTTTTGGACATTTACGTAGAATGGACGAGAAATCTTCAAATATCTGTGGGAGAAGTCAACATCAAGTTGGATTAAAGAAGTCCAAAAGGATTTAAGAAAAAATAATATACAAGCAGAAGAAGCAATTGAAAGAGAAGATTTTCGGGCAAAGTTGTTAAAAATTTGTAAATGGAAGTAGTCCAGGGTAGTAGAGAGAAAAACGCAGGTTCAAAGTGGACTGAAGACAGAAAGAAGAGACACCGTGAAAACATGAAAGAATATTGGAGAAAAAGAAAAGAACAAAGAATAAAGAATTGAAATTGGCATGTGGTCCTTAGATGGCCGATACAAAAAAAACTATGTCGTTTTTGAAACGTCTTAAAACATCATTAAAACTTGGGTTTGGATAGTTATACCACTAACCCCTCGAAATGTACTTCGACCGAAATAGTGAGCTGGTTCTGTAGTTCAGGGAGCATATTAGTGTGGGAACAAAAGTGAATTTCTCATGTGTGGTGAGAAAAATAGGGAGTCCAACCTTCAAGCTCGTCTCATCCCCTCCAGAAGTAAGAAGTCTCATCCTCCATACAGGAGCAGTCCTTAGTTACGCCACTGCGTACAGTATACGTCCTACATGTATAAGATTATAAAACCATATACGCCATATAAGATGGGAATTACAACTTCAGGAAGAGAAAAATATGATCACAGTAACTAAATATCATGAAGGAGGTGTCAGCGACTGCAGACTCGGGTTATATGCGCGTTTTTATGTGCGTACGTGAAAATTTTAACCCTACCGTATTACACGAACGCGATACACCAGCATAAATTTTACAAGAACACAGAGATCATTGTAAAACTTAAATCTGATGAAGTCCTTAATCAAGTGACAAATAAAGAGGTCAGACAAGGGTGCAGCATTTCATCCACAGTTTTTAATTTATATTTGGACGATGCTGTTAGAGAATGGAAGCAGAGGCTAGAAATACTGAACTTTAGTGACAGTTTCAGTGAACGTGATTTCGTCAAAACTGATGTTTGCTGACAATCAGGTCATAATAACAGCCAATGAAAACAGCCTGCAGAGGGACCTCTATGAATTGCAGCAGACAACCAGGATGTATGATCTGGAAATTTCTGTTATCAAGGCTAAGTCCACGGCTTTCAAAGGTTGCTTTCCTGGGTACGGTGTGAGGTAGTACTTGAATGATCAACTAATTGAACAAGTGTATTCATTTAGGTTTTCATGTGCGTACGTGAAAATCTTAGCCCTACCGTGTTTGACGGACACGATATACCAGCATGAATTTTGACGGTGCGTAAAACGACGGCAAATTTATAGAACAAATCAATATGTACACGTCCGATAAACTAACCTTACGCAAGGTCAATTTATCTTATCTGTACAGATAACATGTAAAACGTACGACGTCTTGTTGTCATGTCATGTCTAGTCGACCGTACGCTCAAACGAGAACAAGTGGCGGAGAAACGACGCTGTATGAATGCAGAAAAAACTGTATGCCGCTACTATTTCTTTCGATATAAAAAGTGAGACTTCTTTTTAACTCATTAAGCAGTCACGTTGGCACCGATATACGCGTTTACCGTTCCGCGCAGTGAACTTGAAATTAAAAAAACATTTTTCACAGTCATCAAAGGTCTCATGGCCGAGTTGTAATTTGTTCAGAAGTGCCCTTGGCAGGGCTTCATTTAAGGAGGAACGGCGTTCCGGAACCTCTTGGATGCAAAAACAAATTACCAAAAAAATATATGAACAGAAAAACCTAATTATAAAAAAAATTTACTACTATTTTTTAAATAGTGTCTCTCATCAGCCCCACTACAAAACTAAACATTTGTCAAAATCAAAGACCAGCACTAATCTTTATCTTAACTACGATCGTTCTTTTTTTTTTTAATACGTTCTACCTCAAATTCTCTTGTAAGTATAATGTATTTTAAAAGATTTCAACAAGGCTCACTCGAAGATGACACTCGCAGTTTTCCGCAAATTAACTTAATCATTACATTTTCAAGAGTATCTCTAAAGACAAAAACTGTATCCACCGTCTTGTTTGTGAAAATTAATGGACCTCCTCTCCGTTTATTTGATCCCATTCATGGCTGACCTCTGGTCATAATACAGCATTGGACACAAAGAGTAAATGAAAGGTCAAGAGACAAACAATAACACGACACAATGATGAAACTACGGAAACTTTTTTAAAATGTCCAAACGACCGCAACCATCACTTAACGTTTGATCGAGGCTCCGGGATGACGCCATCATGAGTGAATGTTTTCGATTGTCGTGCGGCTAACCTGAAGATGAATGTCTTTACATATATCAGTAAACTTTATTACCTTTTTAGATACAAGTTTATACGTATGCTACATATTTTATAAGGCTTTAAAAATGTAGACCTTCTTTGTAATAACCTGACGTAATACGCTAATATAAAACATAGGCTAAGTATATTTATGTCTGTATAACTTTTGAATTGATACGTTCCGGCGCCTATAATTTTAGAAATAAACCACTGACCCTTGCCATACCCGTGGCACCATCAGATAGATCCTTTCATCATCACATCATCTACTTCAGGGATTAGGGGTTTATTATGCGTGTTTGTTGTGTCCATCACAGGTGTAGGACGCATCGTTTTGAAACATTTCATAAGTCGGCGAAGTTATTAAGTTGAAACGTAGCCAGGTGTTAGGCCGTGATCGGCGTAATCGGCTAAGGTTTCGATCCCAGCCCCCGGGGGTCTTCTTCAGAGCCGCAAAGCGACACAGAACAAAAGTACGGCAGATCTTAGCCGAACAATACCCGAGTACAGTACTTTTGCCGGGTATGACTAACTTCCGTTACCGTTCTCTGTCGTCCTGCGGCTCTAAGGAAGATCCGCGGCGGGTGGGATTGAAACGTTAGCCGACTATGTTGCTAGTTACTAGCAACCTACCACGGCCTAACTGCTCGGCTTCATTTCAACTTAACAATGTTGACGCCGGCGGTGTAAGACTCAATTTAAAATAAGAAGACGAAGGTTATGGCGCTTTGAAAAAAATTCCCTCCTTGAGTTGTGAAATTGAATGATAAAATTTTAGTGGCATCACATTTTAATTTTCTGGATTATCGTATACGTTATGGGTGAGATATTAAAACGTTTATAACATTAAAAAAAATTATTTATTAGATTTGTTATCCACAATCTAAATACTAGTTCTCTTTCTGATAAAAGAAAAAGGTTACTATTATTCACTACTAAGTTGGGATCAGGTTAATAACACAAATAAATACTCTCGTAAGACAAGAAGCGAAGTAATTTTATCCGCTCTATAGGTGACCTAGCCGTTGTATTCGTTGAGTCTTTATGAATCTTATAACGACCTCATGAATAGCTCATCTACCTCCTGGTTATTTCTTATATTCCATTCGTCATCTTTTTTAACCGGGTCGTAAACACGTCTTATGATCTTCCTTTCAGACCTTCTTAGTATTTCTTGTTCCTTTTTTATCAGCGTCCATGTCTCGACTCCATAAGTAACACGTTTGTTATCAGACCGGTGTCTTATATATCTATATTTTTGTGTTGCGACTAATGAGTTTGGCTCTCAATAGTCTGCTATTGGAATAATACGTTCTATTTCCTATTTGTATCCTGTCATGTATTGTCGTGTTTATGGGCTCTTCATTATGTATCATGTTACCCAGGAATATGAACTTATTAACTGCATCAAATGAATTATCATCTATTCATAAACTATATAGATATCTTCTCCTTTCTGATGCAGAAATCAGCATGCGTTTAGTCTGTTGATATTTACAATGATTCCCATACCAGTGGATTTTTGATTCAGCTCCATGTATGCCTCAACTAGCAGTTGTCCTCCTTTACAAGTTGCTAATCTGAAACGTAACCGTAGACAATTCACTCGCTGGAGACAGCTGAGAACGTAACCCTATATGAGCAGTACAAACGACCCAGCAAAGCAGACACGACCTTGTCGAATGTTGAAGAAGAATAGAAACACCAACATTTGAACATAGTGCGTGGCCCAAAATGAATATAACGATTTGTTGATAGACATATAGACTGGTAGTTAAAAGTCGATTATGTGTGCAACTGCGCAAAATGTTTAAATTTATTGTTACTTTATGTAATTAGCATTTCATGTTTTTAGCGTCTACTGTATGATTGTGTGATCTACAATAGACAGTGGCCTTTTTACAACTTGGCCTCGGCGGGGGTCCGGGGTCGGGTCGGGTTCGTATAAAAGAAAAAACAAGTTAAGGCTAATCAACATTACTATCTTTAAGTGGCTGAAATCGGTCGATTTTTTTTTTTTTTTTGAAGCTGTGAATCTTTAAAGCGCTTTGGAATATTTTTTCTATAGAGCTGTACAACATTGTTAATTCTGTTTGAAATCAGTCGTACTAAAAAGTAAACGGTAATAACACAATAACAACACACGTTATTCAAATACTGTTTACAAGATACTTACCGGTATTGATTGAATTGATTTTCCTGTATTTCGTATTTCGAACGTATACGCTAATGGTGTATAATAAACACTTGTTTGTATATTTAAAAAAGAGTTACTACTGTATTAGCGTACACAGCTAAAAAAAAAAAGTGATTTACGGCAACTTTTTTCACCCTCGGTGGGGGGGGGGGGTCCGGTCCCCCCGTAAATACGTCCCTGACAGAGGAAATAGTAGAGTAATCGGAATTTCCGTAATGTTTTTGATAACTGAAAAATCATATAATATCGAAATTTATGTAATAATAAATGTCTTCTTCTTCTTTTCCTCTTCAAGAATTAGGCCTACGTTACACAAACCTGTTCCGGCGCCCATCTCATCCTCGGACGACCACGTCTCTTCTACCAGTGGCTTTATAGTTCAGTGCCGCTTTCGGTAATCGATCATCTGTCATCCCTTGCAGATGATCCCACCATTGTCTTCTGTAAATTGAAATAATTTCATTTATGTTCTTTATACTTCGTTCGAGTTCTGCTCTGTTATCCTCATTCCTCATTCCTTATTTAATCTTGCAATGTATAATTTAAAAGAATTTCGAAAAAAACTGCATTTCAACACTCTGAATCTTACCGCATCACTACGAATAATAAATGTTGTTCGTTGAAAATAGCGAGCGAGTTCTGCAGCTCAGAGAGCGTACTAGTACAAAAGATACAACACACCCAACATACAGTAGCACTGGTGTGTGTGCGTGTTGCATCTATTGATAAACGATGTGTGTGTGTGTGTTGGTTGGCTTTGCGAGACGTTTCCGCTACGCTCTGTTAAGTTCAAGGCCAGGCAGCTCCCCCTCCACACACACACACACACACACCGCACACAATGATCAGGCGTTCGCCTTTCCGCCTTCCGTCGCC
Source organism: Magicicada septendecula (assembly GCA_034769895.1). Lineage (NCBI taxonomy): Eukaryota > Metazoa > Arthropoda > Insecta > Hemiptera > Cicadidae > Magicicada > Magicicada septendecula. The sequence continues at coordinate 57,172,299 of CM068374.1, forward strand.
GGTTACGCAACCAGCTTCTCCCCAACAACATCGGACAGAAATACCATCCGAGTCAACAGAACAGTGTACACGTTATTATTATTATTATACCTGAAACACTTTTCAGCGCGTCTACTGATTTGTATACCTATAAGACGCCTTTGTGTGCACATGTCTGTTACTACAGTGGATTTCGTGTTGATTTATTATTTTTCTACCTTTTATCTGCTCACATTACACTAAATTTATGTACATTCGAGAACCACGTACACAAGAACACTCCAAGTGTGTGTGTGTGTGTGTGTGTGTGCTGTTCTTTTATTTATATTCTTCATGCTACCACTGACGTCAGTGGCGTATCTACAGTTTAGCTTGGGAGGGTAGGCTTAAAACAAGTTAAGACTAATCAATATTACTATCTTTAAAGTCCCTGAAAAACTTATGATAACATCTTGAAATTAAAGTCCCATTCAAATAAACGGTAATTACAAAATAAAAATTGTTAACTGAAATATAAAGATACTTATTGACTGAAGTGATTTTCCTATATTTCATAGTTACAACGTATACTATAATGCTGTATAATAAACCTGTTTGTATATTTAAAAAATAAACATAATTATCGCTACTATAGAAAAATTATTCCGATTAGCGCTTTCAAGCTTCTCAGCTCATGAATTTTCGCCAAATAACCTATTTCCGATCTAACGATGAGCTTGAAAGCGCAAATCGGAATAATTTTTCTATAGTGGTGGGCAACAGTGATAATTCTGTTTGTGAATATAACCACTAACACAACTTTTTTAATTAAAATTTAAAAAATAGTTACTACTATATTATCGTACACAGCAAAAAAAAAAAACTAATAAAATAGCCTCAGAATTAAGATCTTAACAAAATTCGTCAACTACTTTGACCCTATGGGGGGGGGGGAGAGGTCCGGTCCCGTCACCCTCCCCCGTAAACACGCCCTTGATTCTAAGTAGCTTTCGATGTGTCCGTGCATCATGTGTAAAACAATTCTTTACTGTGAGTAATGTAATTCTGTTTGTGATTACGTTATTGGTCTTGGTTCTTGCATCATCATCATCATCATCGTCGTCGTCACATCACATGGCGGTAGGCAAACTGCCGCCTGTTCCGTCTTCACAAAACCCTCAGCCCTCTCTTCCTCGGTCTATCCACAAGCCCTGTGTCCTATAGGTTTATATTCCCAGACTTGTTTGGTCATCTTGAATCCTCCATTCTTTATAAGTGTTCTTTATTTCCACCATCGTTTATAATCTTTTAATCATTCATTCGAGTTGAAAACTTGTAACTATTTCTATATCCTGAACATTGTAAACTATATATTTTGGGGGGGATATAAACTATATATTTTATAGGTTTCACGTTAACGACAACGTATGGACGGGATTCCATAAGAAAATGTAACAGTGTAACAGGGACACGGTCCTGTGGATCATGCAGTCTCGAAGGTCAGCGGAGTTATACGTTACCGGTTAATTCCGGAGGTTTACCCACTTACTGCAAAGACGTAAGTAAATATTAAACATTGATGGAAATTGTTAGTGCAAACTGTCGCATATATAATGAATGACTCAACACACACTGCCGCCTTTAGCACATAAAAATAATTATTTTGTCATGAAGGCTTTTCTTTACTATGCGGTGACTCTGGGATGACCTGATATCATCTTTGATCGAGTCTGAATTTAACAGCCGTATTTTAAGGCGGCTGGCTACTAATCCAGATGTCTTGGGGCTCGATTCCCATGAATCAGCGAGTTCATCAAACGTTTGATGAATTCGAAATTATCGTGACACATGCCACAAATAGACAGACGGACAAACTTTGAACGGTCGAGTTAACACAGAGAACTCACTTCGCTCGTTCAACAGTATCATAATAAATTCTTATTCCGATTTGTTATCGCACTTCAGATCGACACAATAACCGCTGAAACATCGAATGCTTAAAACCCACCCAAATTAAGCACCGATATACGATGTCTATTAAAACCGCCTTCGGTGCGAGAAACGACGTGGGTTCGAGTCCCATTGCCTCGTTGTGTCGTGTCACTCCCGCGGTGTGTGGCCGATTATAAAGCATCCTGGCAGAGAAGACCAGAACTAGGCCAGAGGATTAATAGTTGTCTTGTCACACAGTCCCTTTAAAGTCCAAGACCACGCACGTTTTTTTACGAAGGCCCATATAGGGATGCTTCATATAAGAACGTTAAAACAACTGTTATGAGAACAAACTTTGCAATAAAAAAAATTGTAAAAAAACATCGCATCACCATTATCACAAACAGGATGCACAATCACGTTGTGTAGGAGATGGTGTTGCTTTTGGCTCGTTGAATTTTCATTTTTTGCGGGCGCTGGGTGTCAAGGGCAAGGAACGATATCGCCGCGCGCGCGTCAACCACACCTTGACCTCAGATCCGTAACAACAGTTAAGTACAACCGTATTACAACGGTCTTGTCATTTACAAACAATACGTACGTCGAATTGTCGATCTTGTATTTAACTAACGACACAACAAAATACCGAACACGACGAACACAAGACAATTAAGTCTCAATAATTATTCGCATTGACGATTGTTCGACTTGATTATGACGTCATAGGATATTCCCAACTATCTCCGCTTTGCGGCGGGGACAACACAGGGACTAACTAACTAACCGGTCGCGTGCCATAGTATCGATTGTTTAACTAAATGTAATATATACAGCACCAGCTGACGTACGGTACTTTGGTAAAATTAAAACGAAAAAAAAAAACAGAAGTCACACACGCAATCCTGTACGCAAACAATGCCGCAGTGTTTACGATCAATAGTGGTCAAGGAAACGGCAGCATGGCCAGCACTACGCCTCTACCAAATTTGACGAAAAAATTATATATAGTTCTAAAATAGCTGAACAGGCGGCCATATTGTCGTGTCTTCAATTTAAAAGCATGGAGAAGATCGACGTAACTTTTAATGATGTATTACAAGCTGTTCTCTTGGACAGCGGTACTAAGTACCGATATATCACAATGTGAAGAAGAAGTGTACTGATAGTAAATTATTCTATTTCTTAACGTAAAGCGGAAATACGTATTGTTTTGATTTGTGAGGTTACGTAATAATGGGTTTGGGTTTTTAGCTTATTGATTATAGGAATAAAAGCCATGGTTAGGAAAAATATGACGTTTAATGTGTATACACATTGCTTGAAAAGGAGTAACATTAAAAACAAATAACATAACGTTTTTTAATAAAAACACCAACAGAAAGTTTAAAGTGAAAAATACAATTATTTTTAAATAGTAACGTTAATCCAAAAAGGAACAACGCATTAGCAGATGAAAACAAGACTTGTTATTAGTTAGGCGGCCAATATTCCATGTTCCGTAAGGAAATGGAAGTATGGTGATCGCGAAAAAATCGTGTTCCACATAAGGGCCGATTCTGATTGTACTACCCTCAAAACATGAAGAAAAGTACTGTGTACATTTTTTTTTGGCGAACGATAACTGCCGCAAATTCAAACAGAAGCTAATATTTTTTTTTGCATATGTGCGCGAGTTGTAGAGGACTCAAGGCCTATTGATTTTGGTGAAGATCGGTTAAGGGGAAGGGGTAGGTTACCTGCAACGTTTTACGTTTTAACAAGAGTAATGTACTTAATTTTGATAAATAATGTATCTGAAAAGAAGGTCACAATAATCCACTGTAGAAAGATAGATGAAATATCTATAAATAAAATGGGTGGTTGGAGGGGGGGGTAATTTTCTATAAATGAAAATGATAGTTGAAGGGGGAGGGTGTAATGTTTTATACGTGTACTACGTTATCGACAACAAAGAAGTAGTTTCTATGGAAATATTTCATTTCAATTTGTTAAACTTATAAATTTTTCAATTTATATTTAAATAACTTTAAACATAAATCTTAGAACATGGAAGTCATGTATGGTTCTCCATACCGTTTTTTTTTAATGTTATTCAATACAATCTCTAAAACTTCAATGGAAGCAAATTTTGTGAGAAACAAAAAATGGGAGACATGTATAGCAGCCTACATAACTTAAGAGTTGTTTGCTTTTCCAGTGATCTGCACAAAGACCGAGTATTAGTGGAAAACGAGTTCTGTCATAAAAAGGGAGACATGTAGGGCTATATAGTAACTGACAAGCCCAAGGAGCATCCCGCCTTACTACGAATTGGTCTTTTTATACGTGGTTTTCACAAACAGCGAGTATTGTTTTAAAAGCAAACTGGTTTCCATATGTACTTTTAGTTTGCATGTTAACCTAACAACGTCAACTTTTGGCGTCACAGGCACACATCAGAGCTATATTATTGCTAGAGACATTTTTCGTAAAATATATGACAATGAAAAATGATTGCAATCGTCAACACGCTATTTTATAACATATAAAAAAAGAAATTTTCACGTTTTCTGTTATCTAACAAAAATTATATGCGATATTCACTACATATCGATACCAATAAACATCGAACTTGAGTGTGAGTACGGTTACTGGGAAAGTAACAATTAAAAAAAAAAAAAAAAAAAAATCAAACTCGACAACGGTACGGTGTAATGAGGATTTTGTGGCGCCGAGGAGTGAACGACACCGCACAATAACAAACAACAACAACATTCTAGGCCTAGTCTGACTTAAAATCAATACACGGCCGGCCACCGCGCCGCAGTTTCAAGACCTTGCTACTACTCCGACACTGGGCCCGTTTGCTACGCAGCGTCTCTCTCTCCCTCTCACTCACTCACCGTCTAAACATAAAATATACCCGCATTGCGTGTTATAAATAATTACACTATTATTTTCTGCGTCTCCCACTCTCTTCCACACCACGATCGCTCAACACACACGCGCGCGCGCCGTGATAATGGTTCATTTTTTTGGGGTCACGCCCTTTACCGCATACGACGGCGGCGACATAAGAGAGGGATTATAATTTAACGGCTACAACAGAATTTCAATAACTAGTTTGAAAAAAAAATTGGCTCCATTTTTTATAGCCACAATTTTCTGCTAACAAAAAGACGTTATTATTATCATCGCGCGCTAAAGTCGAATTTATGAAACCGTAACAACGTATATAACACAAGTTTGCCATAACACCAACCTAATAAAAGTGTAAGTTAATGATTAGGCTTTTCATCGAAAAATTGAGATAAAATTTTTTTTAAACAACTACGTAACAACTAACTTGTCATATGACTCGCGAACTAGACAAACGCGAACAAAAAAACCTTATCATAAACCTTTTTAATACGATATTTATATGATACAAAGTAACACTAAATTTAAACATTTTCAGCAATTACACAAATAATGGACTTCAATTATCTATGCATCTATCAACAAAACATAACTGCGTCCATTTTGTGTTGCGCGTTGTTTTATTTTTATTCTTCATCACCTGACAAGGTCATCTATATAGATCCACTCTATTTGCTGGGTCATCTGCGCTTCTTATATAGGGCCATGCTCTTTTTACGTCCTCAAGGTCTCCAGCGAGTGAACTGTGTTCATTTCAACCGTGACTTTGTCCGATGTGCGACCAGGCAAGTTCCATTTCAGATAAGCAACTTGTGAAGAAGATAATGGCAAGAAACATGAAAGTGAATGAGAAGAGAGGATAAGAGAGGACAAATACTGCAACACATTTTCTTTCTACAATCATTTATAACAGTTATTTTAACACAGGCACCTAATAGATGTCATTAGGAGCATGTACAAGAACGCAGAGATCATTGTAAAAACTGAATCTGATGAAGTCCTTAATGAAGTGATAAACACAGGAGTCAGACTAGGGTGTAGCATTTCACCCACACTTTTTAATTTATATTTGGACGATGCTGTTAGAGAGTGGAAGCAGAGGCTAGAAATACTGAACTTTAGTGACAGTTTCAGTGAACGTGACTTCGTCAAAACTCTGATGTTTGCTGACCATTAAGTCGTGATAGCAGACATTGAAAATAGCCTGGAGAGGGTCCTCTTTGAATTGCAGCAGATAATCAGGATGTATGGTCTGGAAATTTCAGTTATCAAGACTGAAAGTCCGTGGCTTTTAATGGTTGCTTTCCCGAAGGTGTAAACTAGTACAGAATGATCAACTAATTGAGTAAGTACATTCATTCAGGTTCCTTGGAGGTGATTTGTCTTATGTCGGTGAGATAGATGTGGAGAAAAAAACAGAGAAGTTTAATCACACATGTGGAATCATAAGATTAACACTCCATGGAAACGTCAGAAGAGATACTCTTTTGAAATTTTATAAAGTCATGGCAGTGCCATGCGGCCTTTGTGGCAGAGACTTGGACACTGAATGCAAAGACCCAAAGCCGGATACAGGCTAGTGAAATGGGATTTTTTCGATCAGTACTAGAAGTATGACGGAGGGACCGGCTAAAAAATTATGATATAAGGTACATCCTTGGAATATAGGTTACAACCTAAACGAAAGGATAAAGCAATACAGACAGGATTGGACAGAGTATGTTGAAAGGATGCATAAGAACAGGATAACGAAACAAATTTTAGTTTATAATCCGAAAGCACGGCGGAATATTGGAAGACCAAAGAAAAGACGGTCGGACCAAGGAGTGCGCAACGGATCGTAAGGTCCACAGCCTGAATAAGAAGAAGAATTTGACCACAAACAAATCTGTGAAAAAATATAAACGGAACAAATTATACATTTCGACAATTTTTAGTGAAATTTAAAACAAAATTCGTTGTACTTCAGTAATTTCAGTTGATCAGTTGATTCATGCAAGAAGGAGGAGAAGGAGGAGGAGGAGGAGGAGGAGGAGGAGAAAGAGAAGGAGAAGGAGACGGAGACGGAGAAGGTGAAGGAGAAGGAGAAGGAGCAGGAGAAGGAGGAGGAGCAGGAGGAGGAGGAGGAGGAGAAGGAGAAGGAGAAGGAGAAGAAGAAGAAGGAGAAGAAGAAGAAGAAGGTGATAATGATAATTTAACACAGGCTTAGAAATAGGCTTGCGTTAAGTAATTATGCAATTTTGAATAGCTCTGCTGGTTGGGGGGGGATGTTGATCCCCCCCCGTAGTTACGCCACTGATCCCATATAATCAGAATGCTAGAAAAAATAAGCACTTACAAACGGCCGCTTCAAATTTAACGGACGTCGATTCATATAGCTTGTTTAAACTGGGAAAAATAATAACTGGGCCATCCTGAATGTCGATATATTGAATGTCAAAAATAAATTTCAAATGTAAAATCAGTGTTAACTGATAACTTAATGTTTGTTAGATTATTGTGCGTCAACGACAAAATCGATAACGTACACCCTAAACTAAGAATAAATCGTTTTAATTATGCAAATGAATACGAGTTAATTTCCATAAAATTAATACGGCTATAATTGTACACGGTTCTGTATGGAAACGTTATAAATTTCGCAACAACAACATAGACGAGGCATGAAATGAAGCACACAACAGGATAATTAAATACTACAACGTAAAACAATATCTCTCGGTCCGTCTGTCTAAGTACCTCCGCTTCTTCTTCTTCTCCTTGTCTCTCGTTTAGTAAATAATACGTCTGAAGTGTATACGATAAATTGAAAAGTTTCCAGTTATTATTGTAGCAATGAATGAAAACCAATCACTGATTAAATAAAGCGCACACAACTGAAACTTAATTACCGTTTCTCCTGCTCCTCGTATAACGTCTATAAAACGTTAATATTCCACACAGTTGAATACATTTGCATCTCACTTGTGCATGCGAGTAATATAAAAAAACACAAATAAGAATAAGCTTGTTTTTTTTTTAATTTTATATACTGCGTTTTTGTTTGTGTTTTTGCCTTTGTACTATGAAATCTAGCAAGGGCGAACCTAGGATTTTTTCATTTCTTTAAACACATCGTTTTCTTACTGTATTGTTTTTCTCATATTATACTGAAAATCGTACCAATAAATTAAAACTAATGGGTAAATAATAGATGTAATTCACTAATTTAATTAAAATCAATTAAAAACATATACATCAGATAGGCTTACAGCTTGTCTTGGAAGCTGAATAATACCTTTATGTGGAATACATATACTTTAAAATATACGTTAAGGGAACGTTAAGAATTAAGAAAGTGAGAGTTAACAGCATGTATATAAAAGCTGTGGATATAAATGTGTACAACAGGGTTGTAGATATAAATTTTACAGCATGTAAAATAGTGTTAAATAATTTTGTTTAAAAATACAATGATTGTCAGTCTTTTTCAAAAGGAAAACCAGAAAAGAAAGAAAGGTAAAAAGGGAAGAAAACGATTGAAAAGGACTTCAAGAAAACTTTACAACAATACTGTGTAGTACTGACGTACACTTTGTCAGTTTCCTTAGAGTCCTTACACTGAAGATATCCTCCAGAGGTGAGGTCGAAAGGCTTGGTCGAGCGATTAAAACCTATCGGCGTGAAGACATTGGAAGACCACGGCCTTTCCGCCCGGATAATAGTTTTAATAATAATATGTGTGTTGTAATAAAAATTACAATAAGAATAATATTTTTTATAGAGGAGTAAAATGCTATGCTTTATGCACCGTCAGAGGAGGCCGTGCTTCCTCTGGTGTGTGGCACTCTCACCCACTAAAAAACCCACCTCTAATTCAGGCATTCATATCCATCGTGGAACCACTTAGAGTATTACTTCAGGATGGAGCGTCAGAACCACCACCGCCTATCCGGATCAACCGCCATCGGGCGCTTCTTAATGACACGCCATAAAGCCAACTTCGTTCAAACATCAGTCCACAGCCCCGGAGTTCACTAATAAAACTGTATTTCCTTCCTTCCTGACCGCCTCCTAGTACGGTGAGTCAGCTGCTTGTTGCTGTTACCATGATCACCGGCACGGAGGCTCTCCGCCTCGCGGGGAGCTACCGACGCCCCAAGGCGTCTGCTGACTGGACTTGAGACGGGCAATATCTGTTGTTCGAATCGGTACCAGCGACAGTGCTACAAGAGTAAAGTTTTCTCCCCCCCTCCCCATCTGAGTTAACTCGTTGGCGGTTTCCTTCTCCAGTTTTAAGTAACCAGTCGACTAGAACCAGAGTATGTACATCTACTGGGAGCCATTGGACTCGATCCAGATGCTGCAGTCAAGCCACAAGTGCAAGGACACTCCGCACCCTCAATCCAATCCAATCACGTTGGAGCCTATTACGCCCTTATCGGGCTCCTTCCAGTTGTTTCTCGTCTTCTACTGCCCGTTGGCTGCAAGTTGGACCTAAATGCATTGATGCGGTCCCATTCCGCTTACCACGAAGCATAAGCTCAACTACCCTCTCGGGCGTGAACTCCCCGAGCTCCATTTCCAGTACCATCCTCTGTCTTGGGAAAATGCAGTACTTGAAAAACGTGTGCGAGTCACCTTTATCGGGAGAATCTCCGTATTGGCATGCTGGGAAGCTTTAATAATAATAATAATAATAATAATAATAACAACAATAATACTAATAAACAGTATTCTGAGTATGCGAATAAATACCAGTGATAATATATTGCGTCTGAAACCAGTTTTGTTTAAGTTAATCTCTCTAGTTTATTCACCGTGGATTTACATAAGTTTTATTAATACGTACTATGCAATTTTACGAGATCTAAAACTGGTTTATTTGTTCGACGCTACTACTGTTCTAATCTCTCTACTTTATTATACCAATTATCTTGCAATAACTTTTTATAACAGCTTTGTCACGCCCAGATTACGTTTGTAACGTGTAACGACTACGACGACGATTTCATAACTTCATTTCCCCGCGGCCATTCTCTAGACTATACGGTGGTATACCCCAGTCACGACGACTGTACGGTTTCACAGTTTCGGTTGCAACAGATTTTCCACGTTAATTATATTGTTATCAGATTTACCGTTCAGATCGTAATAACAAAATGTAGTCTTCTTGCTTTATCTTCATTGACTAGTTGCGTTACGCTCGTTAATGGTGGAGCCAGTAGCGGATTAGAGGGAGGCGTGTAGCGCCAGTAGCGCCCCCGCCGCACTTAGTAGGGGGCATCCAGATTTCGAGAGTTAAGTTTAAGACACCAACAATTTATCTAAAACCTCTCATCAGACTTTTTACCAAACGGTGGATAATTCAGAGTGCGGAAATCAGGTCAGTTACTTGAATGAACGAATTCACACAAAAAGTGCATCACATATTGCGTGAGTGAACTAAACCGTGAGTGACATCGAAGACAACTGCACGTACAACTGTACAGATACGTAACATAGTGTGTGTTATGCACTAAAACTGCTCACTTGAAAAAAACTGCCAAGTGTTGTTTGCAGCAATGATAAATTTGTTCTGCAGTATATAAGTTTATTGTATATTATAAAGCACTGTAATAAATGCAATCTATAAATAATACAATCTATAAATTTAATGCAATCTATAAATAATACAACTTCTATTACTTCTTTAGACTTTGTATTTACAATATGAAAATTGATTTTTATTTAAAAGATTACTACAGGCTTCTTATAAAGTTTCCTAACTAGATGTATCAATACAGTGATTAGACGATAAATAGCCTATATAACAGTAAAGTGTTTTTGCTATATATTACTTAAAGACAAATTGGATTATAAACACCCGTCTTATGGGAGGGAGTCTCAGAAAAAAATCCGCCCCGGGCCTCCAGTGGGCTACGTACGCCACTGGGTGGAGCCGTAAACGGCTTGGAAAACAAATTTCGGATTTGCTACGAGCTAAGAAGGTTATAAAGAAATCTGAGTTACGAGTCTTTCAACGTACAGAAGGGTCTTTAAATCCGGTTACGAATGAAAAATGACACAACACAACACAATGAAAATAACGAACAATCCTACCACCAATATGGTGGGAGCTGATCCTAGAAAACTAAGCGGTGACGATATTTATGTGTTTCCTAATAGGGTAAAAGGGACAGGCAGAGGATTGAGGCAGCCGAAATGAAATTTCTAAGAGGGACGCATGGTTGTTGTCTCTTGGATCGGAGGAGGAAGGAGGATATTAGACGCGATTTAAATATTGTATCGTTGCACCAGAAGATTGAAGACCACAGAAGGAGATGGTGTGAAGACTTGAATCGCATGTCTGATATCCGTCTTCCTGTGGCTGCCTTGGGTTAACACCTTACTGAGATGTCGGTAAAGCGATGAGGAGATGGGTTCCGGAACAGGTCTAAGGCCTAGTCCTTGGAGTGGTGATGAAAACGATGCTAACAGGGAAGTATTTAGGGTGGGGGCGAACGGAACTGTTCCGCCCTCCCAGAGGGTAGAAAAAAGTTGACGAATTTTGTTATTGCCTGAATTTTTAGGCTCTTTTATAATTTTTTCAGCAGTTAACTCTTTTTCAAATATACAAACAGGTTTATTACAGAGCATTCGCGTGTAGGTTTTACATACAAAATGCAGCAAAATCAGTTCAGCCCGGTATCTTCTATTCTAAACGATGTTTCAGTAACGAGTATTTTTATTGTGTTATTACTTACCGTTTATTTTTAATGGGACTTATTTCAGGATGCCATCACATGTTTTTCAGTAAAGACACGATGCTACCACTTTAAAGACAGTAATGTTGATTAGTCTTAACTTGTTTCTCCTTTTGTATGAAGAACCCGACCCCCTCGTCGCAAATTCGGCGCTTATGGTGCGGCCCGCCGGCGGGTTCATGATTTTAACCGAGGCCCTCGGGCGCTTGTTAGCTGGTAACCATAATTGGTACGTACGAATCGAAATGACGACCACGATTAAGTCTACACGAGTAGCCTACACACAAAAAAGAAACGGGCTACCTCGGACGCATGCGTACAAACTTTTCCAATGTTTCTAATAAAAAACTGTGCTGTGCAAACGGTCGGAAACTCTCCGCATAATACAGCAATTACCCAGCGGTAACCTTCAGCGCTTCTACGATTCAATCTTTGAAGTTAAAACGAATGTTATCTTCTTCAGTTGGGAAGACGGCTTGGTTTTAAAATCTCTGCGTAATGCATACGTTTATAATCCTAGTGATCCGTTTAAAAGTAGTTTATGAACTGATTAAGTCTAGAGCAAAGTAAAAAATTCAAAACTGTCGCTGCGGCAAAACTATTCCTACTGTTCCACCGCGAGTAACTTTCCAAGGACACGAAAACAGTAACGTTCTCTCCACGGAATTCCCTTTACTCCATTAGAAACACTAACGAGCACTTTAACTCATGCAAACACACGTAACGGATAAAATTGTACAGTTTCACCTAAATATTAATTACTTTTATAAGCCTGTCCATTTATTGATGGACAAAGTTCATCATCATCATCTTCACGGATTAAACCAAGGATGGTTTGTTCCGCTCTCAAATAGGCAAATATTAGAGCTGGTCACTCCAGCGCTTCCTCGAACGTCCCACACCTCTTGTCCTTCGGCTTATATTTCCAGAGTTGTTTGGGGATGCGGCAGTCATCCATTCACCAAAGATGTTCCCACCAATTCAGCCGATACTGGGCGATCCTGTCGAGTATACCCACAATATTCAGTTCCTACAGTATATCTGTGTTTCTTCTACGATAATACCCTGCCACGTACCTGAGAAATCTCATTTCAGCCGCTTGGATGCGACTGGCCTCGGCTTTCGTTAAAATCCAATTCTCAGACCATAAAGAAGTGTGGGAAGAGCCATCACCTTGTAGAATTTTAGGCGTGTTCCTTTACTTGCTGACTTAAGGTTTCGCCTAAAGGTCCCACACATAAGGTTGAACTTGTGAACTATGGACAAAGTTATCATATTTTATTCAAAACATGACGGATTCAAAAATTTTAAACTTTTTATGCAGAAATGTAAACTAAACATTCAATACAGTGCGAATACAAAAAAATATTAAATATTAGTATGAGCAGTGCTGTATCTAGGAAGTACTCATGGGCGGGGAGGGGATGACACTAGCTTGTAGGATAGACTCCCTGTTTTTCACAGGACAGACGAGATATTCAAGATTCTTCCCACATAATTATTTATACAGTTGTTTATAAGCTTTACTTCAACACACACAACTGGTTTAGAAATCGGCCTACGTTAAGTGTTTATGGAATTGCACTGAAATTTGTAATACTTGTGCGGGGGAAGTAACTCTTGTAACACTTGTGTACAAGAAGTAACTCTTGTAACTCTTGTAACTCTTGTAACATTTGTAACACTTGTGCGGGGGAAGTAACTCTTTGTAACACTTGTGCGGGGGAACTAACAGTAGTGCCAAAACCTCATCCGATCCATAGCAACGTAATAACAACACGAAATTTAAAATCATGGACGTTCCATTTACCAGCGTGTCCGATTGTAAAGTGCGTAGTAAGATTCGTTTTTTCCTACAAAAAATGAATCAGCGGCTGGAATTCATCCTCACTTAGTTTCTGTGTACGGACCTGACTGCATGAGCATTCTAATGGTCAGCTGGTGGCATACATTGTTCTTGAAAACGGAAAGGTTTGTTGAGCAACAAAGTTCTTCTGCTCCACGACAACGCACGTCCTCGCGAGTCACGCAGAATTTGTTGGAGTCCTTTCGGAGGGAGATTTTCGATCATCCCTCACATTCACCCGATTTGGCCCCGAGTGATTTCCATCTGTTCCCCCATCTCAAAGAACACCTGGGACGACAACGTTTCGAAACGGATACGGAATTGAAACAGGCGGTTGGCGCCTGGCTCCGAAATCTGGGCACGCAGTGGTTCAAAGAAGGAATTGAAAAACTGTTTTTACACTACAGAAAGTGTACTGACAAGGCTGGAGATTATATTGAAAATATAAGTACGTGTTTTTGAATAAAAGTATAGGTTTGTTTTTAATTTTTACATGTTTTTTGTTTCCTAAATCAGGGAAAGTTACTTTTGAGACGACCCTCGTAAATAGTTAAAATTTGAGGTCTGTTCCAATACTTTATCTTCTATAATAATCTTTGAGCGCACTGGAAATTTTCCGTAGTGAGTCATAACTTTTGTTTTGTTGGTAGATATCTTCAGAATATAGTATTGTCGCCCAATTTTAGGTAGTCTGTACACAGTGCGTTGTAAGGCTGCTTCATCATTATTTTGTAGTATAACCACATCATCACAAAAAAAGTACATTTAAATTAAAATCATCCTGAGTCCAGCTCTGTCTAGTGTATAATCGCGTTCTCGTGTCCCATTCCAAATACGTATAGGTAGCCGCAAGAAAGACCAACACTGTTTGCATCGGGCGCAAAGCAACGCAACAATCAACGCACAGAGTTACGAGACAGTGAGCGTACGAGGTCTGTAAATTAAGTAATGAGACTAATTCAGTAAAACCTTTTATTTACAGTCAAACTGTATACAGACTCTATCGCCTTCAAAACAGTTCCCTTGGGAAGCCACACAGCGTTTTAGACGGGTTTTCCACTCTTCATAACAGTGCTGGAACCCAGAAACTGGAATCTCCTTCAACTGGTCGGTTACATTTTTTTAATGTTGTATGTCGTCCCAAAATGGTGCCCTCTGACATGTTTTTTTTTTTTTTATTCCGGGAAGAGAAAGTAGTTCCAGGGACCCTAGTCAGGTGAATAAGGGGCTTGAGGAACAACAAGGATATTTTTCTTTGCCAAAAACGCATTAACCGAGAGTGCTGTGTGACAATGTGAATTGTCATGATACAGCATCCAGGTGTTCACGCTTAATTTCGTATTTCAAAATTTGATAAACTGTAGTGTGGTTAAAATTTAATTGTTCTGCGACGATTCTGACGGTTAATCGATGGTCAGACCGCACCAAGTCTCTGATTCGATCAACATTGTCGACAGTTCTTGACGTTGACTGTCTTCCAGAGCGTGGATCACCCTTAATGGATTCCCGGCGATCTGAAAATGCTTTAACCATCTGAAAACCAGTGCTCTTGACAAAGCTTCGTCTCCATACGCATTTGTCAATTTTTTGAAAGTTTCAGTAACATTGTGCCCGAGTTTAACACAAAACGAGATCGCACAACGTTGTTCGTAATTGATGTCGCTCATTTTTATAACACACAACAAAAATTCACTTTCACGCAAAGCTTGTTTACGTTTCACGTGGCAACAATAAACGGTAAATATTAATACTCAACATCAATCATCTGTTTATCTAACCGTCTGTGTTAATGGAAACCTTACAGTGTTGCCATATTTACTGCTACATGATTAGTCTCGTTACTTAATTTACAGACCCCGTATATCATCAATACACACAACCGCCAATAAACAGCAACGGGGTACGTACAACAGAGACGCGACAAGCCGCTGTCAATTATCACTGTCCGACATCTTTCCAGAGCAAACACGTAACGTATACTTAATGTTTATAAAATATCACCTTGACCACCATCACAGCGGCAGAAGTTCAATAAACGCGACTAGTTACGTAAAATAGGTCACTTGATGAAAGCTGCGAGCACTACAGACTGAACTTCGCTCGCGTCAAAGGCAGGAATGAAACCTTGAACAAACGCGAGTCTGTGTATATGTGTAAATAAACACCACTTAATAAATTTACGTCAACGATATAACACTATGCTATGCGTATTTCTATTAAATGACAGTAGATGCATTGAAATATGGGTCATGACTGATTTAATTTTTCAAGACAGCAACATTCATCGCATCACCATCATGATCATCATATCTCACATCACGGGATAGATAAGGCGCTACTTGTTCCGCCTTTAATGATCCTCCAGCCATCTCTTCCTGGGTCTACTCTCACACACCTGTGCCTTATAGGTATGTATTTACAGACTTGTTTGGCCAGTCTTGAATCTGACAGTCTTTCTAAGTGTTCTTTCCACCGTAGTTTATAATCTTTTACTCTTTCATTCAAGTTAAAAACTCTAATTCTTCTCTTATGGCCTCATCCTATATACGGTCAAATTTAGAACACCTTTTAAGTCCTCTTACGAACACCATTTCCGAGGCCTATATTTTCATCTCTCTCGTTTATTCGTTGACCCATTTACGCCAAAGGGATTGGTTACGACAATCTTGGAACGGGTTACTCGACTTAACAGGGTCCACCAACGAGTAGGTGAGAGTGGAGAGGTTAAGAGACCTTCTTCATGAGGAGAGAGACGAAAATTTTTTAATACAGAAAACTGCGCAATTCAAACTACACTGATTGTCGGTTACTACTGAAATTTCAATTTAAATGCATTAGAAACGCGGGTGAGACGAACCACTACGAATAAAGTAGCAAGAAATGAAAAACTTTTCAATATAGTATTTCTGTTCAGTAGAAGAGCACACCGTGAATCGTGACTGAGTGTAACAAAAGATATTTTAAAATGTAACAATACACGTCCAAGCCAGATTCAGCAGCAAGTGAATCGAAATAGTGGCAGTAATTAAGTTTCGATTGTAAAGCCACTGTTTCAGATTGACTTTCAGCAAATTAGTAGCGGTCGCAGAAGAGAGAACAGCACAAACTTTTCACTTTACATTGTACAAAACAGATTGTTTCAAACTGGGTTCTCTCATAAATTTTATAATAAACTTTGTTCTACGAGTATTTTTTAATGGAAAACAAAGAACAGTCTCGTCCACGGAAATTATTATTTATTTTGCGATAATTTGCTACTTGGTCTATTTAGACGATAACAAGTACCTATTAATTAGACAATACTGATGACAATGATTGTTACAAATAATAATTTTGTCGCAATTCTGGTTACGTTCAGCCATGGCCGGCTCCAATATTAAACATGGCAACATTGGAAAAAGCTGATATTTGATGCCGACTAGACGATCTCTTAATTTATGTATTTCAATAATCAAATCGCGTCATTTAAAATTGCCTAATTAATTGACTAATTACATTAAGGTTGTAATGTTGATTAGTCTTAACTTGGTTTTTATTTTGTATGAAATCGACCTGACACCGGACCCCCTCCGCAGGTATCTAGTGGCGTAAATTCTAGATACGCCACTGGTTGTGGACACGTATACACGAGGTCTGATAAAACGTTCCTGCAATTTTTAAATTTCCCACATTAAAATTGTCCGACTCGAAAAAAAAATTATATGCATGAATTTTAAGCACCTGATGACGATGGGAACTCGTTCCCAAAACAAGTGGTGATAAGGAAAATACTAAGTCAGAAGACGGATTATATTGTATAGTACTACTGTAAATATTCAAAAATTTATCATCATCTTTACGGATTAAACCAAGGATAGTCTGTTCCGGTCTCAAATAGGCAAACATTAGAGGTGGTCACTCCAGCGCTTCCTCGGACTTCTCACACCTCTCCGTCCCCTCGGCTTATAGTTCCAGAGTTGTTTGGGTATGCGGCAGTCATCCAGTCGGCAAAGATGTTCCCACCAATGCAGCCGATACTGGGCGATACTGTCGAGTATACTCATAATATTCAGTTCCTGCCGTATATCTGTGTTTCTTCTATGATCATTGAGAGTATACCCTGCCACGTGGCTGAGAAATCTCATTTCAGCCGCTTGGATCCAATTCTAAGACCCATAAAGAAGTGTGGGAAGAGCCATCACCTTGTAGAATTTTAGGCGTGTTCCTTTACTTGCTGACTTAAGCGTTCGCCTAATGGTCCCGCACATAATGTTGAACTTATGCAACTTGTTTACAACGTCGTTGCATGCATTATATCAAAAATTGCGTGAAGTTTTAGATCGAAACTCGTACAAGAGAATACGTGGCCGTCGCGTCGCCTGGAAACGAACAAGGGGCCGACAGAAGTGTTTCAACACCGGCTGAATCTACTGACAGAACACAAACTAACAAAAGCTTTTATGAAAACAGGTGTTGTAGCAACAGTAGAGTGTATGGGGATGGGCTGGCTAATATCTGTTCTCCGAACAAACAAACATACGCACAACAGGAAGTGACTGCTAACGGGCTTTTTTTAGAAGACGGCGTTTTCTCCCCGCACTAACAATCTGGTAAGCACACGCGTTTACCACAAACCCTAAAACTACGAAACGACATCAAGAATGTTAAATGATCGATTTTTAATTTTGTTCAGCTCATATGCTACACCTCATCATTAACGTTTTATTTTATATTTAGAGTTACAGACTGATGTGTGTACTACTACTATACTCAGCTGGAAAGATAAACCATCCAGTGGCGTTATCTAGAATTTGGCCTTTGGGGAGGGGGTCCGGGGTCCGGTCGAGTCGGTTTCATAAAAAAAAACAAGTTAAGACTAATCAACATTAGCCCTACTATCTTCAAAGCGGCTGAAAGACTTGTGATAAAATCCTGATATTTCAGGAAAATTACCAAAAAATACATTTAAAAACATACTGTAATTTACATTTCAAACTTTCAGATTTTTTAAAATAATTAAAAAAATTAAATAAAATTATCTGATTCGTGTAGTTTTGTAAGAAAATATGCTATACAAATGGATACCTTTATACCAGCAGTCGGCAACCCTGCGCCCGTCGATAAGGTTAGGTGCGCCAGCGAACCAATTCGTAATTTTATTTTCTTTTGAACGAAGGAACGCACCCGCATTGTACCTACTTCAAAGTACTTTATTATAAAATAGTAGGCCTACAAGCCGTTTCAAATTTTACTTTTTTCTAATATAATACAGTAGGCCTAATCTGCTGATAGTTTTTTCAAGAATAGGAAATGAAACCTTCGTTTTTGTTTTAAATATGATTTTTTCAAGTTTTACATTTCTGAGTACTTTATAAAAATAAATAGTGTTATTGTGGTAAGTTCTTTAATTTATTTTTATTAAAACGTGTTCCTGTTTAACCATTTTTGTTTGTTTAAAGTTTTGCTAGTTTTAACGTGCGTGTAGATGATGACAGATTGTTGATGATCTGCTCCTAATGTGAAAAATTTTCACAAATTTATATGAAAAATAGGCTACTGCAAAGCTTTTTTTGATTCGGTGTTCCACGTCGCTAACTCTTGTAATTTTTCACGACAGTTAGTATTTGTAACGTCCAGTTATTTTACCATTGATGTCCAACGTCCAGCTCCGCACCTTTCTATTTTCCATTGATGGGGTGGACAGGGGTGCGCCCATTGAGCTGGTCCTCAGTTTTATATATTATGTTACATGCCATTTTGCCAAGCATCTTGTTAACATAAATATGCTCTAATACTCCTACCAAAAGTACCAAGAAACATGATAGTTTTGTTTCAAGAAATAATTAATTAAATACTTAATTAAATATTGTTTATTTTATTATTTAATTCATGTTAGGTAAGACTATAATAATTATGTTTATTACAGTTAAAGTAATTTTAATAATAATAATAAGTAAGGAGGACAATGTTTTGGAACCTATTTATAGTGTCTTCTTGTATTTATAAAAACTGTATTGTATACAGAAAGTTAAGAGGAATTATCGTCTATTACTAATAGTTATTAGTAATTCGTTTGGGTCATATTGATTAATATTATATGAGATAATATTAATAACACTAATGTTTATGTTAATAGGAAAGTACCAAAATAATAGTAATAGAGATTTGCAAAACTAGGCATGTTAAGCTTAGACAGTTAAGGTATTTTGAATAAGAATTTCTATTAAAATTATAATAAACAATGTCAGGTTAAGTTGTATTATTACTAATTGTGTCCAATAGTTTTAATGAAGTGAAAAATACAAGAAGAACTAATAATAAATAATTTTGGGACAAATAATTAAAAGTGTAATATGGTAACTCAAGAAATATGTTATAGAAGATAGTCAAAAGTGGTGTAAAAATAATCAGTGTTTCATCAGAAGATCACAGAAACTAAGAAAGTGAAGATCAAAGATCTTATAAAAAAGTTATAACAGTTTAAAGAAAATTAAAGATAAAATATTAGAAGTTTGTTTATGTTGATGCTAAGATAGCACCATAGTAACATAAAATGTTACATTAGATACCAATAAAAGCTGAGATAGGCCTTAGCAACTGAAATGTTATAATAAATAAAATAAAGAGTTGATTATTGGATCTGACCGAGAAAGGTTGACATTAAAATAAGAGTGACTAATCTAACAAATTGTAATTTTTCTATCAGTGAACATAAAACTAAATTAAATAATACTGCTAGACAAAATAAATAGAAGAAAGAAGTACCACGCTATTCTAAAGAAGTAAACCAAGGAATCTCTGAAGAAATACCATCAACCTATCCAGGAAGAGAAGTATTTTTTGATAAATTATTAAACTGAACAATTTTCTTCAAAGGCCTAGGCCAAACTTCTCAAAGACATTGTTTACACTTTTAATTAAAACAATTTTGAACTGTCACTGTGAAACTAATCTATGAATAACATTATTTTCATTATAAAAAAACTATTAATATAGAGGAATACTCTCATCTAAAGTGAACTAGGTCTTAAAAACATTTAACTCAACATAACCTAAACACTGAACATTGTAAAACTATTAATATAATCTTGTTAAGGCACTTTGTAATTATTTATAATCCCATGTATTTTGGTACTTTTCCTAACATATCTGTCGTTTATATCGTAGTTAAAAGGACCTAACTTAACACATTCTATTTGCATAAAAGTATAAAGTATAAAATATAAGTATATAAATATATATAAGTATAAAAATATAAATGTGGGCCTTGAGATATAAGAATTACTACTGCTACTGCTGCCACACTGAGCCTATGTAAAGAACAGCCGGTCAGACTTTGTTAATGATTATATTTATCTTTTAAAACAATTTAAAGAAAATAATAAAAGGATTTGAGTTTAATAAATACAGATAAAAGGTTTTCATTTCTTTATTAATGGATACAAAAATGTGTATGATATAATATAAACACTATATCAGTGACCGTGAATTTGCTTCATCAACTAGATTAAGTTGGCAACACTCTCCACTAAGAAATATTGCAGCCTATTCGAATCTGCTTTGCTGAGCTTTAGTTATCACATTCGTCTATTAAATAAAAGATTAAAAGAGATTGAATTATAGCTGAAATAGAAACCTTTATAATATTTTAACAAAAATAATAATTACTATTTTACAAATAAATTTTATTTGCAACCTATGATTGCAAATTGGCGCTCAACAAATATTACCCTGACCAGATACTCATCGTATTAAATTGTAAACAAGGTACACATTAATAAAGTAACGAGTCAAGTGACGTTACAGAATTGACGCCAACAATGTGTTGCTAAATAACAATCTGAAACCGTGGTGTTACAGAATTGACGCCAACAACGTGTGCTAAATAACAATCTGAAACTGTGGTGATACAGAATTGGCGCCCAACGTGGGGCTAGAAAACTCGTAGTAAACTTAGCGTTACAATATATACGCCCCCATAAATTCAAAGGTTGTCTATGACTGCTTTATACCATCTACTTTCAGAAAACAACGGAACGTTTTAGTGCGAAATTTCTGTTTTTCAATTATATCTGTCCTAGGTCTCTATATATAACCTCTTATACCTCGTCAGAATGTAGCTTTGGTTTCCAATTTCTACTTTTGACGAGACAAACTCTGCACGCCTCCCGTAACTAATTAAAGAGTCTTGGAAAACAGTGCATTTAAGTTTTGTTTCATTACATCTATCTTTACATTTTACTCTACACAAGTCAGTGGTTTCCATGACCTATAACCTAGCTCTTATTTCCCTACCTTTCTGAGTTGTGCATGCCTCACCTTACCTATTATCTATTATGCAAGTCTGATAAAAATATAATATCAGCAACCAGAGAAAACCATATAATGTGACTTACGTGTTTTTGCTCTACCACTGAAATAGTGAATTAGAATTTATTCATCAGCTTACCTGACTTATGTTTATTCTGGGCAGACGTTATGTTGTTACGTAATACACTGGATCTCGCGAATAACGAGCTCGCTTATAACGAGAACTCGGATGTACCGAGCAAAAGTACGAGATTTGTTTGGTTTTGTATCTTAGTAATGATAATTAAACTCCCCTTTTAACGAGTAGGAGCGCATTAGAGACTTGGTTATAACGAGCATTTTGTCGCAGCCTTGTTCATGGGTTAAGGACTAAAAAAGTTCGTTACAATACAGCATTTTAAACATTCGTTTAAAATCGCTAATGCACTTTAGTGAAATTAATAATGTAAGTGATGAATCCGTTGAGCATTTAAATAAATTACACAACTGTTTTGATATCTACATATACAACATTACTAAACAAACAAAAATACATGACTTTTTTAAGATTATTGTAGTGCTGTGTGCGAAATATAATTTTGACGATTCCATTTAAAAGACAAACGAATTAGAGAGAATTTTCTTGTAATTTAAAAAATAATATTATACACGTAGCATGGAAAGTTTTGCGTGTTTGCCAGATAGCGGCTGATTTTTGGTAAGTTTTCATACACAGTTACTTTTACTATATTTCGCGAATGCACTGTACGCCAATATTCAGCAAAGAATGTTAGCGTCAAAAAAAAGTTTAAAGTCTAAATTTTACTTTTAAGCGTAGAATATAAAACATGTCAAAAGTTTATTGTGCAAAGCCTCTTCCATAGTAGACTGTTTTGTTGTGTGTTCGATAATCACGGTATAAAAATTTAGGCTTGCGAGTCGACAACTCGGATGTAGTGAGCACCCGGTTTTAACGAGCACACATGTCCGGTCTCTTGAATCTCGTTATAAGCAAGTTTCACTGTATGTGATTTTGCACCGTGTTGAATAAAACTTTTAATTTGCATCTTTGACTTAAGTGCTTTTTTCTGCAGTGCATGTATAACATTCTGTTTACGAGATAAGTACTTTATTAAAAAAAACGCATATTTTGATTTATGTTCTTCCCCCCCCTTTCTTTCAAGTAATAATACCTCTGCAAGCATACTGTGGTGTGCTATGAAGCTTATATACAAATTATAGCCTACTTGCAGACGTATTTATTACTTGAAAACACATACATATTAAAAATATAAGGTAGTATTACGTAATACGGAACGTTCTACAGGCATCTCGGCTATCCCAGCAGAGCCCAGCTGTAATGTGTGTGTGCGTACATATTGCTGCTTCTTCTTTAGATGAAAGACAATTACTTGACACTTATCATGCGTCAACAATCGAGGCTATTCCACACCGTACCGGTCGGCGCACTCTATCTGTTACGTAATGCGGAACGTGATTGTGTCGTTCTACAAGCTTCTCGACTAGCCCTGTCGGTGTGTGTTTCTGCCAAGGCCGCGCTGTAGTATCCTCTACAATTTTCGAGTGCTTGTTAAGGACGCAAATTATGGAACCCTCCAGACTATAAATAGTCAAACACCTGCCGCTTATTTTCAGTTTACTTCGGAGGATTACTCGGTGCGTTTCAAGTGGCTGTTACTGAAAAGTGATATTGTGCGCAATTCTATTAGTTGACATTATTATTGTGTGTGAACAAGTTTAAGATTATTGTACAAGTTGATTATAAATGTTATTTGTGATAAAACAGGTTATTAGCGACTTTATTGGTGTCTTGTATTTTGTTTTCCACTGTACCATACGACGATCAGTGAGACCATCGTAACAGTATATTAGTGGGTGCATAATAAATTCACATGAATTGCAAAAAAAAAACCTCTCAAATACAAAGCGCATAGAACCCTCCAAGTTTAGTATTGTGGAAAGCAAGTTGAGAATACAAAACAAGGAAAAAAATTCGTACAAGAAGTCTATTTCCTTCCCCTCTTTTATGATCCGCCAGTCTACATTCGAACTTACGGCCCGTTTCGCTTATGTATAATTTACTACAATCCTTGCATTTAAGTAAAGCCGTTGATTTTTACTCCGCCGAACGACAGTACAACGTTTTTATGCTCCAATTCTACAGCCTGGAAACACTACGCAAAGTAAAATCAATAAAAATAACTGTGTAAGCTGACTTTGACACACACAACACATACAAGACACGCCCTAACAACACATAATTAGCCTAGTTGTCGTTTTACGTAATGCAAACACGATTGACTGACATCTGTTATTGTGTCACACGTCACAAAGATAGAGTATTGGACATCCCGGTGTCTTCTGTGTGTCTGACCTGACACAATTAACCGGTGTGACCTTTACGTGGGCTCGCAGAAACGTATACTACTTTTTCCAGTAACCTCGTTAATCTAATTTGATCGTAACTTCTTCTACTATCACATTTTCTATGTTTCTCCTAATAATCGTTCACTTCTTCCTCATCAGGGGGCCCACGCCTGGTTTAGCACACGCGATATACTCTCACTTTGCTTCAACCTGTCTTGTGCGGAATCCCTTTCTTTGGTCTTTTCTGTGCGGTCTCGCCTGACATACTCTTTGTCTTTTCAACCCCGACGCCATTAGGTTTCCTCTTCTCATCTCTTCTTCTAGTCAGCAGCTCGCCATTCTTCACGCTTCTCTGCTTTTCGTTTCAACTCACAAAATGATGTGCACTTCATATCGACCATAAGCTGGTCTAAACGGGGTTGTTCTCTGAGATTCTTCCCTTCAATTGTCCCTTCTAGTATTGTCTTAACCAACCAATTGTGTCGTAGTATATGCCCTATAAACTTATTTCTTCTAATTTTCTAGTTTTCCACGTTGTAACAAGGTCTTTGCATTCCAGGTTACAATCCTCTTTTCAGTATGGTGTTAAACTGGACTAACTTTTCGAGGAGTCCCCGCTCGGAGATCCGAACAGAGAACCGTTTTACCTCCGGATATTGTACAAGAGAAGCATCCATCATAAACCTGCTGATAGTAGGGATATCTTAAACAGATCTTAATGCAGTGGTTTCCCCTTACCTTCTGCATCCTATGCCGTTGACGTATACCCGCCGTTCCTTCGCCTTTAGGAGTGATTTCTCACCCCTAGACAATAGGGTGCCCTGTCCTCTATCCGCTCATTAGGTTTCCAGGGCTACGGAATCTTTCACTTTTCATACTTCAGGTCTACTCTGTAATTCTTGTTTTTCTTTCAAACTACCCGGCGGTGGCAAACGGTCAGCGCCCTAGAGGAGGAAGAGGAAATTTTCCCTAGCGCACTAGTGGCGGAATAACCTAGGAGGTGGGTCTTCGAAAGAAACCCAGAGCAGAACCATCGTTATGAACTGTGATCGGTGTTTGAATAACCCTGAACTACTCGTATTTGTGACCATATTGTGACTGAAAACGTTTTCATGATTTCATAGCTTTAAAAGCCATAACTCACCACAGCGACTCGAGTAAAAACGCACGCAAGCACCCACAACAATGATGCAAAACCTACCTGCAACAGAAAGAAAAAGAAACACATTATTGTAATGCGCATTGTTTAGTGTTAGGAACACAGCTGTATTGTTACAAACTTAATAATATACGTTATTGACACAGATGGACATACTAGCTGTGACGAACAAAAATGTGCAAACTATGTACGAAGGTCATCTCAAAAGTAACTCTCCCTATTTTTCCTTTCAAAGGGCAATGGCGCAAGCAGGCTGACGAAGGTTGGAAAACTTTTATTTGTGTGTAGTGGCAGTAGTGCCAAAACCTCATCCGTTCCGTAGCAACGTAGAGATGGTCAAAGTTAGAGAAGCTCAATTTGCGCCGGTAGCGAGAAAGGTGGGGGTACACGACAATATTGGTAGGTATACTATAACGTCTCTCCTGCAAAGACATTATAACATCGGGAACCAGTTCAATTGTTCACCGTTAATTAAACTAGCTGCCGTAGTTAGTAAATTTTACTTACCAACAAATTATGACAATGTATATATCAGGAATTAGTCAAGGGTTACATAAATTTATTCACTCTCTGAGTATTAGCGAAAACATCTCTTTATTCTTGTATTTTAACTAAGTATAAAAGTAATAGCTTTAATGGTCATCCTTTAATTTTTTTACTTAATTTACTTTTAAAAGAAAAATTCTTATAAATTCTGCATTAAATATTCTTTAAATTTTTATTTACTCTTTTTTTTCTCAAAATCATTCAGCTGTGTATTATTTCAATTACCACGGATCCGGGTCTTAACTTTGCAATATTCTAATATATCACAACATCATCCAAACTATTTGAAGAATAGTCCGGTGTAATTTTCAGAATTACTTTACCTTTAAACATCATCAGGTTATTACTATATCATTACAGAAATTACAAACATTAATATGCTAATCTTTAAGTTATCTAAAAGTCTTTACAAGAAACTTTACTGTTCTTTTTGTTTCGGTTTTTAAAAAAAAACAAGTTATGCACAAATGTTATGATTTAATATCACCTGAATAGAACGTGAGTTTGCTGTGGGTGTTCGTGATGGTCTTCTTCAGTAGGTCTTCTTGGGTGTAGTTCGTTGTTCCTCTGGATCCTCCGTTTATTTGACTGTTTGCGAATTGTAGTCTAGGTCATGACGACTAGATTCTGCTACTTGAAGTTCATACGCTTGTTGTTGTAACTTTCTTCTTCTGGAGTTTGGTTGTTCACATTTTACATTTTAATTGTTCTTATTTTAGCAGCACTGATGTTTACTTTAATATGGTAAGGAACATATCTTACCACTTACTGTTTGCAAAGAGATGTGTCGGCTAAGTTTTTTTTTTATATATTACCAATATTTGCTCCACGCACTACATTACTAGTTTTTTGAGTTTTACCCAACGCTACATTGGATTAAATCAATTATAACAACTAACGTCTGGTTGTATCGTTGTTTAGCGGTATACACCTAAGTGTAACTTTACAACACATTTTTGACCTGCTTACATGTCGAAGTTTCTCCGGCGACTGGGGTTTGTTTAGCGGCAGGGAGTCTGTAAGCTGGCGCGGTTTACGCGCTGAGAAAAGTAGTTCGTCCTTTTAGTATTATTAATTGTTCATTAATTAACTAGTAATAAATTATGCTACCTTTTTGTTATGAGTTAGATATTTCCTTTATTATTAATACGTCTTTTATTTAATTAAAAGGATTATTAGTTTTCGCTTAACAACATTGTACTTTGCGTGTTCGTACTGGACGATTTGCACGTTGATACAGGAATCTAGGTACAGATAAGGGGTGGATAATACTCTCACTTGTTATAAGAACAAAAATTTTAATTTGTGCTATTTAAATAATTTTTAAATCGTCACAATACACACTCCCCCCCCCCTACTCCACTCCGTGTTTCACTGCGCATACGCTTCTCTATCGTTGACAACCTCTAACAACAACACGAAATTTAAAATCATGGACGTTACATTTACCAGCGTGTCCGATTGCAGAGTGCGTAGCGTGATTCGGTTTTTGCTA
The DNA here is from genome assembly GCA_034769895.1 of Magicicada septendecula. NCBI lineage: Eukaryota > Metazoa > Arthropoda > Insecta > Hemiptera > Cicadidae > Magicicada > Magicicada septendecula. Next base: position 57,199,514 of record CM068374.1, read on the forward strand.
CAGAAAATGAATCAGCAGCTGAAATTCATCGTCACTTAGTTTCTGTGTGCGTACCTGAGCTCATGAGATCAAACGGTAGCATACATCGTTCTTGAAAAGGAAGGGTTTCTTGAGCAACAAAGTTCTTCTGCTCCGGGATAACGCACGTCCTCGTTCACGCAGAATTTGTTGGAGTCCTTTTGAAGGGAGATTTTCGACCATCCCTCATATTCACCCGATTTGGCTCCGAGTAATTTCCATAGTTTCCCCCATCTCAAAGAACACCTGGGATGACAACGTTTCGAGACGGATACGGAAGTGAAACAGGCGGTTGACGCCTGGATCTGAAAATTGGGCACGCAGTGGTTCAAAGGAGGAACTGAAAAACTGTTTATACGCTACAGAAAGTGTACTGACAAGCCAGGAGATTATACTAAAAAAAAGTATATGTTTTTGAATAAAAATATAGTTTACTTTTTAATTTTTACGTGTTTTTTAATTTTTCCTAAATCAGGGAAACTTACTTTTGAGATGACCCTCGTATTTCCACAAAAATGTATTAATATACATACAACTTTTCTTACGACGCCACACGTTGGACATATTTTTATAACAAAACTGTCGAATTGGTCGTAGCCCACCGTCAAAAGTGTCTTCCGGAGTTAACTCCTAGTAGAACGAGGCAAAGTCATGGTACCGAAGATGACTTCCGTAGCTGAAGTCGAAATGTCTGGGGGGGGTAACCAATATAATCGATACAATGTTGCCAATATAAACGGCACTTACATTTACAATATATTATCAATAAAACAAATTGCCAATATAGAAAGACACTTGTACCTCATGATGTGAGTTTTTTACTTTGCAAATGCAGCAGCAGAAAGAATTAACACCAGTTCCGGCGTTAAAAGACTCTAAAAATAGTCGCCGTTTAAAATACGCATTTATTAAATACTCGTTTAAATAAATAAATTTCCTTGTACGGTTATCAGTTAAGACGTAAATGATTTTTATATAAACGTTCGCCTAAAACTTGTAAGATTAAGCCCCGTGCTGGACCTTATCAAGTTCCCATCTGGCGACTACTGCTGCTGCTGTAAGTCGGACATTTTCTCTCCAAAATGTGAGAAAATTACGTAATACAAGAAGGAGCGAAATAAATGTTGATTGTACTAATGATAGTGATAAAATAATAGTCGAACGAGCGAAGCCAAGAGAGTTATAAGTTTTAAGTCGATAGTCTGGCATTTGTCTCACTGTCTATCTGTTTGGATTACGTCTCACTATAACTTTTGAATGAATTTAACCAGTTTTTGTAAAACTTGGTATGTCTATCAAACTTTTGAATGAATGTAACCAGTTTTTGTAAAACTTGGTATGTCTATCGAACTTTTGAATGAATTTAACCAGTTTTTGTAAAACTTGGTATGTCTATCGAACTTTTGAATGAATGTAACAAGTTTTTGTAAAACTTGGTATGCTATCGAACTTTTGAATGAATTTAACCAGTTTTTGTAAAACTTGGTATGTCTATCGAACTTTTGAATGAATTTAACCAGTTTTTGTAAAACTTGGTATGTCTATCGAACTTTTGAATGAATTTAACCAGTTTTTGTAAAACTTGGTATGTCTACATCCATACAATGTAGTTTTACGTACAGAGCTCTATTGTTAGAACATTAGCAGAGAAATATAAGATCAATTCTTCCTTTCGTACCACGCACAGTTACAGACAATGAAGAACAAGAACCGATTGTGTCTAACCGTCAGAGTTGTCTCCGAGTTCATTCCGTGTACGTAAATAACTTTAATTATCTCCGAACGTAAAACAACAAAAGGAATTTAATCAAATTAACTACACTGTACAGCAACACTTACACCACTCTCATATTTTTTGTCGGTTTTAATTAAATAAGTTAATAACATTCAAAGCACACAGGCAGCAGCGGTAGCAGTAGTAGCTTTGACTTCTGTATGCAGCAATGCAAATATAGTTATATCTAACTGGAAAGTTAATAACATTGCAAACATGGACGGAGTAGGGTAGTCGGTTGAATAAACTGTGTGTGTGTGTGTACGTGTCCCGCTTTCATTATCGTCTTCTTCTTTAGTTAGTTTACGATTATACCACACGGAAAGACAGTAAAATTAAATTACACCTGAGTTCGTTATGTAGGATACGCGGCGGGGGAGCCAGGAGGATTTACATTTTAAACAACAATATTGATCGTAGCTGCTGCAGGAGTGGTGGAGGGTTTTGAAAAAATAAGTATAAGGTGCTACTTTTACTTACTACTTTATAGGCGTATTACTAGTATGTCCCCTTGAGCTGCAGAACTCGTTCACTATTCTGAGCGAAGACACTACATTAATCAACACTACTGTGTTTAAACCAGCTGGAAAACGTGTGACAACGTCCTGAAATCATTCTCATTAAAGTAAACGCTAATAACACATTAAAAATACCCGTTTTCGGAACGTTGCTTAGAAGATACTTATTGCTAAATTGATTTTCGTATATTTAATATTTCAAACGTATATACGCAAAACCTGTTTGTAGGTTTAAAAAGGATTACTACTGTATCAGCTAATGATAATGTGTTGTATTTTTATAATATACACACACTTATTGCTTACTAATGGTGACTATAATCTCAATCTTCTATTGAGGTGTATTCATTGTTCATAACCTAAAGGTACCACACATTATGATTTATAATAAAGTTTCAATTACTCACATTCGATCGATTTCGGCCATAGACCATCGTCAGGACATAAACACTGTGCACTCGCGGTCACTATATTGTAAAACAGTTACTGTTTACAAACACGAGTTCGTAAACGCTGATTATCGTGCAACGTACGTTTGTATCCAGAGTTTCTCGAGAATGTTCGTGATTGATACTACATTAGCGTACACAGCTAAAAATATAATAAAACAGACTCAAAATTAAGGGATTACATCAACTTTTTATCAACAGCCTGGGGGGGGGGGTCCGGTCCCGTTCGTCCCCCACCACGGTAAATA